>CM053584.1:314506465-314573250 GCA_028627135.1 Pseudochirops cupreus | reverse complement strand
AGAGAATAGAACAGGGTGGGGGGGATAGGAAGGTGGGACATATAATCAATCTCTCAAAATAGGCCCACTGTGGAGAGGTTCTGAGTAATTACACATGTACAGCCTGTATTTAATTGCTTGTTCTTCCAGTGGGGGTGGGTGATAGGGAGGAAGAGAAAGAATTTAGAATTTAAAGTTCTATAATCAAATTTTAAAAATATATATGTATATATCTCTATATCTATATCTATATCTATATATTTATGTATATATATATATATATATATATATATTATTAACTACATCCAACTGAGATTTAAGATACACAGGCATTATGGTAGGGAGATCCATCCTGCCCTACTGGAAAGTCAGAGGGGTGATGGGGGAGGACATAGGAGAGAATACATTGGGGGAGGGGTTATACAATGGGATGGCTGTTTTGGGGTGGTGGGTAGGGGAAAGATGGGGAGAAAATTTGTAACTCAAAATCTCGTGGAAATGAATGATGGAAACTAAAATAAATAAAAGTTAAAATTTTTTAAAATAAGGAGTTGAATGAGGGTAGTAGAAGAGAGGATGGACAGATGGATTTCCAGATCTGAACCTGGAAAAAGAGAGAATGCCTGGAGCTTTAAAATGAATAAATGTCAGGAGGGAAAGATGTTTTGGGAATAGGGAAACAAGGAGTTTAGTTTTAGGAATGCTGAATTTAATGAATAAACTGAACATCCAAATGTAAATGTCCAGTAGACAGTTGTAAATTTGGTGCTATAGCTCCATCACATCTCATAGCATTTTGTCCTCCTCTGTTGAATCAAACATATTCTATTTTGTAAACATTTGTTTACATAAATTATGGGCTCTTTTAGGGTAGGTATTGTGTCTAGTTCACCTAGTCCCAAGTATATCACATTTTATAAAGTAAATGCTAATAAATGTTTATTGAATGAATGAGTAAACATTAAGGCTAGAGATTTATGTTTAGGAGTCCTCCACACAGAAACTGAGAATATGGATAAAATTTTTAACAGAAGAGTTTATATAGACTGAAGGCCTGAAGGCTAAGCCTTGGTAAATGACCCATATTTAAGGGTAAGGGGGACAAATAGTTATTAAAAGAGATAAAGAATTGTCAGAGATGGTTCAGGGAATTAGGATAACCTAGCATTATGGAAGCCAACAGAAGAGAACATTTCAAGGTGGAATGAAATAGTCAATAGTGTCAACCGCTACATCAAGGTTAAGGGTAATGAAGGCTATGGATATGACAATTAGGAGCTCATTTGTAACTTTAAGTGAGTTTCAATAGACTAGAGATGAAGAAAACCAGATTATACTTGATTAAGGAGAAAAAACAGCGACACAGCTGAGGAAGTAAAGGCAGAAGTAGATGTTGGAAAGACAAATGAAATAAAGAAGTAGGATAGTAGCTAAATATGGCAGAGAATCAAGTGGAGGTTTTTTCATTTTTAAAATTAAGCTGGAGCATGTCCATTTATGTTTATAGGTAGAGGATCTGAGTTCAAATTGTAGCTACCCCACTTACTACCTGGGTGGCCGTGGGCATTCAAATGTTCTGGAGGATCATAGATAGATTTAGCTGGAAAAAACCTCAGGAGCCATCTAGTCCAATCTCTATTTTACAAATGAGGAAACTGAGGTCAAGTTTAAGTGTCTTGTTTGATGTCCCAGGTAGCAGTACTCAGATTTGAACCCAAGTCTCTCTGATGCCAAATCTAATGCTCTGTCTATTGTACCATGTTACCTCTCCAGTTATATAACTTGAAGCACATTTTCTACTCACAGTGGAGCATATATCCATATATAAAAGATAGAACATTGTTCTATTCAATCAGTTCATATCAAATGATTATGTTCATTATATTTGTCCCCTACTACCTTCCCCACACACACATGCTCTTGTGAACACCAAAAATAATAGACACCAGTAACTACTAGTGCTATACTATGCATCCCATTTGTATGAAATGAGATAATGGAGAAAAAAGCTGTATATTTCATAAATGCCATACAAAAATCCATTGCTCTTCATAATTCACTGATATTTGAGTCTTCATTACAAGGTTCTGATTCTGATTCCTATTTACATTGGCATATGTTGTCAACTTTCTATGTTTGACCCAGTTTCACCAAGGTCTAATTTCACTGTTACAAAATTCTAGTTAGTGAGCCCTGTTAGCTGAAATTTTTAGTTAAATTAGCTCAGTGTTGCTCTCTGTGTTGAGTAAGTATAGGAAGATTTATCTCTGGATTTCTCTGAAAGAGTTTCATTAAAGAAAATAAATGTGATACAAACACTGGCGTACACTCAGAAATGCACATATACCCTTTTTCACTCATGTAAGGCTATTCATTCTGGCATTCAGTGTTATAAGTAGCCAATTATCAAGATTGCAAAGGGGGAGAAATAAATTCCCTTAAGGTGGAAAAATGGTCAGATGTAATAGCTCTCCTGGAGCAAGACCCAACCCATACTTAGAATCAACTTACTGGGAAAATGACTCTGGGTCACAGGTGAGAAATGTCAACCAGTTCCCAAATTCCATTACTGGTTATGTGCACTAAAAAGGTCAAAGAAAGGCCTGATGTAGAGAAAAGTATTCAAAACATTTTTTTGTGTGCGGTAGCAAAACCATCTGGAAAAAAGGTATGTGTCCATCAATTGAGGAATGACTAGAGAAATCATAGCACTTGAATATAATGTTACATCGCTGAACCATAAGAAATGACAATTATCAGGAATTCAGAGACATTTGAGAAAACTCACATGAACTGATGACACAGATGACAGTAGAACAAAGACAGCTATGTGCAAAACGACTAATGATATAAATGAAACAATATTAGAAGGAAAAATCAAATGCTGAGCAAGTTGTAATGGTCAATCTTGACCCTGGAGAACATATGATATAATGAACCTTTCTGCTTTTGGTAAAAAGTTAGAAGACTTATGGGAATGGAATGTTGTACCTAGTACCAGATATGCTCTCAATTGAGGCTGGTTTTGCTTAATTGTTATTCTTTGTGATAATTAAGGGAGAGAAATGAGGTACAATTGGAATGCTTGTGATGCTAAAAAAAAAAAGGCATCGATAAAACTTACTTAAATACAATGATGATTGTTGCTATTTCTTACTTGGATCTAGAGCTCGATCCAATTCTCTATCCTATGCATTATAAATACTACAATAGGATATGTTTCATTAAGGCTTCAGGATATTTTTATATGTTTTTATAGATTGCAGCACTCCAAAATCAATAATCTTGCAACGTTTTATAGAAGGAAAACAACATATAACCTTTTTTGATTCTTTCTAAGAAACAATCTGATGAGGTAGAAAACTATCACACTAAGACACCATTTTGTTTTTCCAATCCAAAGAAGTCAAAGTACTCAGTCATAGTTTTTTAGTGACCACTTGCAACTTAAATTATTCTCTTCTCTCCTCTTCTCCCTCCTGCAAGCATTTTTGCAAAACATGTCTTTTTTAGTGTTTGGGAAAGGTTAGTTGACTCATTTCAAGATGTATAATTTCCAACATTCCTTGATCTCAGCCATTTTCAGTTTTGGTCAAGATCTAAAGTAAAAGTCTTCAAATTGGATGTTGCTATTTTGAAGGGATGAGAATGAGAAGTTCTCATGAGAAAACATTTCTTCCATACCCTTTCTCCTCTTTAACTTTTTTAGTATTCACTGAATATTGAGAAAGTTCTGGTTGGTCATTGCTAAGTATCATTGCTGCAGAACTTTCTCACATTCACTTATTACAACTTTAAACTCAGGATTTTTAGGATTTTACTCTTTCAATTCTTATAATGTTAGGGATATTGTGATTTATGCTTCGGGTAAGGGTTAGACTAGATGACCTCTAAGGTCCCTTTTAACTCTGGGATTCTAAAACTCTGCATTGCAGGCATTCTCAAATCAGGTTTCACTGGCATTGAAGAAGCTGTAATGAGGGCCCTCGCCGAGAACCTCCACGACTTCTGCCTCTGAAGTGTTGGTCTCTAAACACTGCTCTAGTGCCCTACATTTTATTAAAAGTAGGAAATTGGCTTCTTCCTAAGAAGCTTAGAAATGTAGAAGTACAGTTCTAATTTAGTCCTTGATTTGCTCTAAAGCAAACATCACACAGAAAGGACCCCTACTACATTTTTAAATTCAGCTTTTTAGAAATAGTAGGAGAGGCAGCATGGCACAATGGAGAGAGGGTTGGCCTTCTAGTAAAAAAGACATGGATTCACCTCGTGTTTCTGACACATAATAGCTTTGTGACCATGGGCAGGTCAATTAAACTGTCAGGGATCCAAAGCAATGCTCTAAGATACCAGAAGTTCCCACAATGATGAAATTATAGGTACATAAATACACAATGCACCATGCACACATACGTATATGTACATATGTATACCTATAACATAAGGCAACCAGGTGATACAGTACATAGAGTGCCAAGCCTGGAGTCAGGAAGACTCATCTTTCTGAGTTCAAATCTAACCTCAGACACTTATTAGCTGCGAAACTTTAGACCAGTCACTTAACCCTGTTTGCCCCAGTTTCCTCATCTGTAAAAATGAGCTAGAGAAATAAATGGCAAATCATTCCAGTATCTGCCAAGAAAACCCCAACTGGGGTCACAAATAATCAGATATGACTGAAAAAACAACTAAACCACAGATACATGTGCACAGATCTATGTATAAACGTATACATAGCTATGTATGTGTATATATGTAAATAGTATAATTATTATGGTTTTTCTGTGGTCAACAGGATTCTTTTTCTGCATATACGTCATTTTCTCTTATGTAGCACCCCTTCCCTTTTGTCATGCCCCTTCTCTGGAATCCTGTATGCTTAAAAACTTCTGTACTTTGAGCATTTCGAGTTGGAAATGCCCAGTTTTCCAGTTAATTATTGTTGTTTTGCCTGTGATCACAGGGGAAGGAAATCAATGAAACCCTGCCTGACCAAATGCTCATACCTTCTTAGAGAGCATCTGAATCAGCCTTGATAGCAAATCTACTGATTCACAACATGGACCTAGGAGACCTAGATTATTTTGGAACCTTTTTCCTTTCATGACTTAAAGACTACAGTGTTCCCCGGCTTCTCTAGTAATATCCCTGCTTGGGTACCCTCTCTACCTTTTGTCAATTTCTGGTCTCCTTCAAGATATGGTCCAAGCCCCACTGTCTGCTTGAAGAGGAGGGGAAGGGAGCAAGAATTTATTAAATGCCTACTATGTGCCAAGTGCAATGCTATATACTTTACAAGTATGATCTCATTTGATCCCCACAACAGGTCTATGAGGTAGGTGCTATTATTATCTTCATTTTACAGTTGAGGGAACTGAGGCAGTCAGCAGTTCAGTGACTTGCCCAAGGTTACACAGCTAGTAAATGACTAAAGCAGGATTTGAATGCAGTTTTTTCTTGACTCTTGTCCTAGCACTCTATCCACTGTGCCACCTAGATGGCTGCTAATGCCTTTCTCCACCCAAAATCACATCTTATCTATTTTGTATATAGTTCTTTAGGTATAGATTATTATTCCAATAGAAAGTAAGTTCTCTGAGGGCAGGCATCATTTCTCTTCTCTGTATTCCCAGCATCTAGCATAGTGTTTAGCATATAGTTGGCACTTAACAGATACATGCTAATTGATTGATATTAGTCCTGGTCCCATTGTGGGGGAAGTTGGTGGGCAACCCTAGTAGAGAGGTGTTAATCTTGGCTCCCCTGTAAAGGTCTCATTGAGCCACACCAGTATCTATCCCTTGTTGTCTCTGCCCCTACTTTTCTGTCTGTTTGAAGTTAAATTACAAGGCCTTGCTCTAAACATGCCAAAAAGAAGTGGCAGTGGTTATGAGAGGGGCTATTGTTTCAGTAAAGACTACTCTATAACTTTTTTTTTAAGTTTTTTATAGATGTGATGGGCACAATGTGAATAGAGGATGATATAGGCTCAACATAAGCTCTTAATAATTAGTTACTCAAAAGTAAAATTGAAAGTCTTCAAATATAATGAGTTCCCCATCACTGGAAGTCTTTAAGTCAACGCTTGCATGACCACAGGAGAGATGGGGGCAGGCAGGATTTTGTAGGAGTAATACATGTTTCTGGTTAGATTGGGAGAGTAGACCTGATGACCCTGTGAGTCCCCTTCCAACTCTGAAATTCTGTAAATCAATGAAATCTTCTTAAGGCTTGTCTTTCCCAATTCCTTTAGTGCTGGCAGTAGACTGGAACAAGAAGGTATAACCAATCTCCTCCTAAAATTTTCATGATAGGGTCATAGCTTTAGAACTGTAAAAGACCTTGGTAATCTAACCCATCTATTTTACAGTTCAGGAAATTGAGCCCAGAGGTACATAGGTAATAAAGCATAAGAGGTCAAACTGGAACCAGGTCTTTTGACTCCATAGCCAGTGTTCTTGACACTGTATCATAATGGATTCCATGCTGTGATAAGTTTTTTGAACCTGGTTTCCAAATTTTAAAAATGTCTTGTGAAAGTTTTGCCATTTGAAAACTTCTGCCATTCAGAACCCTAGGGAGAAGCAGGTGAGTTGGGTAAAAAGGTATCCAGTGGAAGAGAAACCAAGTGGTGGCCTAAATCTTCACTCTCTTTCCTACTGTTGATCCTTATGTCTAGCCTTCCTCTCTTCCTGTTTTTGAACTTGGTCCTTGCTGCCACCATACTTTCTTAGCCTCTAAACTTTCATGGCCTTGGAATAATAATCAGAACCGAACCTCCCATGGTCCTGACCTCCTGGCCATGTTTATTGCCTCTATTTCACCCTGATCGTGATCCCTATATTTCTGTTCCAAATCTTATAGCCTGACCCCAAATCCTGTCATTCCTGTGCTTGACAGTTTGATTGGAGCACTCTTGACCTGCACTTTTTCCATGGCTTGTATTAACCCAGACAAGTGACTCAGCCAAAAGAGCTTGAACCCCTTTTCCTGACGCCTAGGAAAAGTTTGAATAAGAAGAGGTTTGAGTTTAGATGAGCACTCAGAGTTCACATGCTCATTCTGATCAATCAGGTTTGTTTTTTTTAAAACTTCAGTGAGAAATCTTGAGGACAACCTTTCCAGTGAGATTTCTCATTCCTTCTGCTGCTGAGTACAGTAGAAGGAAGGGCAAGAATAGTCTTCCTTCAACTGTATTTCAATATTTCTGCTTGCAGCCCCAGGCAATACTAGGAAGTATAGGCACACTGAAATGAAAAACAATTTAAAAAAAAACTTAGCATGCCTTTCTAAACTTCATGAAAGGTTTGGCTTGAGTTCGGGTGAAGCCTCTGGGAAGTCTTCACTTGCTGAAATTGATGTCATTGGATCTGAGAGTGACGGTTGTATTACTGTCCAAATGGAGCCATACACTATTATGCTGAGTGCTTTATTCTTATTATATCCTAGTACTTTCTGCTTGTGTATGACAAGGTGATGTATAAAGCAAGAGATTTTGGCCAAGATTACAGCCCATTGTGAGCAAACTCAGGGGCTTTTAATTTCAAACCCAGTCTCATATCTATTAAAGTGTTATTTCTTGTCTATAAGGGAGTAGGAAGAAGATTTTGAAATGGGGACAACTAAGTCTGGGTACACAGGAGGAATTGTTATTAACTGGAATTGGGAAGAACAAGCCTGAACAAGATTTCATAGATTCATGAAATTTTAGAATTGGAAGGTGCCTCATGGGGTCATCAGGTCTACTTTCCCAATCTAACCTGAAATGGAATTACTCCTACAACATCCTTTCTCTTTTCCCTTCTGCCTGCCCCCATCTGCCCTGTGGCCATGCAAGTGTTGACTTAAAGACTTCCAGGGCAGCCCATTATATTTAAAGGCTTTCAATTTTACTTTTGAGTCACTCTAATTATTAGGAGCTTATGTTGAACCTAAACCTTCCTTTCTTCACATCGTGTACCCCTTACATCTAAGAAAACTTAAAAAAAAAGTTATATGGCTGGCTAGGTGGCACAGTAAATAGAGCAGAGTCAGGAGGACCTGAGCTCAAATCCGACCTCAGACACTTAAGACAAAAAACTAGCTGTGTGATTTTGGGGCAAGTCACTTAACCCCAATTGCCCTACCTTCCCCCCTCCAAAAAAAAAAAGCAAAAATTAAAAAAAAAAGTTCTAGAATAGGAGTTCTTAACCTGGGTGGGGGTGTCTACCACCAATACAATATTCACAGCACCTTTGGGGACTATGAATATGCTGGCATAGTTGAATGTCTATGGATATCTTTCAGACGGGTCTGTAAACTTGGATGGGAAAATATATGTTTATTTCAATATAATTGATTTTTTGGTAATCTGTTTTATTTTCTGCATTTACAAATAGTATTCTGAGAAGGAGTTCATAGGTTTCACCACAACACATAAAATAATAAGAGGAGATTCCTGCACTGGTTAGGAAGATAGAGTAGATGCCTTCTGATGTCATTTGTTTCTTTGGTTATCATGGGTGAGACTCACCAAATCAGCAAGCGTGTATTGTGTGCCTCAGTCCTGAAGGTATACGTATAAAGAATGAAAAGTCTCTACTTTCAAGGAGATTTTGTTTTATTGGGGACAAAAAGCATGTATGCAAATAATAGGTATAGCATCTTCTCTGGGACTCACTCACCCAACCAGCATTCACTTTCACAAGCTGGGGCCTCCAGAAAGTGGAGTTCTAGGGCACCCCAAAGGAACTCAGTTTCTCTCACAAGTTCCTGCTGGGATTGTTCCCATAAACAAATAGAAAATCAGGTCTTGTTAGCATTTAGCAAAGACAAGAAGAGTTGATGTAAAACATTACCCTCAATAGCCTGGGACATATTCTCCCACAAGAGGTGCATGGGAAAAGTGAACTCCAAACTAGAGTAGATTATGAGGTACATGTGTGACATATATGTGTGGCAAAAGCGTAGCTCACAATTTCTGGTCTGGAAGTCTTCTTTTTTTTTTAGTCCATAGCCAGCATTCTCTGGGGCTAAAGGTCATAAAATTGTCTCCCTGGGAGCACGACTATCTTTTGGTATCTGTTTGTCCTCAGGTATTTTCATTTTGTTCCTTATTGGATGTGTTGTCTCCTATTGGCTCAGGCTTTCTGAAATCATGCTCGATAGAGGTGGGTGGGTAGGGGGTCATAGAGTGAGAAAAAGAAACTTCAAAGAGTTTCCATCTCAGATGCCTGTCTCATTTTCTTAACTTGAAGCCCCCCATTACCGGACTGGGCTACCTTGTAACTGACTGATATATTTTTACATAGACCCAGAAAAATGCGTGTGATTTATCCAGTATAAGAATGCTGACAATGTCCTATTTATGCATGGCTCCTATGTTTCATGAAAGTCTTTTTATAAGTTATTTGTTTGGCATTCAGATCTGGTGCACACAGTAGCCATGAAGTCTTTAGTCAACCTTGCAAATTATTCCTCTTGACTCTTTACTTTCATATTAATGAATTCTTAATTGTGGCAAGGTCTGCTTGGGCAAACAGGCTCTTCCTTCTTTGTTTCTAGTTAGCAAGGTCACTGCATCCCATTCTTTTTGGAAAATTCACCAGTTGACTGGAGAGGAACTTACTGGCCAACAGATCTGGAGAGCCTGAGGGCACGATCTCCCTTTTGACTTTCTCAGTCCACAACTAAAAGGGTCAGCAGAGTAGATATGTATGGTTCTTAAAAGAATCCCTTTTGCGTAAGGAAAAAAGGACCCTCTTAGTATCCAATATATTGCCTCATGAATATACTAATGAACTACCCAGGGGGCATGGCAAGGACCACCAGAAGCCTCTGCCAGGCCACAGTTAGGAGAACATTGATTTAGAACATCTCTTCCCGGGTTATTAATGAGTATGTCATGTGGGACAGAATCAAAACCTTGCTGAAGTCAAGATAGATTATATCTATTATTTCTCTTCAATCTACTAGGCCTGTCACTCTGTCAAAGAAGAAGATTAGATTAGCCTGGACTTGTTCCTTACAAAGCCATGCTGGTTATTACCCAGTGACCTGTTCTTTTGTAGATGTTTGCAAATTGATTTTTGGATGATTTATATTCAATTTTTTTTCAGGTAGAGAAATTACTGACTAGTAATTCTCAGGGTCCTTTTTCAGAGGGGCAGCATGATGTAGTGGAAAATGCTCAAAATCAAGAATTAAGCACCTGGATTCTATTCTGGGTTCTGGAACCAATATACAGAGTAACCATGAGGAAGGAAATGTTTGGGACTTGGTTTACACATATCTAATCACTTAAAGGTCTAATTTCCTATTTCTTGTGTGGAAGATCTAACTAGTGGAAGTCTTCACCAGGAACTATTTAAAATGTTAGCTGTGTTGGCTTTAGCTAATTCCTATAATACTTAAAATGAGAATTATCAAGGCTAGAATATGATATACCCAATTTACTTCACTTAAATATGTTATTTTCTAGTCTAACATGTTTTCCTATGCTCACATTCTGTATATTGGCTATTTTGTTGAATAACATTTTAAGAATTACCAAAGCTTACCAATATAATACATATTAAGATTAATGACAGTGACACAAAGGTAATTTCTTGAATAAAAGCCATGATTTCAATTGTTTCACATTGGAACATCACTACAAAAGGAGAAAAAATAGCTCATTGGTTATATTCTAGAAAGCAATTTGTATGGAAAGCTAAAACTTAAAATATTTAGAAAATGTACTGGTATTGAGAGGGAAGATAACAGAAGGAATAGTCATTTTTTGAGCTCAAAACTCCTACATCGAAAATAGCAACAAATCCATCAAAGTAAAAGAATAACCAAACAAAATAAAAAAGCTTCACCAGGAAAAAAACTCAGAACAACACAGAAAAAAGATCAACTAAAAAGTAAATTAAAAAAAAAAGGTGGCAACACAATGAATAATTATCATGGCAGAAAAGAAACTACAAAGGAGGCACCAGAAGGGGGAAAATAGCTTTAGTAGGGAACTGTATTCACTACAAGGTTTTCCAGAATACTTAATAAGCTCATAAATACAAATTAAGGAAGTTCTGACGTGTAAATATGTAATTAAAATCAATGAAGGAAGATCTAAAAGAACAAGTCATTTTAAGTAAAGAATAACACAGCTGGAAGATCTGAGAATATACAAACAAAAATAATGAAACTAGAAGAGAGAGCATGGAGAAAAATTAATGGTGTCCCCCCAAAATGTAAGGAAACTAAAAACCTAAATGGCGTCCTTTGGAAATTTATGAAAGAAAATTTTCTAGAGGTATGAGGATTAATATCTGGGTGAATATTGGTAGCAAACACTGGATGTTGGTAAAATAGGACACCCAAATTCAGCTCAAAATGTAATTCTTGAATTCCAGAGTTAGAGTAACAAAGAAACAGTTTTTCATGGAATCCAAAAGGAAGAAAATCATGCTAATTATTACTATTAATCAACCACTTGATGAAGTAAAACAGTTTTTTAAAATGACTGAATTAGGGGTGGCTAGGTGGCACAGTGAATAGAGCACTTACCCTCAGGAGGACCTGAGTTCAAATGTGACCTCAGATGCTTAACACAAAACTAGCCGTGTGACCTTGGGCAAGTCACTTAATGCTAATTGCCCTACCTTGCCCTCTCCAAAAAGCAAAAAAAAAAAAAAAACTTAAAAAGACAATTAGTGGTGACTCAAAGTATTTACTTTGTGGTGATTTCAAAGTATTCTTTAGGAAGAAAAAAAAAGGTGTCATCTTTGAAGTTCAGTCTTGCAGAGATTGAATATCAAAGGAGTATCAAAGGAAATATAGGAATATCAAAGGAAAATAGTTAGGAATTGATCAACCAACTTAGCAAAACTATGAGGGAACTATGAGGACTACTTGACTTGAAAGGATGGGGGGGAGAAGAATGAAAGAAAAAAAGGTTATTGGGCCTGAAATGTGGGTGCCTCAGATGAATTCCAAGAGATTGAAGTGAGAAGGATGGAACTGAATGGGCCTCTTCTAAATAATATACTTATCTGACATTAGAAGGAAGAGCAAGGAAATTTTTAAAGGTTTGTTTCAGTAAAAATCCGGTATCTATGTTTAGAGTAAGAATGAAGAGGACATGGGAATATGTGTGTGTATATAAAAACTCCAATGAGAATGGTATCAGTGAAATAGTTGCTGTTATACCCAGTACTGATAAAATTAATATAGAAAAATACTGTGGGGAGAAACAACAAGGGCCAATAAACACATAAAGAATTTCAAAATAGATTTAAAAAAAATAATCCAACAATATGTTGTCCAAAGGAAAAACATATCCACCTAAAACACAGGGAATAGATGTTCAAAGTGACTCCAAACATTTACATGTCACAGTGATGATTTCAGGCAAAGTAGAATCTAAAATATAGAATTAAAATTTGAAATTATATGAAACTTAAAGTCTCCATAGACAAGAAACCAACAACAATATTGAATAGACATGCATCAATTAGTGGAGCAACTAAAACCTTCTAAAAATTCAATTGTATTTTATTTTCTGCTTTGCATTTTCTCCCTCTCAGCTCCCCTTCCTCCTCCATTGAGAAAATGAGAATCATTATAAACATACATAGTTCAGGAAAACAAATTTTTACAGTAACCATATCAAAAAAGTGTCACAATCTGTATTTTGAGTCTACTACTACCTCTCTGTCTGAAAGTAAGTAATGTTTCTGCAGCATTGCATCGATTAGCATTCCCAAGTCTTTCAAAGTTGTCTTTGTACAAATCTTCTAAGGTTTCTCTGAAAAATCATCTCTTTCATTATTCCTTATAGAACTACAGTGTCCCATTATATTTATATAATATGATTTGTTCAGCCATTCCCCAAATGATGGGTGCCTTCTTAGTGTCCAAAGGCCCCTATAAATATTGTTTTATTCATGGTAGCTAAGTACTCAAAGGAAATGTTAGCAGTTAGCAGAAATGTGAAGCACACATAGACAGTAAAGCATTAACAGTGAGAAATTTCAACTCTCTTCTATTAGGCCTTGCTATATTTAACAAAGATAGACAAGATGTAGGTTGTGAACTAGACCAAAAATGAGAAACAACTGGATTTGATAAATATATGTGTAAAAGTAACTTCCTAAAGAAGGGACTGTTTTATTTTTTGTTCTTGAATTGCCAGTATCTAGCTCAGTGCATTGCACATAGTAGGTATTTTAAGATAGGTTTAGTGAATTGACTTGAAAAATGGAGAAAACCGAATGAAGTGCTGAAATGTTTATTTTCCTCTTAGCGGTAACTGGGACTTTTATAAAAATTGAAAAACTTGTAAATGCATGTAGAAAGTCTGGTATCTGAAATACTTCCTTTTTAGGTGATAAGGCAAAGAAAAAAACCTAATAAAAAAGGAATTAAAATTAGAAATGCGAACTTAACTGGAGAGTAAAATGACTTTCAAAATAATGTCAAATGCTACATCAGAAAGACAAAATTTTGAAGATGATGGCAATAACTGTGCAATATATACATATGGATCCTCAGCTAGACGTACACATTGTCAGTAAATTTACATATATGATCATTTATGTGAACAAAAAGGGTAGATGAAGTCCCTAAATATGAAGTTTAAAGCACAGAAATCCAACAAATTCATGATTCCACTGCAAGCTCAAAAAGAGAAAAATTTGAAAATTAAAGGTGAACTAAATAAAATTGAAAGCGAAAAACATTAATGAACAAAATGGCTGTTTTCTAAAAGTAAAATTATTTTTAAATAAGAAAACCAAATTGCAAAAAAGTTGAAATCATTATAAATTCAGAAGAAATGAATTATTTTTGAAAACCTATTACATATTAATATATTACCATCAAAACTGAAAATTTAAAAGAAATGGATAGCTACAAATGCTATTAAATAAATAACCCAAAAACCATTAACCCAGAAAAATGAAAATGATAAGGCAATATATGTGTTCATTGTGGAATAGGCATTTGGTGTGAAGGGACATTTGGACACATAGCTTGGAGTACTCCTTCCTTATTAAGGAATAGTGATCAGGTGTTCAGCTAGAACTTACAAATTATTTCCCCTAGACTAACAATATTTGGGGGAGTAGATGAATCCTTCTATCAGTACCTTCCTCCCTCCTCTCTGAGCAGAGTAGGCAGCCACTGATCCCACATGCTTGCTCACCTCCTGGCAGTAGGTATATAGGAGTCTTCCTTAGAGAAGGGGGATGAGGAAGAGACTCTGGAGATGTTAATTCATGCTTCCCTGTGAGCCACATATTTACAATCCCATATGGACACATACAGTTTTTCTACTTGGGCAACAGACACGTACACCCTCCATCCCTTACAAACAAAATTGAAATGAGAAAACAAAAATTTAACCTTATACAGCAAACATATGAGGCATATGAAGGTTTACAGAATATTTCACATATATTATCTCTTTTGATACTCACAACAATCTTATGAGTTAGGTGCTATTGTAATCCCCAGTTTTGCAGATGAAAAAACTGAAACTGGGAATAAGTGACTTTCTTAGGATTACACAGCTAGTAGATATCAGAGGCAGGATTCAAATTAGGCTGCTCCTGGCTTCAAGTCCTCAAAGGAAGCAAGAATGGTATCATCAGATTTCAAATTATATCATAAAGAAGTAATTAACAAAGCTATGTTACTTAACGAAAAAGAGAAAAATACGTCAGTGGCATGTTTAGATAAACAAGATTTGTAAACAATAATATAGTGCTCTGATGTTTGATAAACCAAAGTATATACATTTTTAGAGAAAGAATTCAATATTCAACAAAACTTGCAAGAAAATAACTAGGTTAGAGATTGGTAGAAAATAGGGCTAGAATAGCAGTTTAAACTGAAAATTTAGATCACGTGATGATAAATTTTGAACAAATTACTACAAATTTGATGAAGGGACATACTGCAAATAATATTGGGAAAACTGTATCTTATACAATTATAGACTGGGGAAAATTATTAACTAGGTATAACTTTATAAAACTCAAAATATGTGTTCAAATAAAAATATATTCAAAATAAAATGGAAAGATATATACTGATTCCTCAGTACATATACAAAACTGTATTAAAACCTCAGATAAAATGTCTATTTAAAAATCTATAGGGAATTGATACAAATTTATATAATTAATAGTCATTCTCTAATAAATATATAATCAACTGTGGTAAGCAGGCAGTTCTCAAAAGAAAATGACTAAATTGTGAACAACCCCTAGAAAAAGTATTAAAAAAAAGAAAACCCCACTAATAATCAGAAGAAAAAACCCATGAGCTAAAGCAAGTCTAAGGTATGACCTGATACCTGTCAAACAGATAAAGATGATTAGATTCAATATTGATGGGAATATGATATAAAATGTAAGCTAATTCATTGCTGATATTCACTATGAATTGATTTGGCTATTTTGGACAAAAAAAAATGGAATTATATCATAAATGTTCCAAAACTTTGTGTTGCTCCTGATCCACTTTTAGTAACATATTTGTAGTAGGTTGGTGACAAGCAAAAAAAAACCCAAACCACCAACCCCATTTATAAAAAAAAAATCATAGCAGTACTATCTGTAATAGCAAAACTAAAAAAAAAAAAAAAAAAAAGCTACGTGCCCAACATTAGGGGAATAGCGAAATAAATTGAATGTAATGGAATATCGTTGCACCATACAGAATGATGAATATAAAAAATATAAATATGGGAAGACATATTAAGTGCTACTGAGTAAAAAAAAAAAAGCAGAACCAAAGGATATATATACTAACAATGACTACATAAAGAAATTGAATAAAACATTTTTTTTTAATAAAACCTATGGTACATACAGCAGGCAATGTTGGTGCTATCCAGTGAAAGATAATTTTTCTTAATAATCTACAGTGAATAAAAGGGTCTAGTTGTAGGTAGTCATTCATAGTTACTTTATTTTGTATTAGAGATAGGGACTAGATTTGTGATTTCATTGTTACAGGAGGCTCTCAGGTAGGAGAACTCCCTCTCCCAATGCAGGTTAGTATCTGCTCTGCCTCTTGAGTCCTAGAGAGTTGTGTCAAGCATAGAAAGGGTCACAGTTAGTATTTCTCAGAGATAAGACACATTGCTACAGATGATGATTAATAAAATAGCACACAAAAACTGACTCTGGGAAAAGTTCTTTTTGAAGATATATTCTTTGGTAAGAAGAAAGAAGGGAATTCCTCAATCCTTCTCTACTTCTCTTTCAACATAGCTGTTAGTTTTATGGTTAGAAGAAAGAACCAGGGACACACTTCCCCAAACCCTCAACCTATATAAAGTGACTTCTAATTGTTCTGTTCACTGAAGAAGGAGGAGGAGAAAGTAGAGGATGAGAAGGAGGAAGAGGAGGAGGAGGAGGAGGAGGAAGAAGAGGGTATGGTGGTTAGGGAAGACCCAAGTGTTCTGGTCCCGGGTCTATTATTAACTCTATGACTTTGGGCAAGCCACTTCAGATTTCTAGGTCTCAGTTAAAATGAGTTTAGTCTAAATAATACCTAAATTCCATTCCCTTCCCCTTCCCCCAAATCACATGCTTCCATTCCTGCTTCTGCAATTCCTTCTCTACTTCTTTCTTTTATTTTGACCATCTATAGGCAGGGGTTTTGTGAAGTTCAATTGAGATAAACCTAAAGTACTTAAATGCAGATTATCCTCCTCTTCCTCCTTCTCCCCCTCCTCCTCCTCCTCCTCCTCCTCCTCCTCCTCATCATCATCTTCAGCAACAGCAGCCCACAAATTACCAGTCCTCCAATCAGGTGATGACTTCATTCTCTTAACCTTCCACTGCATTCTTGCTGAGTTTAAGAAATGTTTGTGGAGCAATGCAGGGATGTAAGGGTTAAATGTTTAACAATCATGCTTTCTGGGGGGAAAATGTATGCATTCTTGTTTAAATTTAATCTGAATTATTACCACCTTATTAAGCTTAAACAATCAAAACAACAAAAATTAATTTTTTAAAATTTTCCTTATTTTTTTATTTTTGCTTTTTGGAGAGCAATTGGGGTTAAGTGACTTGCCGAAGGTCACATGGTTAGTTTTTGTGTTAAGTGTCTGAGGCTGCAAAACAATAAAATAAGACCTGATTTGTGGCAATTATTGGTTTCTGAGGTGTACATGTTCCCTTCAAAACTTTGATAATTGCTATTGCAGTCCATTTTGAGTTGACTCCAATACTCTCCAGTCTATAGATCTTTCCTACTTCTTTAGAGTCTCTGAACTCATTGAACTTCCTACACAATAGATGTTCATAGAGCATTTCTATCCCCTCCACTTTTCTCTTTCCTTTCTTCTACTAACCCTTTTCCCAACTGTTTCTACATCACCACCTAAGGATGACTTGCATATTCTGTTGGTGTATCTTCTAAAGACACACATCAATTACTTCTCATGCAGCCACACCATCACTCCTTCCCTGTTTTTCCTTCCCACTTCCTGAAGATTTTTCCATCTTACCCCCACTCAGGGAATTTCCTCCCTCATTTCGTTCTTTTCCCCCATTAAAATGTAAGCTCCCTAAATAGCAGTGACTGTCTCTTTGTTATATTTGTATTTCCAGAATCTAAGTAGCGCCTGACACATAGCTAGTTGTTGTCCTTCGTTCCTGAAGAGGAGCAAAATGGCATCACTATGCTATTGTCAAGTTTTAGTAAGTCCGACTGGCTAATCAGACCAACAGGAGCTTGGAGCATTCTGCCACAGGTCGGGTACAAATAGTCTATATGATCATTTGGGATGGATTTTCTAAATTTGAACATGAAAGTTTAATAAGTATTTTCCCTAATCTAATCTAAAAATGCAGTATTTTTGCAACAATGTATTAAGATGCAAGAACATCTTTTTATCTTTTGGTGCTATAGTAAAAAGGAGGTAGTCTTGTGCCTCAATTCTAAAACAAAAGGGTCTTCACAGAAGAGTTGAATGAAGCAAAACAGTGGCACAAAAGAGGAGAACCCAAAGGAGAGTAGAGAGGAAGGAGCAACAAGGAAAGGGTATCAGACAGCATCTGCTCTATCCTGGCCCCCAATCCCAAACTGAAACGATACCTGAAAACATGGTATGGTGGAAAAAGTGGGTTGACTTTGAGTTAGAGAAACTAGATTCAAATAATATCTCTGATGTTTATTATCTGCAACATCACTTCCTTATCTCAGTTTCCTCATCTGTAAACTGAGGCGATTGGACTACTTGGCTTCTAAGGCTCATTCTCATCCTGGAGACAGGGTTACAATAATTCCAAATTAAACAAGCCCTTTAAGCCCCTACATTCCAGCCAGGGAGGATGCTTCCTTAGTGGGACAGATAAAGAAAGGGAATGAATACCCCTAGGGATATCTCTATGAAACCTCTAAGTTGGCTAGGACATAGAGAGTTGGGCAGCATAGTTACCATAATTAGTCACTAATAATAATGATAGCAATTGAAATTTATATAGCACTTTAAGACTTACAAAGCCCTTTACATAAATTATTTCACAAGAATCTTGTGATGTCTGTAGCATGATTATTTTTATCCCCATTTTACAGATAATGTTACTGGGAAATTACATGACTAAGGTCACTCACCTAGAAAGTATCACTGCAAAATTTCTACATTCAAAACTTAGGCAAAAGGAATCAAATTGTCTTGTCTAGTTTCGCGTATCTATTATTTGTCCCGTTCTTCTTGGCCTAAAACTTGAGCACCAAAAATGAGACATTAGTACAATATAAGGGAACTGGTAAAAACATAGCTTTGATTATACTCAGCATATATTTATATTTGGGTAGTTGGTGTAAAACAGCACTGATCTAACTAACACTTTTGTTTGCTCAGTCTTAGATAGGGAGCTGAGATTTCAGCCCTGTCTGTGGTCGTCATAGGAACCGTGGCCAGAGGGAAAGGACTATGACCTATGATCCCTTTATGTTTATAAATCATCCTACCAAACATGAGAAGGATGACATCTTTTGCATCAAAAGTATAAGAGCTTAAAACAAGAAGTGGAAAAGTCTCAATCTTGCTGTTGATATTACAGTGGGCAGTTTGAAATATTTACAACCAAAATATACAAAATACGTACAGCCAAGAAACTCTTGGCTGAAATTGGACGTTGAATAGAAGTTCAATCTACGTATCTATTTGTTATAAACTAGTCAGTCATTAGGGTCCGTAAACATTTATTGATAGCTTAATATCTTCACTTAAAGTGACAATATTAACTTTACTGTGAAGTTCACAGCAGGTAATGCTGATTTGTTTGAAAAAGCTTCTCCAAGTGGCCCTTCCAATTAGGGAGTTCTGCTAAATAACTTAAAGTAATGGCAGAACCCATGTGATTGCTTAAGTATTCAAGTCTGGTGGAATCAGTAAGAACTCCCAGGGAGATGGGAATTTTAATATCTGTGTGGGATATTTTAATAATGTGTGCTCTTAAATGCATGTACAGACCTTGTGTAAGAGAATTAAACACACAGAGACTGCAAACGAAAGGCAAGATGCTTTTTTTTTTTTTGGCAGAGAATATTAGGAATCTTAAGCGCATTTTAAAAAATGTTTTAGTGGACCCCAAATTTTTCTGTGAGAACACAGGGAGGCAGGCTTATACCCTGGAGAGCATCCTGGATCACATGTCTCTGCTTTGCTACTTTAGTACCTGTGTGATATTGGGCAAGCCTCTGAACCTCTCTATTTTCTCACCTGTAAAATGAATGGGTTTTCTAGGCAGCTGCTAAAGTCCCTTGTTCTTCTAAACCTATGATCCACTCCTCTCCAAAATTGCCATGATAGTCAACAGAAACATTATTAAACATGGAGATACTCATTGTGTACACTTTTGAGGAAGGCAGCTATTATAGAGAAAGAGATCAATATGATTTAGTATTTTATATATATGATATGATTTAGTATGATGTATTAACATATATATATTTAACATTCAACTCAGCAAATTCAACAGACAATATTTACTATACACTTAATATCGACAAGGCACTATATGTATTATATACTAAAATTAACAACACAGAAAAAACCACAAAATATCCAGAATGCATTGTGACAGTCTATGAGCTGAGCTAAGGTCCTGTTGAGCTAAATAGCTCAGCTTCCCTGATCATAGTGAGTACACAATTCCCTTTCTGCTAGGCCAGGCCTTTTCTCCATTATGCCAAAACGGGGCTGTTCTCCTTAAATTTCCAGTACGGAAATAATTCCACTGTACTTTGTGCCCTTAGCTGAGCTGCTCTGGAATGATTCGGTGGGCTAGGACTTTGTTATTATTGTAATTTCAACAATAATGACAACAATAATAAGAAAGTCATAAAATGCCACCTTTTGGACAACGCCTTTATATTAACAAAACATGCATTGTTTCGTCTCCTTCTAATTAGTATAATGTTTAAGAGGCAATCTTACTTCGTGTTAGGTTCCAGCATTCTTCTCAAAAGCATCTAGCTTAAGGATTTTTACTAATTTAATTGAGAGCAGTATCAAATTAATTGTATAATTAATCTTGTCAAATTAGGTAACATTTCATACACTACCTTATTAAAAAAACTGGAATATTTTAAATTACCATGCTATGAGACATTAATAAAGAAGTTCTGTATTGTTCTGCTGTATAACACAAAGAAGGTAATTGCAATATAAAAGCTCATTTCTATCGTACATTAATAATTAGATACACATTATTTCCTATTATATCTTTTTCTTATTAATTCAATCATAGACTGGATGAGCCTTTTTTTTTTTAAGAGGAAAGTTCCCCCTGCCCTACACCCCACCCGACTGCCAGGAATGAACTACAAAGCTAGGACTTTCTTCTTTCTTTGCTTTTTTCCCCTTTTCTTCTCTTTTCCTTTATTCTCTTTTCTCTTCCTTCCTTTTCCTTTTCCCTTCCATTTCCTTTCCTCTTCTCCCCTTGCTTTTTTTCCCTTTTTCCTTTTCTTTTTCTATTTGCCCATTTCAAATGCAAAACAAGCAGATTTTTTTAGGCAGCTCAAGGGTCAGGTTACATTCAGCTTTCAAAGCACATGTAACCATGACTGACTTTCTTGGCATTGGTTGCATGATGTTTGGAGATATAAAACCCATGAATGTGAGTGAAAACTGTGATCTTTGATAAATCTCGAGGACTATAAAACACATTCACCTCACAACAGCAACAGAAGGACATTTCCTCCAGAGAGCTGCAGATGGAAACCATGAGGATGAGATACTGAAGCAGGAAATAAGATATGATGGTGATGACAAGGGTCTGGGCTGGAAGGAGAGGAATGCATAATCAGAGTGGCCATCAATATTTTATGAAAAGATGGAACTCATGCTCAAGGTCAGGAAGCACAGCTTCTAGACATTGGATAGTGTATGTGCTTTCAGAAATATTGGTTCTGAATTTTAAGTATTATGATGAAATACCAATGCTAATTTCAGCATCCTCTTTCAAATATAGAACATCATATATACACATATACATGCATGCATACACACAGATATACTTACCTTTATATGTACACTGTATGTAGATACATATTGTACATAATCATATTGTGTGGTGTGGTATAGCATAGGAAAATGTATGGATAACTCGTTTCTTGGCCAGAAAGATCTGAATTCAAATCCTGTCTCTGATATATATTAACTGTGTCACTCTGGTGAAGTCATTTAATATCTCAGTACTCTAGTCAACTCTTCTAAGACTAAAATCTGGGAGAAGGTGCCAATCTGCTCTTCTAGAAGAACCTCCTCACCAAGTGTTCCCTATGTTACATATGTATGAACACATATGTTATGCATACATGTTATCCATTTATATATAATATATGTATATAAACTATATATAGCTGAGAAATGATTGCTTGCCTAGATGTTTATAGCAATGCCAAGACAGAAATAGACAATGTTTACCCCACCATTGATAGTCAAATACTAATTCTGATTATAATTTTGAAAAATAATAAATATATATTTTTTTCAAAAGGGTTCTATTTACAAAATATTTTATATTTGATTCAAAGAACTATTTTGATGATTTTAAATGAGGCTAAGTCTTGTTAGTAACACAGTTAATATTTTATGTGGTACTAACTCTTGTCTGGGGGGCAACTAGTGGACCGGTGGATAGAGCGTTGGGCCTAGAATCAGGAAGACTCATCTTCCTGAGTTCAAATCTGGCCTCAGACATTAACTAGCTGTTTCACCCTGGGAAAGTCATTTCATCCTGTTTGCTTCAGTTTCCTTATCTGTAAAATGAAGCAGAGAAGGACAAGGCAAACCAATTCAGGATCATTGCCAAGAAACTCCAAATGGGATCGTGAAAAGTTACACATGATGGGAAAATGACCAGAGCACAACAAACTCTTGTCCAAACATGGACAATAGCTTGAGAGAATATGGGAAAAAAGCAAAAGAAAAGTGAAATTACACCAGTTGGGTCATTGTGATTTAAAAAGTCACCTTCAATGTTCTAAGCTAAATGTTCATTAATTTTTTTTCTTTTGGCTATCAAATTTAAAATGAAAATACTGTGTGAAAAATGTCAGTGTAATAGACTAGAACTCATACAACTCTTTTACTGAAGCTAGTAATTGCTTATCCGTGATACTTAGTCTGCATATGAACTCTTAGGCTATTGAATTGTGTTACAAAGAAGTAAAATGTGTAGTGAGGAAGAGAGACCGTGTGTGTGCAGCAAATAGTAAAAGGAATTTTAGATTCTTGCATTCTTTTCCTAACCCCATACTGACAAACATGTGATCTGGAAAAAAAAGAAAGAAAAAGAAGATGAAGATGATGAAGAAGACAAAGGTGAAGAAGGAGAAGGGGGAGAAGAAGAGAAAAAAGAAGAGGAGGAGGAAGAGGAAGAGGAAGAAGAAGAGGAGGAGGAAGAAGATGAATAGGAAGAAGAAGAGGAGGAGGAAAAAGGAGAGGAAGAGGAGGAGGAAGAAAAAGAGGAAGAAGAGGAAGAGGAGAAGAAAGAAGAAGAAGAAGAAAAATTAATGAGGAGGGGAAGAGGAGGAGGTAATTAATTAATATCAGATAAATTGCTGATCTGGTTCAATACATAGAATTTCTATGCCAAAGTTACCCACGTTGATAAAATCACATAATTGCACAAAACCAAAAATATTATCATCATCAGCCACCATGCTCTCAATGCAACAGTAGCTACAGTAGCATGTATCCAATCTTAAAGTACAAGATGCATTTAGTTAATTAATAAAAGTATTTTATTATCCAAATGAAAGCCATATAAATCATTATAATCCCCACTGTATTAGCACTTGCATTTTTGCTGACATAGTACAATGGGGGAAAACAAAACAAAACTGGTTTTGGAGTTAGAGGAACTAAGTTGAAATTCTCTCCCTGTCACTTATTTCTCATGTGACTTTTTGGACAAGCTGCTTAACTTTCCTGGGACTTAGTTCCTTCACCTGTAAAATGAGAATATTGGACTAGACGATCTCTAAAGATCCTTCTAGCTTTAGATCTATGAGCCAATTTAATTTTCTTCCTGTGAATTACGTAAGTATGTGCATCCTATATAAAATACTTCTACTGTCATTGGAGCTTCCCTATTCCCTCCTTTACACACACACACACACACACACACACACACACACACACACACACACACACACAGTGCATTTCTGCAGATACTTCTTAATCAAGAAACTCCATAATCTTATAGCTTTCTAAACAAATCATCAATCCAAATATATTCTGCTAACATATTATAGACCATGGTATCCTAGGATGTCAACTCTGTGGGGTAATCTCTTCCCTCTATCTATATAACCTTTGGTGTCAGGGGCTATATTTTTTTTCTTGTGCCTTGATTTCAGACCTGTCAGATGGACCAGGAAACCAGGCATGGATATCCTGCTGGTCAGAAGGAAACTGCCAAAGTCTTCAGCAATTTCTCTTAGAAAGCAGAAGGTTGAACAGCATGTTTTTCTTTTCTTAACAACATTTATAGCTTTTGGCACTCCCAGAGGATGTCCCTTCTTAATTTTTATTTTATTTTTTATTTAACATAATTTTTACTTAAATTCTTAATTTTCTTGCTTTCTACTATCATTTCATTTTAGTATCATAGATTTAGAACTGTAAAACTATAGGTTTTCTTCCACTATTTTTATTTTTAATGACTTTTTTTTTCCAAACCACTATAAATTTCACTTGTTCCAAACATGGAATTTTTGACACCATTTACCAGTAGGGGGCATATGTAGCTGTTGTAGTATGCTTTTGCTATTATCTCACCACCCCTAAATATTATAAACCCCATGATATTGGCAGCTGATGTTTTGTTTCTGGATATATTATGTAACATATTTAGTTATAGACTAAATAGTCAGGGAAATGACATTTCTCAGGCTCCTGGGGTTAATGTACAATTCTGTGAAAAAGAAAAGGCATCTTTTTTTTTTTTGGTAGAAGTCAAGCAGGAGAGAAAAAAAAACTCATCAATTTCTTTTGGCTGTCAGCAGCATGAACAGCTGTGAAATACAAGCCAATAGCTGCTAAATAAATAGACCCGATTTAGGGTGGTCCAGCAGGGATACTTATTGAACCCCTACTGTGTGCAGAGCACTTTAATAGACACTGTAGGAGGATGCATAAGGTTTAGAAGCATCAGTTCTATCCTTAGCAATCTTATCACCAACTTCAACAGATACCACACAAAAACACACATTTGAAATGAATAAGGAACAGACTTATAAAACAGTGTAACAAGAGTAAATTGCTGTCCATGAAGTGAGTACATAAGTGCCGACAGATAGAAAGACCACTAGAGAGGAATGACCTCAATTTCCAAATTCATTTACTGTTGTAATATGTGAGGAATCAATCAGGAAACCAAGCCCTCTCATGTTTGGGCAAATATTCTTTTTAGGAGATAGGGTGGGAAGTACCTGCCTTCAGGGGGCCTTATGTCCTGGAAAAGGAAAATCTGAATTCAAGTGAATTGAGAGTGATCATTCAACCTGACACACCACATTTAAGTTTTCTTCCCAAAACAGTGCCTGGTGCCATGATTTCAAGATGGATTCACAGGTCCTGGTGTCATTGTGATTTAATATATAGAAGGAAAAGGGGCACAATAATCTCAAAACAAGAAATGCAACAACATAAGCCTAATTCAATTAGACACAATATGCTCCAATTCAGCACAACATTGACTAAGTGCTTGTTGTATGCGAAACAATCTGCTGTGATCCTGGATCTGGTTGCTTAGCAACACAGGGCTTTTGAGTAGGCTTTGGAACCAATTGTGTTTTTTTCTGACCCTTTGGATTTCCAATGACATCTGACTTGAATCTGAGTTTGGAATTGGGACCAAGAGACTGATAAAATGCAACTTATTGATTTCTCTCTACTGTGCTGGGTCAGATAAAATGTAAAGAGTAGACACATTCAACCAGATGGTTTCTTTTCTGGGTCCTGACTTTCCTGATATTGCAGTAGCCTGGGATGAAGAATCAGCTCTCTATACAAAATGCTGTGATAACAAGACTTCATCCTCAGAATGATAACTTCAAATTTAGGACACTGTTATAGAATTTAAAGACTCTATTAGAAGAAAAGTAGTATAGTGAAAAGATTATTGGAACTAGAATCAGAAAGACTTGGGTTCAAATTCTGCCTTAGATATTTGCTACTTTCCAGTCATTGACACAGAATCCTGGTACAGTAGTAATAGAGATGTCATTATTTGGGTATCTGTTTCAATCTTCTCCCCTTCCTATATTCTGGAATTCACCTTAACTGGTCTTTTTAAAAATCATTCATCATACATGGCACCTCATCTCCAATCTCCTTGCCTTTGCTTCAACTGTTTCCATGTCTGGAAATCACTCATCTCTCACTTTCTTGAGAATTCCTTGTCTCTTTAAAGACTGAGCTAAAGTACCACTTTTAGTATGAAGCCTTTCCTGATCCCCTGAAGATACTAGTGCCCCTTCCAAAATTGCCTTGAATTTATTTCATATCTATTCTGTATGCCATTTTATATTCTCCTTTCCTTCCACTTCCCATAGAAGGCAAGTTTTTTGAGGGCAAGAGTTTGTTTTTTTTTTTTGTCTTTGTAACCCCAAATGCTAGCATAGTACATAAAAATTAGCTGAGAATTATCTGAACTAGTGCAATAACCTAATTGGTCTCCCTTCCATCTCTGCTGTCTCCAAATCTACCATCCACATAGCTGTCAAGTTTATATTCCTGAAACACACTCTGATTGTCTCTTAGATAAAGTACAATATCTTCATTCTGGAATTTAATCCCCTGTACAATCTGACTTCCATCTACTCTTGGAGGCCTGTTATTTCCCTACACTCTCTTTCCTTTCCAATTAAACTGGCCTGCTAACTGTTCCTTGGGGCAAATAAGTGGCATAGTGGATACAGCTGTGGGTCTGGAATGAGGAAGACTCATCTTCATGAGTTCAAATCGGGCTTCAGACATGTACTAACTGTGTGACCTTGGGCAAGTCTCGTAACCCTTTTTGCCTGTTTCCTTACCTGTAAAATGAGCTGAAGAAGGAGATGGGAAATCACTCCAGTATCTTTACCAAGAAAACCCCAAATGGGGTCATGAAGAATTGGACACAACTGAAATTACTGAACAATAATAACAGCAAAGCTGTTTCTCATACATGAAGTTACATCTTCCACTTCTATGTCTATGAACAAGTGGAACCCATGTCTGCTTGTTCATAGACATGGAAGTGTATTTCAAAAATATACTTCTTCCTCACCTCTGCCATTTGAAATCTCTAACTTTCTCCACAACACAATTCAGGTTCCACTTCCTACATTAGATGGTAGCTCCTATAGGATGTCTGCCCTGATTCCCCTAACTAGAACTATTAGTCTTCTATCCCTCTTAAAACTATTTTATATTAATAATGCACAATTAATAATTAGTAAGCTTTGCATTTACTTACTTGTGTACATGTAACACACCTCTTACTCCATGAAAGTTTTGTGAGGTTTCATTTTATAGTTGCATTTCATTCCTTCCTTCCTTCTTTCTTCCCTCCCTCCTTCCTCCTTCTCTTCTTCCCTCCTTCCTCCCTTCCCTCCTTCCTTCCTTCCTTCCCTCCTTCTTTCCTTCCTTCCCTCCTTCCTTCCTTCCTTCTCTCCTTCCTTCCTTCCTTTATTTTATTCTGAACTTAAGAAATAAAACAAGCATTTCCATCACAAAGTGGAATAGAAAAACAGAGGATTGTACCTGAAATTGTAGCTCCATTTATACAACTTGCTATTCCTTTCAACTGTACTACAAAGTTATCATGTGACCTTTTTTTCCCTTCTCTCCCACCCCAAACTTTGAGATAGCTACCTTTAGACACAAATTTGTATGTGTGTACATATACATATATATATATATATATATACACACACACACATACAACACATATGCACAATACATATACACACATACATATCTACATGTCAGTTCTTTTTCTGGATTCATACGGCATCTTCCTTCATAGGAACTTTGAGGTTAATTTGGATATTTATAATAGTCAGGATGATTTGGATGCTCAAAGTTGTTCTTAAAATAATACATCTGTTACTATATATAATGTTCTCTTAGTTCTGCTTATTTTGCTCTTTATTATTTCATGGAGGTCTCCCCACGATTTTCTAAAATCATTGAGCTCATCATTTCTTATAGCACAGCAATATTCCATCATGATTATGTATCACAATTTGTTCAGCCATTACCCAATTGACAGGCATCCTCGCAATTTCCAGTTCTTTGCTACCACAGAGAGAACTGCTGTAAATATTTTAGAACATGTATGTTCTTTTCCATTTTCCCTAATCATCTTGGGAAACAGACTTAATAGTGGTATTGCTGGATCAAAGGGTATAAGCAGTTTAATGATTCTGGGGATAATTCCAAATATCTCTCCAAAATGTTTAGATCAGCTCACACTTCCACCAACAATGAATTAAGGTCCCAATTTTCCCATATCCCCTCCAATATTTGTCACTCTCCCCTTTTATCATTTTAGCCGATCTGATAGGTATAAAATGATATCTCATGGTTGTTTTAATTTGCATTTCTCTAATAATGATTTACAGCATTTTTTATATGACTATAAATTGTTTTGATCTCTTCCTCAGAAAACTACCTGTTCATATCCTTTGACCATTTATGAGTTGGAAAATGACTCACATTCTTCTAGAATTGACAAAGTTCTTTATACATTTGAGAAATGAGACCTTTATCTAAGGAACTGTGTATAAAATTTTTCCCAGTTTTCTGCTTTCCTTTTGATCTTGGCTACATTTATTTTATTTGTACAAAACCTTTTTTAATTTAACATAATAAAAATTATCCATTTTACATCTCACAACACTCTTATCTCTTGTTTATTCATAAATTGTTCACCCATCCATAGGTCTAACAGGTAATACGTTCAAATTTTCTTGTAATATCTCTTTATGTCTAGGTCATGTATCCATTTTGACCTTATATTGGTAAATGGTGTAAGATACTGGTGTATGCTCAAGTTCTGCCAGACTGACTTCCAGCTTTCCCAACAATTTTTAACAACTAATGAATTCTTATCCCCCAGACTTTCAAATACTGGGTAACTATATTCATGCGCTGCTGTAGATTGTATATCTATTCTGTTTCACAGATCAACCTTTCTATTTCTTAGCTGGTACCAGATAGTCTTGATAATTATCACCTTATAATATAGTTTAAGATCTCGTACTGCTAAACGTCCCTTTACAATTTTTTTTCTGTTAGTTCCTTTAATATTCTTGACCTTTTGGTTTTTCAACTGACTTTTGTTATTATTTTTTCTAGCTTCATAAATAATTTTCATTAATTAATTGGAATGGCATTGAATATATAGATTAATTTTGGTAAAATTGTCATTTCAATTATATTGGTCTTGCCTACCCTCTGGTTGCATTTTCAGTGCCTAGCACAGGACCATGTACATCACAGGTAGTAAGCCAATAAACAAGAATCTGTGAACAAGATATCTTGATACTATGGACTATTTTTTTTTAGCCTTTTTTTGTAATCCCAGTGCTTAACACAGTATCTAGAATATAATGAATATTAGTTAGTGAACTGAATTCATTTTGATTTATTATTAATTCATTATTTTAATTTTTTATTAATTTATTATAGAAACATATTTGCTTCATATTAATTTTATTCATTGTTAATTTTATCATAGAATTTATTTTCTTTAAGTGTCAGTTTCCTCATCTATAAAATGGCTGTGGCAACATTTGCATTACTTCCCTCAGAAGTTTACTATGAGGAAAGTGCTTTGCCAATCTGAAAACCTCATATAAATGGGAGGTCATATTACTAGTTTTATCAATCCTCTTCCTTTCTCCCTCTCAGGACAATTATCCATGTTGGGAAATGTTGTGGTTAAACGGTAGCTAAAGTCTCTTCCAAAGCTTATATTTCTGGGTTTTGCTTAACTGGGATTCTGTTGATGGGAACATACTGATAACTGATGTTTACAATCATGAGTTCAATGCTACTACTAGGACTACTATGACTACTATGATGACTAGTACTACTACTACTACTGGTGCTGCTGCTACTGCTATGACTACTCCTACTCCTACTGCTACTGATGCTCCTCCTCCTCCTCCTCCTCCTCCTCCTCCTCCTCCTCCTCCTCCTACTACTACTACTACTATTTGTGGACTCATTTCACATTACTACTACTACTACTACTACTATTATTTGTGGACTCATTTCACATTACTACTACTACTACTACTACTGCTGCTGCTGCTGCTACTGCTATGACTACTCCTACTCCTACTGCTACTGATGCTCCTC
This sequence comes from Pseudochirops cupreus, assembly GCA_028627135.1. Lineage (NCBI taxonomy): Eukaryota > Metazoa > Chordata > Mammalia > Diprotodontia > Pseudocheiridae > Pseudochirops > Pseudochirops cupreus. The sequence goes on along the minus strand of CM053584.1, from coordinate 314,543,414 downwards.
CTCCTCCTCCTCCTCCTACTGCTGCTGCTACTGCTGCTGCTACTGCTATGACTACTACTACTCCTACTGCTACTGATGCTCCTACTACTACTACTACTACAGGCTACTACTACTTACTATTTAATAAACATAGTTCTTTAAGGTTCATATAACATTTTATATATATTATGTTATTAACATCTCACCTTGACCCTATGAGTTGTGGGCTATCATTGTCCACATCTTATACAAAAGGACACTGAGACTGAGCAAGATTAAAAGATTCACCCAAAGTAACACATAGCTAATAAGTAGTTAAGGCAGGATTTAAACTCGGGTTTTCTCTGTTCCAACTCCAGGGCTCTCTTCCTTGGGGCCACCTAGGGTCCAACTTCCTCTCCCCTTACCCTTGTTTAATCACCCAAGATCAAATTTGGTTTAGTCTGATTTTACCTTATAAAGCTTTATTGATATGTTTTGTTTCTCACTTCACATTTATTGATTACTGTCACTTCTTGAGACAACTTATAGAACAAAGTAAAAGATACAAGGTAAAACTAACAATAGAATAACCTCATATGGAAGTGCATGCAACATTTTGAATCTGTAGTAAATCCAACACTCTGTTTCAAAAATTATTTTAATCAACTATATGGAAAAAAGAAAAAAAACAAAATAAGATTTTATTTTATTTATGTATATGTATATTACATATATTTTACATATATAATTATATTTTTTATATGACATATAAATTTATATATTATATATTTCTATATGAACTTATATATTTTTTATGTACCCTGAGCATATGATGCATCTTCCAGAGGGTGGATAGCATATTTCATCATTGGTTCTCTGGAATCATGGATGATCATGAAGATATTGGTTATAGTCCTCACTCACAATTGTCTATCTTTACAATGTTATCTAATTTTAGTAGTGCACAGTAAAACCTTACTAAATAATGTTTGTTGTACTTTATTGAAATCAGTTTCTTTGGAAACCATTCTTCTATCTTGGTAGTTTCGTGGGTTTTTTTTTTTTTTTATCATATCCTTGATTAACTAGAACACTGTCCCATAGCCAGATGGGTAAACGAGAATGTGTTATTAGCTGGATTATTTTGTGCTTCTTCTTCATCTATGATACTTTTTTTTTTGCTTATTAATAAAGTCATCTTTATTGCATTTAATGGTTCACAAGTATCTCAACGAATTCTAAAGCCAAGGTTGAATAACTAGACTGGCCCGAATTACTCATGACCCTTCTACAAAGAACAGCTGGCTTCAGACATGGCTTTCTCCTTACATTCTGCTGGATGACATAGGAAAGATTCATCACATTCTGAACAGCTAACCCATTATCCGTGATAAAATAGAAAAAGGCAAAGGTATTTCCCAATGATGCTCAAATACATGTTAGTCCAACTCCATGGACTTTTGTGAAATTTTTCCAGATGTCTCAATACTGTGTTGAATACTTTTTTTAAAGAACTTTTTAAAAGCTTTTTGATCCTTGGATGTCTGTAGATTTATTTCCATATGAATTGGTTATTTTGTATAAAGTACGTTCTTAAAATAGCAAGGCTCTGGTGTGTATATGTTTGGGTATGATACTTCTTAATACTAAGCATGCATGTTCACTGAGGACCAGGCTTTTTCCTAAAGTTGTGGGATCTGATTTTCAGGATAGTCTTTTTTTTTCCTGTCTCCTCTTTTTAAAGCTGAGTATTGTAAGTAAAAGCCATCTTAGTAATGCCTTCTAAATGGACTTCTGGTTTTTTTTTGGTGAGGGATACAAGTACACATTTGCCTCATGAAAGATACTTGGCAGAGACAGCTTATCGATAGTAGGGTACTTACTCAGTGACACAGGTGCTAAGATTTCTCCTTTTACAGGGAGGAGGTAAGACAATAGAGCAGAAAATAGCATTTGATTTGTCTCAAACCACCTGCTCTTGCTTCTGACTTCTTTTATGTATTTCTTTTTTCTTCTCAAGGTCAGGAGGAGCGAGCATTTCCATCTTAATCAAGTGTTATCTTTAGTCTGATGGGTGGAGGGCCAATGAATCTGCTCTCACTCATTTCACCTTATCTGATGTGCTAGAATTAAAGCATTAAAAAATAATAATAATAACATGGTGGCCAGACAGTGAAGTCACCAGTGATGGGGTACAGGCTCTGGGAAAGCCCCTGAACTCTGATTGAATCTTCCCACTTGATGAGTCATTTGTCTGAGGCCATAAGCCTTTCATTATAGCTAGGCCCAAATCTCTATTACTCTTAACCTAGCCTAGCCCTCCTTTGTCCAGCTACCTCCCACTCTTCATCCTATCAAAATATCTATACCCAAACCTGTTACCCTTAAACTATCTTAGCCCTCCATTGTCATCTCGAGGTGGCCTTCAGCTATTTCCCACCCTTAATCCCATTTCTGGAGTCTGGCCTCAAGATCCTCCTTAGACTTCTCCTCAAGACTCTCCCCAAACCCCTCCTCCCAACCACCCCTAAATTCCTCCCACAGTCTTTCTGTATATAAGATTCATCTTGCCTCCATGAGGGACCTGAGATTAATCTAGCTCAGACTCAGTCTGTGTCAGATTGTTCTGACCTGATTGTCCAATACAAGCATCACAAATGCTTAGGCTCCTTAAGAGTCTACCCATTATGGTGAATCTTTAAAAAACTTTGTTTTACTTTGACTGATAGAAGGCTTGAGTCAAATTCATTCGACAGGACCCGGCATTTTGGTATTTTGGGGTCTCAAGCACCCCTAAACCTCAACAACCTGTAACAACAATAACAACATCAACCATAATTTTAATAATGATACTAAGTAAATAATTAAATGGAAAAATAAACAATAAAAAAGTAAAAATGATTGATACATTCAGGGGACATGTTGTCATAGCAGTACTAACGCTTGACCTCTAAGACAGTTTTATAATTATGGCATCTAAATGATATAGTACATAAGAATTCTGGAATTGGAGAAAAGATCTGAGTTCAAACCTTGCCTCAAACACTTACCAATTGTATGACCTTGGGCAAGTCAATGGATTTCTTTGAGCCTCAAGTTCCTCATCAATAAAATAAAGACAATAACAGCAACTAACTCACAAGGGTGCAAAAGTCAAATGAGATAACATGTGGAAAGTTCTTTGCAAATCTTAAGTCATTACCTAAATATTAGAAATATTATCATACACAACACGTGATTCCTGTGTAGCTTGCTGCCTCTGTATCAGCAAGCACCCCAGCACACTCAGGGTGGCTGCTAGCACAGGTTCCTAGATCTGCTTTTCTAAAGAAAAGCAACTCAAAATGGGTTAACAGTCCCACTTTAATCAAACATGTATCATTTCCCTAGTTCAGAGGGGAAAAGTCAGCACCCTGAACTTCAGAGAATACAAACAGAAGTTACAAGCAGAGAAAGAAACAGATCAGCAGACGGGCTTCCAAACCGTCTGACCATTACATCCATACCTAGTCAGTTACCAGAGAGGGAAGCATCAACATCTGGGTTTTCAAACCCAGGGGGGCTCAACTGGCCAGAGTCTCATCTGGCCAAGTCACACAACTCTTCTCAAAGTGAGCCCCAAACCAAAACCTCACATCAGGGCGTATATATAGCCTTCTCCTGGCTCAGAGAATGTCACAGCCCTCTAGACCCACTGCCCAATCACAAAGCTACAAGGCACGGGCATTCCTGGAAAAGGAGCCTGGCGCCACAGGCTCCACATGACCACATTCAGCCTATTAGGGAACAGAGTATACTTTCAAATCAGGGAAGGTTCTCAGAGTCACTTAAGCCACTTAAGCAAAGGGCCCAGGGGCAGGGAAGATCTTCAGATTCCCATAACAGCCTCCAAACTAGGTTACCACCTTTTTACCATTTATAACACAGGTCTAGACATCTTCTTTCCTATGACAAGTATGCTTAATTGGCAATAAACTGAAGTCCTTATAATTGTAGTGGATTTTAATGAACTCAGAAATGAAGAAAAGGTTCTCTTATAATATTCCTTTCAGTTCAGTTTAACGAGTATTTGTAAGAACTATCTGTGTGCATGACATGTGTACGTATGAGGGGCTGGGCACACCAAGACAAAAATGAAAAGTAGTCTCTCACCTTAAGGCGCTTACATTCTACAGGTAAGAATGATATACAAACAGAGAAAGAAATACAAGTGTGACATATAAAAGTTTGAGAGATATAACTTTTGGGTAATTAATAATTTTATTAATCATGATAGCAATAATTAATAAAAGGGGTCTGTGACACTCAACTGGCAAAGAACCCTCATGGAGCCCACTCAGTGCTTATATATCCTTGGAAGAGTGGATGTTTCTGGGGGTAGAAATTGATTGATTGGTTAACAAGCAATGAGAATGAATGAAAGATGGCCCTATTTTAATGAGGGACTGGAATCTGTGACTTTATTCTTGTCATTTACTTCCTAATCCTACCCAACCTTGGGCAATCTAGACAAAAGATCTAAGCCTCCTGCCCAAACCTGCCTGAGTGGAACACAATGGACCAGAATTCACTTTCCATTAAATTCTTTGTAAGGTTTTCTAGTCAGTTGAGGCAACTACTCCACCTAGATAAGATAGTCTAGGAGGCATAAATTTTTGGGAAAGGTCAGGGATCTCCTCCATAGCTTGTTATTTAATGATCATTTCTCTGACAAACCAATCTGAGGAGGAAGAGAGTACTAACCAAGAGGACCATGGCCAAAGGCTTCCTCTATGGACCACTTCAGCAGATGGAAAGCCTTCAAATTTCCTTTTAGTGTAGCCCAGGTTTTTCTGGACAAGCTCAGTTCACCTAACATGTAGGTGCCCTTGAGGGGCCTTTGGACCATGTCCAAATTGCCTAGCATGGCAGATTCTGCATTCCCTACCACATGGATAGCAGGAGCCTCCTTTGATTAACTGTTGACCTTTTTTAAACTGCTGCATCTGAATCACTTATTTTTGTTCGGCTGTTCTTTTGTCATCTCTTTCTACAGAGGGTGACCATCCTAGTTTAACCACAGTGCAGGTCCCATGATGGTTTGAGTGCATGAATTCACTCTGTAACCTGAACATTTCAGGGTTTCCAGCAACATCAAATCTATCACTTGTATTGTTGAGAAGTTAAATTTATCAAAGTTAGTCACCATACGTTGTTCCTGCTATGTTCTCCTGGTTCTGCTCACTTCACTCATAATCAGTTCATGTAAGTCTTCCTAGGTTTTTATGAAGTTCATGTGGTTGTTTCTTTTCCATATTGGTTGTGCTTCTCAGTTTTAGGTGCCTATGGTGATACTCACCTAACTTGAATTAAAGTCATGGCAACCTTGGAACCGGGATTGTAGGTGGGATGGTGCAGCTAGCCTGACATGGAAATCCTGAGAAGTCAAGGTGCCTGGGGCTCTAGCCCATGGAGGGTTTTGGACTTGGAACTGGGACTGTGATTTATAAGGACTGAGCTAAACTATGAACCTAATCCCTTTCCTTTTCCCATAGACTGAAGCCGTAAAAAGGGGCAGGGAGGGAGAAGGAGGAGAATTGTGCCTCTCATGTGCTGGAGGAGTATATTTGTTATTATACCTTTTGAAGTATATATTCCTTTATAAAAGTTAATCTGAGATTTGTTGCTTAAGTGGAAATGGGGTCCAGAGGATCAAGTGCTACACTTGAGGGAACACCAATGGTGGAGAGTAGAGACATAAGCAGAGAAGCAAGACATCCCTCCCAATCCCTTTAAGGATATCAGAGAGAATCTGGAGTTGAAGAGCGAAACCTAACCTACCTGGCCTTCAGATGGTGAGAGCTGGAGTAGTTTTGTGACATCAGAGGAATGTCTTTAAATACATAAAATAAAATACCTAGGATTACAAAAAGGAAACCAATTATGTTAAAATGAGGTTACCATTTTTTTCAAGCAAGTTCATAGGGCCTAGAGTAAGATTCTCTGTATCTAAGAGGTGACACCTGAGCTTAGCTGAAGGAATCTGAGAATTCCAAGAGATTAAAGGTCAGAGTCCATTCCAGGTATGACAGAGAGCTTCTGTGCTGAGATCAAGACTTGTTTCAATTCCTATCTTCCTATATCAAGTTCTTGTGGCAGGTCATCTCCAGGTTATTATATGACAGAAGAAAATGGCATGCTGTCTAACAAATTAATGGAAGATGATGGGTTCAATGACTTTGTTTACATTGGTTTCCATTTTGGAAAGGCAAATATATGTGTGTGTGTGTGTGTGTGTGTGTGTGTGTGTGTGTGTATGTGTGTGTGTGTGTATGTTTTGTATATACTTGTCAGCATCTGCTTATTTCCTTCCTGACTCATAACTTTTCTATAAAATTCATTAAAGACAAAGTAAAGGAATGCATGCTGCTCTTTCCTTTTTTCTTAGAGTTTTCACATTATCAATACCCAAAGAAAAGCTGAAGATAGTCATTAAAATGAACCCTGTCTTTGATGTTCGTTAATATCTTGAGCAGAATTGCATGATTTGAAACTCAGTCTCCCCTTATATATGAAAATCTAGTGCTTAGCAACAATAGTGTAGAGAATTCTAGCCTTTGAATCTAGGTGTCACCAAAATCATCTGGCAAAGGGCTGGCACTTCTGTCAGAAAAAAAATAATTGCAATAATTATATCCCATGAGCCTCTACTAGGGGAGGGAAGAGATGACAGCAGAATTGATCCAGTCATGTGACAAAAGCAACAGGCTTAGAAAATACAGTACAATTTCGTTGGGATCAAAGGATAAAGCATGGGAAAATATACAGAAATGACTTAGCATATAAATATTGCCATCCCAAGAGAAAATTGCAGGTCACGGGAGAACTTGTTACTTTTGCAATCTTCTTCCTTCCTTCACTATTTCATTAATAATAAGACCTTATATTTATCTGTAAAATGCTTTACTATTTATGTACTATTTTCATAAACATTATCTCACTTAAGCCTCACAAGTCTAGAAAGCAAAGCAGACTTTCTCTCAACCTCTGCATTTTATATATAAGGAAACTGAGGATGCAGGAAGATATGTAATTTGTCCAAAATTAGCCAACTAGTAAGAAGCAGAGTTAGGATCATAGGGCCCAGTATCTTTGGGCCACTATTCCAGTGTTCTGTAAGCTAAACTGCTCTGTGAATGTGGAACATAAGTTTAAATGTGACCTGGCTCATAAAGCAATATGTCACAAGTCCAGGGCTCCACAATGATAACCTGAATCACTCTAAAACAGATACCTTTAACAAATTACCTTACAGAGATCACTGACTTTAAGAAAAATAACTGAAAAGTATTTATTAAGTATTTGCTAAGTGCCAAAAACTGTTCTAAGTTCTGGGTGTGCAAATACATAAGAAAGATAGTCCTTGCACTGAAGTAGCTTAAATTCCAGTAGGAAGAGACAAACTATATGGAGGAATATTGGCCAGGAAATGGCACTTTGGTCTTGGAAGTTCACAGGAAATCACAGTGGAGTTGATTGAAAAATCCTTTTTAGAAGTAATGGTTTGATTCCAATTTCTAAGAGGAAGAAATGGAAAGTGGGCTGAGATTGGAAATGATAAGCATGTGGCTATATGGTGGATAGCAAGGAAACAGCCAGCTAACTGTCATGAAAGACATAAAAGACAGTCTATGACCAGTTAGATATCTCCAGCTATCTCCCTTTTTAGGAAGACAGTCCCAGAGCAGGAGTTTGAGAACTGAATGAGACAGAGTATAGGATAGAAAGAACATAGAAAAGGTAGGCCTAGAGCCAGAATTGTGGGCTAGTTAGTGGGAGGGGGAGAAGGATACTTTATAATATTGCTATCATGTTCCCATTGTGTTTGTATTATTAATCATTTTAATAATTTGTTGATATTATTAATGCAATATTTTTATAAATGAAATTAATTTTAATGTCAAAAAATTCTATCTCAGCTACGGTTATTTTGTGCTACGTTTTCATGTATGTTACAACACAGGCTCCAGATCTTGGGGGGTGGAGAATAGCAGATTACAACTTTAAAATATAGCATTATACATTTCAAACCTTTCTTTGAGCTTGCTATTCCCTTGTTCTGGCTCTGGGTAGGGCATAGAATTGACACAATATAGAATTTTTAAGAGACAAGGCAGATAAATTTCAGGTCCTGATGTGGGTGACAGCATAGTGCCTTTGGGTTGAAGGGGGATCAGAAACAGGAGGGAAGAATTTATTCATCGAAAGTTGCATAGGGAAGAAGTTATCAAAGACAATACTCACTTACTCCCCAATTTTGCCTAAGGATGATATTTATTACCTGATATGGAATCCAACATCAAGATGATAATTAAATAATTATAAAAATGAAAAACCCAGATTTTGCTATCATGGCAGAAGAACTGAATATGTGATTGAACTTCTCTATTTAAATCTGTATGATTGCCCCTGTGTATGGTCTAAGAGTCAGGAGAAATAATCAACCTTTTAGAGAGTAGAAAGAGAGGACAGAATCACTGACAACTTGAATAAGTAATGCTAGAGTAGCTAGATTTCCTTTGATTAATTGTTTTAGCAGATATGTAGATCAGAGGAATGCTGAAGACAGAGTGCATCTGAGTCTCTCCTTATAAACGATGTAGAAACATGTGGCCTGGTTTCAGGACCAGCTGACTGACCGGACTCAAAGCTATTGACTGATGGCAATGTTATTATGTAGAATGCCCCAGGATTCCGTCCATTGTTCAGAGCTACTTGATATTTGTAGCAGTGACTTGGATGAGAGCGTAGCTGGGATGCAGATGACATAAATCTCGGAGATAGTAAATGCCCTGGATGACAAAATAGGCATTCTCAAAGATCCTGACAAATTTGAAGGGTGGATTGTAGCTAACAAAATGAAAGTTTATAGGAATGAATTTCCAAATCCTGAGCAGGTTTTCAAAAATCAAACATACTGTTACAAGATGAGGAAGATGTGACTAGATGACAGTTGATGTTAAGTCAACAAATCAAGTCATCGATAGCTTTTATGAAGCGCCTACTAGATGCCAGCCACTGTGGGGGGGAAAACACCTAGGGATTCTATTGAAACGAAAACTCAGTAAGAGTCAGGAGTGGGACGTGGCAGCCAAAAATCTAATGCAATCTTAGGCTATGTGAACAGAAATAGAGTGTAAGATGTAAATGAAGTGATGTTTGTTTCTATACTCTGGTTAGGGTGAGAGACCTAGAGACCATGCCATATGAGAACTAGCTAAAGAAGTTGGGGATGTTGAGGCCTGAGAACTGAAGACCGTAGAGACAAAGAATAGTAATCTTCAAATGTCTGAAAGGTATGCATTTGAAGGAGTTATTGATTTGTTCTGCATAGCACTAGAGGGAGGAAATAATAGGTAAAAGTTACACAAATGCAAATTCCAACTCAACATAAGGAAAATTTCCCTAATAATTAGAACTGTCAAAAAAAATGGACTGCCTTAGGGGATACTGAGTTTACTATTCAAAGTCATCAAGCAGAGGCTGGCTGGTCACCTGTTAGAGATATTATGGACAAGAGTCAAAATTTGTGTAAAAGACTGAATGCCCTTCTAATTCTAAGTCTCTGATTTTCTAATTCATCTTTAGCAAATCACAACATTTTTCTGTGTGCTTCATTCTCCATGTGCTATGAAGGCTAATGAAACAAACGCGTTTGTAAATCTCCTTGGAGATGCATGTTATATAAACATAAGATGGCATTTCAAAACCAAAAATTAACTAAGACTAGCCAATATGTAAGAAGTTTTGGGTACATATTGTACCAAGTACAACATGCATAGTCAGAGTTCCTTGTTTCAGTGCCATTCTCTGACAGATTTACTCTGATTATGTGTTTACAAAAACTTGAAGCAAATTGTTTGGCTTCAGATAACAAAATAAAACATTTCCTAAAAGAATTTTTTTTAAAGTTGACAATTAATAAGCTAAAATCTACCCCAGAAATATATTTAATTATGACTACTATTCAATTATAAATCATGTAATTTATTGATAAAAATTCTAGAAAGAATTTTTTGTAATTCTCTCAAATGATAATTTGTTGTATAGCTATGATTCCACCTAAGATTTTGCAGCAGCTTGTGAAAAAGATACAAGTACACAAGCTGATAAATCCTACACATATCTTACACATGTAATGAGACTACAAGGCATCCTAAATTGGTCCTGTATCAATTACAAGAGACTAAAATTAAAAATATCTTGGTTCCCGTTCCTACTCTGTCACTACTTATCCACTTGATCTTGGGAAAGTCACTTGGTATTTTTCATTTTAGTTCTCCTATTTCCACAGACACCAAGAATATCTGAGATTATGCCCTGATGGAATCATGCTTTGTACAAGTACGGATAGCGACTGGGAAGTAATGAAAGAGATCTTTGCACCAACCCATTTGGAGAACCCCAACCACTCTAACCAGAGTTGTTTTTCTGTCCTCGCTAAGTTTTGCTCTAAGAATTATTATTATCATAAGATATTATTAAGGCATTCATCTTTTCATTCTTTTCCCTGGGGCTATGCTTGCTCTTGTAATTTTGCAACATAAACTTTTGAACTTTTGTGGCTGTTGTTTTTTCCATTTCTGTTGTCATAGTCATTGTGTATAAGGTGTTCTCTGATCTGTTTACGTGACTCTCCATCAGATTATGTAGATCTTCTGATATTTTTCTGTATTCATTATATTCATAATTTCTTATGGCACAGTGTTATTTCATTAAATTAATATACCACCATTTGTTTAGCCATTCCCTACTTGATACGTATCTACTTTGTCTTCAGTATTTGCTACCACAAAAAATACTGCTATAAATTTTCTGTTGTGCATGTTGACTTTGAAAGTCATCTTAATTATATTCAAAGGATCAGAGGTAAACGTATTTTTACCATCCATCATTATACACACACGTATGTATGTGTATATATGTGTGGGTATACATACATATATATGTATATATACACACAATCTTTTGTTAAGAGCCCATCTGTTCTGTATTTTACACTGGTTCATTCTCAGATTCTATCTTCTTAAGCAGCTATTCATTTCTCTTAACTAGTCATTTCTGACCCGCTTACTTCATCCATTATCTACTAAAGCCCATGTCTTAGACTGGTGAAAATAATACATTTGTCCCTTAAATCATCAGTTTCTTAACCATGATTTCATAAGGCCTCACAATGCTTTCTAAGCTCCTTCTAGGCATATAATTTGTCCCCCTATGAATCACCAGGAATATATAGTAGTTGTCAGGTTTGACAAGTCTTGGGAGGTTTTCCATCAAATCCCAGATACACGCACTGGAAAGATAGCTATATTCTCTATTATCTGTGCAAACAGCTGCAAATTCCCATCTCTTTCCCCTCCAGTCTCCTCCTAGTGATGGTCTATTATATGGCTGTGAATCATGGAATACTAGGATGTTTCACAGTTTTAAAAATTTGCAAATAACTTCAAGGTTAATGGAAAATTCAGAGCAAGTATCAATAGACTGTATAATATCACCAATGATGATGTTCAATGTTGTAAAAAAAAAAAGTTAAAAAAACAAACAAATATTATCAAATTCATATATAATCAGAAACAAAGGTGAACCAGTCTTTTAACCAGAAGAGGAGAGAATAGAAGCACGGCCTTTTATATTCACTGGTGCCTACAAGCAGTATACAAATTAGAGGGAGACCACCAGCACACTGGGCAAACCTTTTATGTGGGATTTATGGAAGGACATAGAGAAAGAACCATATGAGATGAAAAGGCATGGTGGAGGACCAGGAGGAGAGGGGAGGTTGTGATTGACTTTGACAGAGGGAATACCTACAGTCACAAATCTACCAAAGTGCAAACATAAAAAAATCAGATGATCTAAGTCTTGGGGTCCTAGGAGGCATAAGGTAGGCAGGTCATAGGAAGCTGACCCAGCTATATTCACCAACATGCCTTTGATAAGCAACCATCAGTGGCACCAGAGGCAGGATGTGAAAGGACATTGGCCTTGGATTTAATGGCCTTGCATTCAAATCTCAGCTTTCCTACTTACTACCTATATGAGTTTGGACCAGCCTTTGGTCCTGAGAGACCCAGTCTCTCTAAGCTAATTTTCTTACATGTAAATGAAGATTTTGAATTTGTTGTTGCTCATATCTTTTCTAGCTCTAAGTTCTAGCATCTTATATATATATTGTACCTAAATACTATTTTACTTTTACCAATCAACAGCAATATTGAGACTTAATTTGATGTAGTGGGTCCTTAGAAGTTAAATAGGTAGGCAATGTAATGGAATCTATGTTTTAGTTCATCAGGGGCAAAGGGAATTCCACTTTGCCCTCACCAGATTACTAAATCAAAGCTTAGGATTCCCCTACCCAATGTAAGCCATTGGAAGTTGTTCTCATTTTAAATTTTTCATCCATAATTTCATCCACAATATAGCCTAAGAGCTCAATCCCTGGATTTAAAGCCTGACTTTGCCATTTATTGTCTGTGTGATCTCAGTCAAGTTATTTTGCTTTTATTTGGGCTAGGGGCTCTGTTTCAACATTGGCAAAATGAGAGGGGCTTCATAATGTCTGATATTCATTCCAACTCCAAATCCTATTATTCTCAGTTGTCCCTCTATTTAAAATAAATGTAGGTATCTGTATATAGCTGTGTTGATTATATATTGATGTGTTACTAATTTTTCTTTTTTGTTTGCAAATGTGTAGAATTAAGAGGCTGTGGATAGTTTTCACTATGGTTTCCATATACTTAAATTCCCACAAATTAACTGATATTCAAGGATTTTTGAAGAGAGATTTGACACAAAAATGCTATAAAAATGTTATTTTAGTATCAGAAGAGAAGGATGAAACCCAATTAATAACAACAAAAGAGGTACCAAATTCCTGATTTTACAGAATGGCTTGAAGTTTTTTAACCTGATAGCCTTACACCTCAATTGAATAATATTTTAATACTTTTAGGATCTATGATTTAATCAGAGTGAATACACCTATACAGACAACAGCAACAACAATTTTTGCATTTGGTTTTTTTTTGGTCCATACCCATGATTTTATCTGTGTGAAGAGCTTGCAGTCTAGAAGACATTTCTTTGACCACTGTAAATTGACAACTCTTAAATTATAGACTTAGAAAATCTCGTAGTTGAAAGGTAGCATAGTGTAGTGAAAGTGCGACTAAGGTTCAAGCAGACTTGGGTTAAAGTTTTGATTTAGTCATGTGGCTTCTTGGTTTGCCTTTCTTGGCTTTGTGGCCATGGGCAAGTCACCTAATCTCTCAGTGTCCCAGGCAATTCTCTTATAATAATGCCAATAATAACACCACTAATAATCCATTTACATGCTATAGAATACACTACTACAGGTTGTAACCTCTCAATGTCTTAGCAAACACTTATGTGAGTTATTTTGTCCCCAGCGTAGTCATCACCTCATGGCCAGCTATCCACTAATATTTCTTTAACCTTATCTGGTTTTGTGATTAGACGACACCTATGTAGAAATCCTTTCCAGTTGGATGGGACATGTTGAAATTTGCACATCCCTCAGATAGCCAGGGTCACTTAAGCACCTGAGATATTGGGATAGTAATCTAGTAAAGTAATGGATTTATTTGTCTTTCATAAACGTTATTCTACAATATGGAAATATGTTTTTCATGATGTACACATGCGTAACCTGTGTCAAATTGCTTACCCTCTTAGGGAGGGAGGAGGGGAGGAGGGGAATTTGGAACTCAAGAGTTTTTTGTAATTGTTAAAATTGTCTTTTCGTGCAATTGGGAAAAATACTATTCAAAAAGATAAAAAAAACTTAATGTTAGTCTACCATAATTTGTTACTGTAGCTGTTTAGCTCTATTGATTTGAACAAAATGCTAACAGAGATTGCATATTTGATCCCAAATATTCCACTGGGGGGGGTAGAGGGTGGGGGAGAGACTTGAGACAGGGAGACCAATTAGAAGACTATGGCAAAAGTCCAACTGAAGCATGTTGAGGCCTGAACTAGAGCAGTGTGTGTGTGTGTGTGTGTGTGTGTGTGTGAGTAGGTAGAAGGGGAAGGGTGAAAGAGATCTTCAGGAGATAGAATTGATGAGACTTGGCAAGTGACTAAATATGTGAGACTGAGGGAGACCGAGGGTTTCATGGTTGTTTTCCTGACTGATAACATATTATTCCTCCTCATACCCTCTATACTGCCAAACTAATCTAATTCTTGCTGTCCCATTTCCCCTCTCCATGCTTTTGCATAGGCTCTCCCCCATGCCTGAAATTCCCTCCCCATTTCCCCATTGCCTTTTGGAATTCCAGACACCATTCAAAGATCAGCTTGAGCGTAACCTCCAAAAAGAGGCCATTTTTTTATCCTCTCAGTTATTAATACTCCTTCTTTGCTTTTATTTGGGCAGCTAGATGATACAGTGGAAAGAGTGCTAGGCCTGGAGTCAGGAAGGCTCATCTTCCTGAATTCAAATGTGGCCTCACACACTTACTAACTGTGTGACCCTAAGCAAGTCACTTCACCCGGTTTACCTCAGTTTCCCCATATGTAAAATGAGCTGGAGAAGGAAATGACAAACCACTCCAGTATCTTTGCCAAGGAAACCTCAAATGGAGTCACAGTCAGACTCGACTGAACAATATTGCTTTCATTTACTATTTATATATTTTGTATTGACCCATCTTTGCACATGTAGTTTGCCTCCAGTACAACGTAAGTCTCTTAATCTTGTCTTTGTATCCCCAGTGTCTGCCATACTGCCTGGTACAGAGTAGATACTTGATAAATAAATGTTTATCATATTGAACTGAATGGGTGAAATCAGTCCATATCCATTATCACAACTAATCTAATCAAAACAGACAAACAAAAAACCCACCTCGAATTCCCTTGTGACCACTGAGTCCTCTGCATATATAAAAGCAAGCATTTTGTTATATCTTGGATATCAAGGTTCTTAGGTGTAGACATTCTTAGGACCTGGTTGTCTGTTAGTTCATGAAAGCATACATCATCTTATGGCTTCTGTGCTGTGACAAATCTCATTTCAGTGTTAAAACGTTAGTGACTGTGCAGAGCTATTTGCACGGTGCCCCACTTAGCTCTAGGTCACTTATATTTTGTCAATCAGTCCTACAGTGTTATTTATTTATCTATCATTTAATAACCATGCAACAGAGAATAATTTCTCTGGCATAGCATGGTAATTTGTAGCATAATTTCACCCCTGCTGCTGCAGACTTGAATTCAGCTACTGCAATGATTGCTAAAATGAAGATTTCTAGGTCACTTTTCAGGCTCTGTGGTTTCTGTCTTTCATAATTTCATCCCACTTCATCTTCTTCAATTGAAGTATCGTTTGTCAAATAGAGAAACAATAACAAAAACTACCAGTTGTTGCTCACAATGTATGGTATATTTGGGGTGGTTCAGGGAGGTTTTCCATTGTTTAGATGAACTTGGTTTCTATACTCAAGTCACATATCCCCTAAAGTAAAATTCACAAGGTTTTGAGTGTCTAGCCATATGTGGAAATGAGGAAAATCTTAAACAGTGGTGAACATCTTTAGAATGCTGCTTTAGTGATTTCTGGGAAATTTCTGAATATGTAAATAAAAAGAAGTCCTTAGATTGAAAATATGTTGCCATTCTGGAATGATCAAATGTAACCCATTCAGTATCATTTGGAAAACATTTATTAGGTGCCTACTGCATGCATAGCATGATTCTAAATACTTGGGGAGATAGGAAGTCTATATAACCATAATATAAAATGATGCTTAATAATGTGATTGAATTTAAAGAAATACAGAGCAGAGTGTTACCTGTAAACCTGAAGGAGGGGGTTGGGGAAAGTTCTTTGTGGAGTGGTGGATAGGGAAATTAAGGATACAAGAGATGGTATATTATTTGTATGGATCATCAAGTAGGTCAATGAATCTTATGTCCAGAATATGGGAAAGGGAGTAATGTCTAAAAGACATAGAAAAGTAAGAAAGGGGCCAGATTGTAGAGAGATTCACATGTCAAACTCAGATATTGCTACTTGATCCTTAATGCAAAGGAGAGCCCCTGGAGTTTTTTGAGCAGAAAGTAAGAAAAGAATTGATACTAGGTATCTTTAATAGTTGTGTGTGCCTAGGTAGGGGAGATTATTCTGAAAAAAGATTTTTATTGATATCTTTTGTTTTTTAATCACCTATATTTCCCCTGAATCCCTCCTTCTTCTCCCTCCCAGAGAGTTACTCCATATAACATATATTTTTTAAAGAAAAAGGAACAAATTAGCAGCCAATCAATAATGAAAAAATTAACATCTTATATAACGTTCTATATTCAAGAGTCACCATCTATGCAAATTAATTCTCTTATCTCTTCTTTGGAGGCATACTTGTCCTTTGTAATTTTGCAGAATTCTTTTTCAATTATTTTGTGGTTGTTTGGGTCTTTCCGTTTGCATCATTGTATAGAGTGTTTTCCTTTCTCTGTTTATTTCATTTTGTGTGCCAAAATATTTATATCAGTATTCTTTATTGGTAGCAAAGAACTGAAGCAAAGTTCATACCCATCAATTGCAGAATGACTAAACAAGTAGTCATACATGAATGTAAGGGAATGTTATTGTGCAGGGAGAAACTATGAATATGATGAATACAAGGAAGCATGGAAAGATTTACATGAACTAACACACAAAATGAAATAAACAGACCAAGGAAAACACTCTATACAATTTTGGCAGATATAAAGCCTTTCTTTTTGCCAAAGATCTCTTTGGGATAAATGCCTAAATAGGAGAATATCTGGGCCAATGTACATAAGCATCAGGCATTTTATTTGCATAATTCCAAATTACTTTTCATAATAGTTATAACAATTTACATTTCTACCAACAATGCATTAGTGTAACTGTATTTACACACATACATACATACCATTGACTTGATGCAATCTTTTGTCATTTTTGTCAATTTTCTGGGTGTGAGATAAAAATCCAGGTTTGTCTGAATTTGCATTTCACTTACTGTTGGTGGTCTGAAGTTGTTTGTTTGTTTGTTTTTTCTTATGGTTAAGGAAGAAATAATTAGACACTTAATAATGCTTATTGACTTAATTTTCTTGGTAACAGTTTGAAATTCTTCCTTTGAGAACCATTGGCTATATCTTTTGATCACTTTGATTATTGGGTAATGGGTAATAGGGGAATTTACTTGTTGAGACATTTTCAGGGCTGCTTTAATGTCTACCTTCACCCAATTCTCATCTGTGGCTCCAAGAAACTGTAAGCATGTACAGCGACCGCACACTAGTAAACTATCTCAACAGATGGGCTACTAAAACAGGTTGAAGATAACTGATAGGCTTCCAACCTATTGGTGAATATGGGGATGTCTACCTCAAGCACCTGAAGACTTTCCCCAGTGGAATGGGGAAATTTGTTCTAACATCCATGAAGGCAGCTGAAGCAGGTGCTGCAGAACACTTACGGCTTGGTTAGACACAGAAGATGCCAAGTTCATCCATTTCATCCTGGGCCATCTCCAGTCATCTTGACTTTTTTCCTGCCACTGGACTTTGATGACTCCAGAAAAGAGAGCGTGGCAGGTTGGTGACTTTGTGCAACTCTGTCTCACTCAGATCTATTTTATGTGAAAATCAAGACATCACTCATAATGTCATTGGTCCTCTTTGAAAAACAAAGGATGAACAGTAGCAATAATTCTTCTTTTCTTCTTTGAAAAAATACACATGTGGTCCCAGGGTTGTTTAGGAAGAGACCTGTGGAAAGAAAAGATTTTTGGAAGGAGAAGATAATATAGAGGAAACTTGACTCCTCATTCATGTCCCTGATGTCTAGTTGCATTCCTAGAAACTGGGGGACTTAACCAGCAATGAAAGCAGGTTGTCTTTCATGGCTGAACTAAGGTAGCTCACTCCCAGAGGGAAAGTTAATTCTCTCTGAGTATTTTCTGGTATATTCTAATCTGTAAAACTTCCCAAATTCTGTTTGATATATGGCAAAAGTCATTTAAAGTGCTTACTATGTACCAGGCATGTAGGAATACCAAATATAAGCAAAAGAAATAGTTTCTACCCTCAAAAAACTTCCATTCAAATGTGGGAAAGGAGAGAGAGAGGGAATAAGCATTTATTAATCACCTATTGTGTTCCAGGTACTTGAAAAATATCTCACCCTGCAATGTGTGTATATATTAATATGCCCATTTTATAATTGAGAAAACTGAGGAATATATAGGTTAAGACCCTGGTTGCCCAGGGTCACACAGCAGGTAAATATCTGCCATTGGATTTGAATTCAGGCCTTCTTGACTCTAGTCCCAGTGCACTATCCCCTGTACTAACTAACTACAGCAAGATAAAACACAAAAAGGGAGCTGAAAAATATGAGGGTTGGGGTTGGAGAGAAGGTACCAACCCCAGGGGCATGCTTCTGAAGTCCAGATAGTCAGAAGCACAGCCAGGAGCAGAATAAAGTTTGGCCAGCCTGGGCACCTCCTCAATATGGAAGTATTGGGAGAAACTCAGTGGGCAAAAGGAACTGGCACAGCAGAGAGATATTCCAGGGTGAAAACGCTACAGACTAGGATGGCTATTCCAAGAGGAGGCCCCAGGCACTGAAGGAAGTTCTAGAGTGAGTCTGCTTGGATTTATAGATTTGCTTCAATACACAGGTTTACACACTATTTACTATTTTTGGTGATTTTTTGTGTAACTAACATTTCTTGTGAAGGAAACAAGCCTGTACAGGCCAAAGCTTGGGTTATCCTCCTCACTCCCAGCCCCTTGAAGAAATCATGGCCAAGACAGTGACTTTTTTGAAATTTTGTGCTTAGAGCTGTAATATTTATGGGAATAGATGTACATAATACTAGTCTAGTACGCCCTATCTCAGAATAGAACAGACCAGCTCAGGAAAGAACACAGTGTTCCTTGGAGGGGAGTAGGTAAAATTATAGTAATATATGTCCATACCTTCCCATTAGCTGCATTTTGCAACCCATGTTGTAGGGACAACACACATCTAACTCAATCATGAGCCTTAATTTTTTTTTGGACTATATTACCATAAGCCTCTTCTCTTCACAAAAGTTTTCTTTCCCTGTGAGTCTGAAGAGACATTTGATAGATCACAGTGTAAAAAGGCTTTTCCTCAGTTTTGACATCAAATTGCTAGACACTTTCACCCGAAGGACAAAGTTTCTTTCTTTTTTCCTTCGGGTTATATTAAGGTGATCTCAACCACTTCCTATTGACTTCAGTTTTGTTAATGTTTTTTGTTTGTTTTTGTCCTTGTTTTGTTTTTGTTTTCATATTCTGTTTGACTTGGTTGTTTTGATTTTTGGTGGTCAAGTTTCCCAAGCAAATTTATAGATTTCAATTTTTGTCACTTTGCTGCTGTTGTTCAGTCATTTCAGTCATATTAGACTCTTCATGAGTCCATTTTGGGTTTTCTTAGCAAAGATACTAGAGTGGCTTGCCTTTTCCTTCTGCAGTTCATTTTACAGGTGAGGAAAGTGGGGAAAACAAGGTTAAGTGACTTGTCCAGGGTCACACAGCTAGTATGTGAGGACAGATTTGAACTCAAGTCTTTGTGACCCCAGCCAGGTCTGGTACCTATCCACAGCACCACCTAGATACCCAAGATAGATGTATTTGAGTCAATGAAATCTATAGCATGATGATAAAATGCTGTTGTTGTTCAATTGTGTCATTTCACTCAATGTCAAATAAGGATGTCCCCATATCTGATTGTGAGTTCTCCCTTTTTACTTAAGCTATCCCCACATCAAAAAGTAATGTTTTCCAGAGACTTTTTAAAGCTTAAAACACGATGGAGAATGAGTCAAAACAGCCAAAGATAAGAAAAGCTGACAGTAGGGTTCCAAGCCACCATAGTTCTTTATGTTTTGTCCAAAGTCCTTGCAAAGATGGATCTATTCAAAATTCAAAGCTCCTCTTTCTTCCTGTTAGTGAGACTCAAGCTAAGATTTTATACGGCTGAACTGCAAAGGAAAAACCTGGAAAAGATCTCTGCTAAAGCTGGTGGAGCTTTGGGTCTTCAGTATACACATCTCAGAGTGGCTGGGGCATCTCTCAGGGGGTCAGGTACTGATTATGCTCTCATTTTCCCATCATTATAGGAATTAGAGACATGGTAAGCCTGGCACTGATTGGCTTACAGGGAAGTCAGGACAGTATAACTACTTTTTACTAAGCAACTCTCTTTTGGCCTTGTAATTACTATTATTTCAAACCCAAGATTCTTCAATCCACATTAATCCTTAGCTGAATATTTTAAAATTAATTATTTGTTCATCTGGTTACAGAATCAAGGAAGATTTCCCCTCAGAACCTGGACAGACTTTAAGGGGATGTAAAGTGTATTCCTTTCTCTTTTTTTCTATCTCATGTAGCTTTTTATCTTGTTTCATCTAGAAAGATGCCTTTTTGATAAAACTATTTTATCCCCTTACATTATTTGCTTGCTCTCTAGATTTTATAACTGGGGATTATATTTTGGAGGAAAATGTGATTCTCTGGTGGCTTGAATGTCTGTAGTCATCTCTCCTCTTGGATCTATTCTCTCCACACAATTCTTATCTTGGTCTCTCTGATCTTTCTCTATAAGATACACAAGGCTGGATTGGGTTTTGCTGGCAGTGTCTGCATGGGAGTCAACACTTTCATGAAAACGTGTTTAAATGTGTTTAAAGTTAGCTCAGATGGTTTTTCATCGGATGTGATGACTGTAATTTCCAAGCAGCATCAGGAAAAGGGGGCATTTAACAGCATAAACCACATAACTGCTTGCTCTTATATTATGAAATGGTTGCAGCAGGCAAGCAAGTGAACTCGGGGATCAGGTGGACTTTTCCTGTTTAAATTGTTTTGCCATGCCTAGATTTCATAGCACACAAAACGGCAGCGTGTAACATCCCTTAACTGCTCTAGAATTTTTTGCAAAGCCTGTGCACGACTGAGTTAAGACCAGACTGGGGCTGTTCAGTGATGGCAAGGCCCATAAAAGCTCAGAGCATGCTGCCAGCCTGGTTTGGCACATTAGATTCTTTACAATGTATGTATTCTAACGAGCTGTGCTTTCCTGGGGAGGTGCTACTGTGCTGAAACCCCCTTTCAGAGCATTCCATGAAGCCAAGAGGAGTCTCTCAAGTAGAATTTCCATATGCATGAATCCCATCAAACCCTGTGGATTTTACAGGATATAGAACCTAGAAGTGAAGCAATATATTGGCCCCCAACACATGTTGTTCAAAACCTTTGGGTATCATGCAAAAACAGTATATCCCATATAGTAGGTCCATTCAAGCTCATGGTCTGAGCTTATTTCACCAAAAACAAACAACTCACAATGGACCACATTTATATAACTCTTTAAAATTTACAAAGCTCTTTCCTTGCAACAAATAGGCCATTGCAGGTAACCAAAAAACCTCTGCTGGGGTGGGAAGGCTAGCCTTTTTGATGTCTGGATGTCTCTGTTCCAACTCTAGGCTCTCCTCCTCCTCCTCTTCCTGCTCCTCCTCTTCCTTCACACATCCTCTCTTTTCTAGCATTTTTAGTTTTTAGAGTATACCATACTAGAAACTTCCAAATCCCTATGCCAGCTTGTTAATTGGCTCTTCCCTGCATGTGTAACATCAGAGGTGGATAACGATTCAAACTTCCTATCCACCTCTGGTGCTTACCTACCTCCTTGAACTCCTTTGCAGAATGGGATGGGTCTAAGTATTCCTGCACTAAACTGGGAAGATTTTCATTAAAGCCTCACATAACCTACATTCCAGGTGAGAAATACCCCCACTATACTCACACCCAGGAGCATTGGCCTTTGTCCTCCTCCTGTTACAACCTATAGTTGTCACACCAAAGACCTAGACACCCCTCTACTGTCTGAGTTACAGATGCAACCTGCTCCCTCCAGGGATTCAGTTGCATCTTTTTTCTTTTTTGGTGCCTATGTTATAGCTATATCATTGCCCTCTCTTTCTTTTCCTGGGTCCTCCTGTTGCTGGGATCTCAGATTAGGTTTCATACCTTCCCTGTTGTTGTTCAGTCCTTTTTCAAGCACACTCAACTCTTCATGACTGCATTGGGGTTTTTGTTTTTGTTTTTGGTTTTTTTTGCAAAGGTACTGGAGTGATTTGCCATTTGCTTTTTCAGCTCATTTTTCAGATAAGGAAACTGAGACAAGCAGAGTTGATTGACTTGGCCAGGCTCACTGAACTAAAAAGTGTCTGAGGTCACATTTGCACTCAGGTCTTCCTGACTCCAGGTCCAGCATTCTATCTACTGCACCATCTAGCTGCCCCTTATACCTTCCCAAGTGTGCATCAAAAAGGCCCAGAAGAGAACCATGCAGTTTTCAACAGCTACTAGATGGTTTGCAGTGTTCAGCAATGGACAGGGCTTTAGAATGCTAATCAAGAAGACCTGGTTTTGATTCCTGGCCCAAATACTTACTTACTGTAAACCTAGGGAAATCATTTAACTTCTCTATGCCTAGGTGTCCTCAGCTGCAAAATGAGGAAGTTGGACTTGCTGCCCTCAAAGGTCCCTAATAGCTCTAAATCTATGACTCTATAGAAATATCTAAGTTCTCTAAAAAAAAAATATACAATGGAATAGAAGCTCAGTGGCTCAATGGATAGAGTGCTGGGACCTGGGTTCAGCAAGGCCTGAGTTCAAATCCAGATTTGGATATTTCCTATTCAGGTACTACATAAATGTTAGCTCTTATTAATACAGGTCATATTAGCCCCATTTTGGAGATGAGGAAATTGAGGCTTAGAACAGTTAAGTCATAACAATAGTAATTATAATTACGGTACTTTTTTCTATTTGTATTTCACCTACAATGTGCAGGGCACTCTTAGTACCTCATTTATCTGTAAAACACAGGATAGCTCATATATTTCTCCTCCCATATATTTCACATGGATATTAGAAGTATAAAACAAAGTGCTATACAATTACAGCATCACATTTGATCCTCACAACAACTCTGGGAAGGAAGTGATATTATTTTCCTCATTTCACAGTCCAGGAAACTGAGGCAGGCAGAGTTTTAATGACTTACTCAGAATTGCACAGCTAGTAAATGTTGGAGCTAGATTTGAACTAAGGTCTTTCTTGAATCTAAGGCCAACTATTTGTTCTCCACCTGTAAACTAAGAAATCAATCC
Organism: Pseudochirops cupreus; assembly: GCA_028627135.1. Classification (NCBI taxonomy): domain Eukaryota; kingdom Metazoa; phylum Chordata; class Mammalia; order Diprotodontia; family Pseudocheiridae; genus Pseudochirops; species Pseudochirops cupreus. The sequence continues at coordinate 314,520,186 of CM053584.1, read as the reverse complement.
TGGCTTTAGGCAGGGGGATGTACTCCCACATTAGCAGTTCACTTATAATGCAAGTCCTCAATCAGTATTGCTTCTTGACCTGTGCTGATCTTAATCAAAGTCTAGCTTCCAAGCACTATACTTTAGTTTTTCACTAAGTAGATTGCTTCCTGTGAATTATAATTTTCCATGCCCTGGACCCCAATATCTATTTCCAGACCTCCCTGAAACTGAACAGCTGACTTACCCCACCATTGCATTAATGGTGTCCCATTAATAGACCCATGCTTTCCAACTGAATAAGAATGACCAGAATTTGTGCTCTACTGGCATGAACTTCTCGTTCCTAAGATCACCCCTATGTTGCTTAGGCCCCTAAGTGGTACAATGGCTAGAGCATTGGACCTGGGATCAAGAAGACCTGAGTTCCAATCTAGCCTCTGTTACTTACTGGCTGGGTGACCTTGAACAAATCACTTCGACTGTCAGTGCTCCAGACGAGTCTCTAAGACTCCCACTTATAAACAAATTGGAAATCCACATTGCTGGGTATAGTTTCTACAATGAGTGTGCCTTCAACTTCAAGGAAGTCCTGGCCTGGGTCAAAAAACAAAGGGTAACTGAACCTATGGAAGAATTTCCATTTCCATTTGGCCTCTCTCTGTTTTCTTGTTTCCTAATAGTATCATTTAAGAGTATTTTTTTGAAAAAAACTTATGGTACATTATGGGTATGAAGAAAATGAAAGAGAATTTGTTGTATTAAATTAATTATACCACTAGGAAAAAAAAAGAGACATTGGAGTAGCAGGCAGTCTCCTCTTGAGTGCCCAGTTCCAGGACATCAGCATCCATCAATATTTATAAACAAGTTTATCCTCCTAATAGTACCTATGAAATAACTATGCTCCAGGCTCCTCTGGTGGTGGTAGATAAACCACAGCCTATCTTTATGGGATGTGGCCCAGGATTCTGGGCCTGCATACAGAGTGAAGGGAAGGGCAGGAGTTCAAAGCAGCATATGGTTGAGCAGTCACACTAAAGAAAATGTGATCAGATGCATGCATAGCACTTCATATGGCAGAAAACTGAGAGAATTTCTAGCCAACAACAAAGCGCGTAACTCAGAGAAGGTGGAGAAGGCGAGGAGAGTCTGATATATAATTTTTTGGCTCAGAAAAATAACTAGCAAATATACTAAGAGAGCCAAAGATGCATGGGATTTGCTGACCTTTTCGACTTTTAGCAGGCAGCTATCTTAGGTCCTAAGCATACTAAAGAAATGTCCTTCTTTATTGCAATAAGTCCTCCTTTGATAATGCCTGTTATTGAGAAGTATTGACGTGTGAAAACAAGGAAACAGCAGATTCTATTTATTGTTAGACCTGTTGAAATTGATTTCAGAAATTCTGATACAAGGGTAACTGAATCAGAGTAGGAATGGAATTGAGAACCCAGAAGGAATGTGACCCATTGCAGAACAAAGAGAAGATGGAAACGCTGCTTTTAAGGAATTTGAAATTTGAGTTGTGCTTAGAAATGTTCAAGTCAGGAACCTTGGATGAATGAAGCCTATAGTTAAGAAAAGTTCTTCGAGTGATATAGCCTTTTGAATGAAAAGAAAACACTGGTCCTGAAATAAGAAAATCTGTTTGTTTTTTTTAAATGATGACCCTACCACTTAGCAGGCATGTGACCCAGAGCAAATCAATCCTCATTTGTAAAATGGGGCTGACTTTGGCATTCCTTATCTCATAGGGTTCTTGTAAGGAAAACCCTGCACAAACTGTAGTGCTATATAAATGTAAATTATGGTTTTTACATATTAAGTCGAATGGGTAAACGTCCCAAATAGCTTATTTGCAGACAGGCATTTGTTAAAGCAAAAATATTATTTCTTTCTGGTTGTCTAGTTTATGTGTTAGGATCTTGGAGAAGGGAATCATTGTAGGGAAAGCAATATGTAAAGTACAAAAGTGTTATATAAATGAGAGTTATTATTATTTGCTGTCAAATATAGAAAAATCCCTAATATCTTATTTGCACATAGGCATTTATTTAAACAAAAGCATTTTATTTCCTGTTTCTTTGTTTATGTGTTAGGATGTTGGGGAAAGAAGTCAGGTTCAATTACTTTAAAAATTGCCTCATCCAAATGTTTGAAAGCCCAATTATTTTTAATTAGGGATCTTTAATTTTTATATTGTAATGGGAAGCTTACCTAAGTTGAATGTTAGCAAAATACTGGGCTTAGCATTTTGGGAAAAGAAAGAAAAAAATCATAGAATTTGGATTCGAATGGGACCACACAAATCATTTAGTCTAGCCCCATACCTGATACATGAATTCCTTTTTCAACATTTTAACCACTGACCATCCATCCTCTGCTAAATGTGACAAAGAAAGATGAGAAACTCACCATCTTAGGAGATCATGCACTCTATTTTCAGAATGCTCTGACTTTTAGGAATCCCTTCCTTATATTGGGTTGAAATTGTCTTCTTTTTACTGCCAGCCCTTAGTCTTAGGTTTATTAGAGACCCATAAAATAAATCTTTTCCCTTTTCCATGAAAGCACTTTGAGAATTGGAAAACAATTAATGCTCACCTATTCCCCCACCAAAGTGTTCTCATGTCTAAGCTAACCATACCCAGGTGTTTGTACTATTCTGTATATGGTATAATTTCAAAATTCATCACCCTGATGGTCAACATTCCTATAGATACACTCCAGTTTGTTAATTTTTTTCTTAATGCATCCTCTCATCTGAAAATAATACTCCAGGGGGAATCATGCAACCAATGTGCAGTATTTAGTAATAATATCTTCCTGATCTAAATATTATATATGTATATATGTGTATGTGAATATACCTATGTGTATTTTTATATATAGGCATGTACATGTATATGTGTATATGTACAAGTGCCTTCACCTTTACAAAGGATGAAAGAACAATGAATTAGAACAGGGGAGAAGACTAGAGTTCCTTCTTCCTTCTTTCCCCCTTCCTTAGCCTAATTGTCCCCTAAAAGGTAGCTAGAGATGGTTCTACTAGTCTTTCCTACTCTAGCTCTTTTCATCATTGGATCATAGATTTAGAGCAAGATGAGTCACTAAAAGTTATCTATTTCAACTCCTTTTACATATGAGGAAACTGAGGCTTGAAAAGTCACACAGGTAGTGAGTAGCAGAGCTGGGATTAAAACACAAGTAATCTGACTCCAAATCTAGTACCCTTTCCACTGAACCTTGCTGCCTCTCACTCCTGTCCTTTGGTGTATACCATTTTGAACCTGGTGGGTCCCATAACTGGACCTTTAGCACTGCCAATCTGAGAATTGTTGCAGCTATAACCCTTAGCCCACAGTGCTGTATCAGTGATGTAACATTGTCTGCTGTAATTGGGAAGTTTCTGGGATGTTACCAATGTCCTGCAGCCTGGTTCTGTAAGGCACTCATAAACAAAAACCTCATATAATAGTCACTTCACCAATTGAGGCTTGGAGATATCATAATTCTACAGTTTAAACCCAAGGGCTTTTAAAAAATACCTACAACTTAGGTGCATCAGAACTGCAGCTAATGCTGACTTAGTTGGTAGCTTCAAGGACAAAAGCAGTAGCCACAGGGAAACACAGAGAACTATAAACCAATGGGAAGCAAGTAAATGTATCTGTGCTAATGCAGAACAAGCGAATAGGCTTGTGTTTTTTACCACCACCTTGGGAACTTCTAGATTTTATTTCAATGTAATAGTCATCCTATTATGTTCATAGTACATAAAAGTCGCTTGGAATCTTTATAAATCTAAAGCCAACAAAAATGTGGCTACATTTTCATCATCATGATCATCAGGTATTTGTTACATGTTTAGATGGATGAGGTATTTTGTTAGTTTCTACCAAAAATAAAACCCACTATCTTACACACTAAATCCAAAGAGGTCAAATACCAAGCTCAGGAAACAGCATCCCAATCGTGGACCAATGAAAAAGACATAAGGACTCCTGAACAAAAGCAAAACAGGTCTAGGAATAAGGGACATTAGGATATTGTGTATAAGCAAAGAACTAAATGCATCTTCCTGTACATCTTTTTGTTTTGATAAAAAGTTTGCATTTTTAGGTGGTGATGATGATGGGGTGTGTGTGTGTGTGTGTGTGTGTGTGTGTGTGTGTGTGTGTGTGTGTGAATATTTAGGAAAGAGGTTATCAACATGCAAAAAACCTTGGTTCTTACCTTAGTTTTTTCTTAGGGTATTACAAGTACTTGATTCTACACCTCTCCCAACCTAGAGTATTATTTAAACTAAATTATGGTTAGGGATCATGGTTTACCCACCACAAACAGGGAGATATAACCCACAGTTACATGTCAAGGCAAGATACAATTTCTGGATAACTGTTTACTGAATGAATCTGCTGCCTTTGCATTTAGTTTCCCACAACTGGCTTGGAACAGAGTTCTGTACACTTATTAGCTTTATAAATATCATTGGTAGACTTGTCTTATATTTGACTAGCTTCATGACTTTGAGCAAATAACTTCACTTCTTTGGACCTTAGTTTATTTTTCTGTAAAATGAGGGGACTAGATTAGCTTATCTTTTTTAAAAAATTTAATCCATTTTATTTTCCCCTAATTACATATTAAAACAATTTTTAACATCTGATTTCTTTAAAGTCTTGGGTTTCAAATTCTATCCCTCCTTCCTTCCCTGAGACAGTAAGCAATCAGATATAGGTTATACATATGCAATCATGTAAAACATTTCCATATTAGTCATTTTGTACAAGAAGACTTGAATAAAAGAAAAAAAGGTCTCTTCCTCGTCTGACATCATCTCATTTTACAATTCTAATACCCTGAAAGACTTTCTGTAAGAGATGGCATCCAATCTAAGCTTTGAAGAGAGCTAAAGATTCAAAAAAAACAGAAGGAGAGAGAGGGGAGGTAGAGTCTTCAAATGGCAGTCTCAACCCTCATGACCCAGAATTCCTTTTGAATTCACAAGTGGGGAGCTAATTTCAAACTTCAGGTAAATTTGGGTACTGAAGCAGTAAGGAAGAAATGGAAAGCAAACAGGAGACTGAGTGTCACTACCTCTTCTCTCTTTACCTCAGTTTCCCCCACTTGACCTATGTTGACTCACCCATCTCAGACACAGAAGGAAGTCAAAGAATTAGTGGGAGAAAGCAAGCTTCTTCTGACTGATTTTCCTTAACAGTTAATTTATGTAAGTATGCTCTAAGGGAGGCTCTGAGGTCCTTTTTCTCTATGATGCAACATCTGTCTTTTTGTCTCTGCCACCCTTTAGTGCCACATGATTTTACTCCCTTTTAACAAGAGAAAGATATTCACTCCAAGGTCAAAGGAATTGTCTTCTATTTCTACCTTTGACATTTAGTACTATTTGGGTGACTTGGGCAAGCCACTCAACATCTGTAATGCCTAAGTTTCCTCATCTGTAAATGAAATGGGACTAGATGCCTTCTGATGCCCCTTGCAACTCTGGATGTATGATCTTATAAATAATTTCCGTTAGATTTGTGACATATATGTTTATAATATAGATAGATAGATAAATAGATAGATAGATATAGATGAAATCAATTACTATGTACTACCTTTCTCTGTTGATTTTTTGTCATTTTTATAGTTGTGGTTAGCTATTCATCATTTCAATATGGTATAATGGTAATAAGAACATTGGTTTTGGACTCAGGAGCCGAATGATTGATTTAGCTTAACTTTGACTAGCTATATGACTTTAGGTAAGTCACTTTACCTCTCTGGACCTTAGTTTCCTCTTCTGTGAAACGAGGGGGTTGAACTAGATAAAGGTCCCTTCCTGATCTGACATCCTGTGATTCTACATTTCTAATATGTAGGCTCTTTAGCATTGTACAGTTTATCAGCAATATTACCAGCCTATGCCCATCAAATTTATAACTGTCAAAATCCTAACTGAAATGTTTGAAAATGAACCAGTATGTAAATAATTTGTCAGGAGTTTCACAAGTAAGTGGTTAAATTGCTGGGCTTAGAGTTAAGAATATTTAGATTCAAATACCATCATTGAAACTTAGTAGTTGTATGACCCTGGAAATGCCCCTTAAAGCTTTAGTTTCAGGCAACTCCAGAGATTTTTTTTATTGTCAGAAATATGCTGCCTTTTGTTGAAGAAGGTAGTTCCTCCCACTGGGAAGTCTCCAGAGTAACTGAAATTGACAATCCTTCACATAGTTACATATTCACCACTAAATATAAACCTAGAGGTTACAGTATAATGTAGCATGTTATCATGTGATGTACTTCTCCGTGGTGTTGCTCAACTGTTTCTTTCTTTGGATGATGCCAATCTGGTGAGGTTATTTTGTTTGATTAATTTAGCCTAAACCTGTGGTTTCATTGGTTCAATGTACTCCCACTGTGAAAACTCCCTCAGCCATGTGTATAAGTAAGTCTTACAGAGTGTCTTGGACACTAAGAAATCAGATGTCTTTCCCATGCTGACACAGCCAGCACGTGTGAAAGACAGGACTTAAGCCAAGGTCTCCCTGACTCTAAGGTTCAGCCCTCTATTGTATCATACTGCCTTTCAGCAAGGTTATATGATTCACATACAAATCATATCTATATCTATATACACATATGTATGTGTATATGTACAATTCATACTATATGTCATTGGTATAGGGAATTCCCAATAAAAAATCACCCTTTACTAAGGTGTACCAAGAACTGTTTTGATATTTATAGTCTTCCTGAGTTGTCTGAGTGACTGAGAATTCAAGTGACTCACTCTCAAGTGGTCACACTGTCACTATGGGGTGGGATTTAAATCTTATTTTTCCTGACTAGCTTTCTGTCAGTTCTTCCAGAGGTATCCAACTCCCATTGCATGCAGAGACAACATTCCCCAAAAGCAGATTAAAATGCAACTGGAAATATTTAACAAAATGAATAAAAAGACAACAGAGAATAGATAATGTTAATATGTGGTTTTCTAAGTCAACATGTGGCCTATGGGAATCTTTATAGATGGCTTAGTGGCCACCATTTCTATTTGAGTTTGACACCACTGGACCTTTCCAGGAAAGTTATTGATAAGAGCTGAGAATAAAGAGGAGGAAGGGGAAGAAATAATTCTAATAGGTAGGTAAATTAAGAAGAAATGTCGTCAAGAGGTCGGGGAAAATAAATAAAAACAGCCGAGACAGAAATGTTTCCTCACATATGGAACAACATGACTATATCTTCCTGATAAAAAAAATGCTCTGAATCTGGTCCCATTTTACATAATTCATAGCTTTAGTCTTTTGCAGCACATTTGTGACCATGTACAAAGGTCACAGTTGGAAGAGTAGAAAATGTGTAAATCTGTGGATGGAAATTCTTTTCCTCTATTATTTATTTATCAAAACAAGTCAATGTCAGATAGAAAGCTTGAGATTTGTTTTGCCTTTTTTCTTGCCAAAATAATTTCCTCCATGTCCTACCTTGTTAACCTTTCCTGCTTATTTCTGTTTTCCTGCAATTTCTTATTATAGTTGCCAGTTAATCACAAATATATTATAAGATTTCTTTTTAATCTAGCAGTCTTCATTTGCTCTTCTGTATCGCTCTGAACAGTTGTGCCACAGCTAAGATAGTGTCCAATTACATTCACTGCAGGGAAAAACAAGAGATCAGCAGTTGACTCTGCTTTTGTCTAAGGTATCAAATGTGAAAGTAAATTAGGTGTCTAAAAATAAAAACTAAAATTAAGACTAATAAAATGGAGCTTTGACTTTTCTCATCTCAGACTCGTTTGTACTTAATGACACAGACTGACTGGGTAGGTAATTGTTATAATCTCTCTCTTGAAATGAAAAAAGAAAAAAAAACAACGCAATTGGCTGATGTGTTCTTCCTTTTAGGACAGGTAAATGGGAATCTAGGACAACACAGAAATAAGGGCCTTTTACACAGCTCTACATTAATTTGTCTGTGATATTGACTTCCATGCAGAAGGTCAGTGGCGAGTGCTATCTAATGTTATGAAGGAGCATTTGCATAAATCCTGTATTCCTGTGCTTATATAGAGCAGCATAGATACATGCAGCATTAGAAATAAAACTTGAGAAATTCCCTTCCAAAAATTCAACCCACTTCACTTTAGCTATAATAAGAGGATCTTTTTTAGTAATTGAATGGGTGGAACTTCTCGCTCTGAATATCTCTATCTCTGTGGATACCTTCTGTGTGTGTGTGTGTGTGTGTGTGTGTGCGCGCGATCTCCTTCAGTGTCTTTCTGAGTCCCTATTTGGGTTTTTATTCAACTCAAGTTAGGGAAAAGGGGTCCCCTCCTTTATTTATGAAATTTTTTATAACCCAATTTCATATACTGCCCAGCACATAACAGAAGCTTAAAATAACACTTGTTCATAAAAAAGTGTTGACTAGTTACACACTGCCTACCTCTCTTGTACTTATACTGAGAAACCCTGACCACGTTCAACTCTTGTCCTACAACCCTCTACACACATACACTGATACAAAGCACATAAGATAAGAGAATCATCCATTTAGAGCTGGGGACTGGGAGGAGAGGACCTGAAAGGGCATCAAGACTAACTCATATATGTGGGGAAAATGAATACCAGCAAGTTTAAGTGACTTGCCCAGGGTCACACAACTTTTGTCTGAGGTGGCATTTAAAACTAGATCTTTCTGAGATGTTATGGACAAACTCAATCAAGGCATTCGGAAATGTTCAATCCAATGTCATATCCTTTCACGTAGTTCACGTAGGCAGTTAGGTGCTCCAGTTCACAGAGTACTGAGTCAGTAGTCAGCCTTAGATGAAATCTGGTTTCAGATCCTTGCTAGCTGAACGATCCCAGGCAAGCCACTTAAACGCTGTATGCTCCAGTGACCTCAACTCTAAAAGGGAGAAAATAATAGTTCCTACCTCATAGAATTGTAGCAAGGATCAGATAGGATGATATTTGTAAGTCACTTAGCACAGTGCCTGGCACAAACTAGGCATTTAATAAATGCTTTTTCCCCTTCCTCTAATCATTATCATTAATTATTATTATTACATTACTTCTTACATTTTTTTTGAGGGGGGAAGGCAAGGTAATCGGGATTAAGTAATTTACCCAAGGTCACACAGCTACTAAGTATGTTAAGTGTCTGAGGCTGGATTTGAACTCTGGTCCTCTTGACTCCAGGACTCTATTCACTGCGCCACCTAGCTGCTCCACTCCTTACATTTTAATGCTTAAATAATCCATGATTTTATCCATGTGAATATTCCCATCATTGATAAAAATTGCAAGATTTCCAGATGGTTTGCTTCTGCAAAGTTAGTTTGGTGCTTAAGCAATATATACTACCTGAGGCTCATATTCAAATGCTTTACACTACACCCTTACACAGCATGTGCTCTCTTAGCAAAGAAGTCAAAAGAAGTGAGAGTTATCTGCCTGCCATAGTGAGGCTTTAGAATGGGACTTCACACTTAATTAGTTGGGACATGCTTATTCTCAGTATACAAACATGCTTTTAACCACAGTCCTTTCTCCCCATTCTTTCCAAGCTTCCGCACATGTAGAAATGGGAGAAAAAACCCAATTATTAGGACTCAATATAATGGGACCAAATCATACCAGATTAACTTCATATCTGTTTTTGATAAGCACACTGGACTGTTAAATCAAGGGAATTCCATAGATACTGTTTACCTGGATTTTAGCAAGCATTTGACAAATATTTTTATATCCTTTTGGGAAATGCAGAAAAAATATACTGGGTGATAGTAAATAAAGGACAATTTGGAACTGGTTAATTAACTGAACCCAAAGAATTACGATTAATGAAGCAATATCAAACCAGGTTAAATATCTATGAGCCTGCTCCAAGGCTCCATCTGTAACCTTATTTTGTTCAATGCAAGCTTCCAGAATCATATACTTCAAACTGAAAGAGACTTAGTGGTGCAATCCTCTTATTTTACAGTGACTGTGAGATGTAGTAATATGTGTCAGCTATGCTAACTGCTTTACAAATATTATTGCATTTAATTCTCACAACATCCCTGTGAGGTAGATATAGAGACAGCACCCATAAATACTGTATAGTACCCAGTGGGTAGTATGAGTAGATATATGAATCATAAGAAGTAGCATGCAGATTCAAATTCTTGTCCTTAAACTCTAATTCCAGCACACTTTCCACTGTCCCTTACTTTCTCTTAATTTTTATCTGTGACTTGATTGAAAGCGTAGAAGGTACACTTATCAGGGACTTGGATAAAAAAATGTGTGGCATAAGAGAAAAAGAACTCATTTGGGAATCAAGAGTGCAAAAGTACTAATTCTGGTACATACTAACTACTTATGTCATGAAGGCACAACCTTCAAGCCCCCCAAGGACAGGCTCTACAAATCAGTTGCTGTTCTGTATCTGTAAAGGGAGTTTTCATACTGGGAGTCCCCTGTGATGCACAGGTTCTGACCAAAAATAATTGTCCTGGGAATTACAACTGATAGTGCAATTGGCAAAAATACAATCCCTAAAGCATTGGGCAGGCTACAACTTTGGGCTCAATCCAATGAGACAGAATTTGGTAGGAATCAATGTCAACTCTGCCTTTAAAAGCAACTGGACAAGAGATAAGGGAAATATAGCTAGGCAAAACAAGAATTGCCATAAAAATAATTATTTTAGTGAACAGCAATCTCAGTATAAGCCAACAAAGTAACATGGCAGCCAAAAAAAAATGAACTAATAAGACCTTATTAACTAAAACTAATAAGACTTCATTATGAAATATATAGTATCTAAAATGAATAAGGCTAAAGTCCTCCTCTGCTCTGTCCAGGTTAGACATTGTATGGAATTTTGTGCTACTATTTGAGCAATACATTTTAGGAAAGACATAGATATTGAACTTTTTCAATTTAACTTTATTGATTTGTTTAATTATTGGTGTTGCAACAATATTGCTCCCCTCTCCCTAAATATATTTTGTTGGGAAAAACTAAGGACAGGAATAAGGATATTTATCTTATACGAGGGGAAATGGATTTCTACAAAATCGAAATTTGAACAGAACTGTTTTCTGCCTCCTGGTCTTGATAGTAAAACCATATTGATCCCACTTTAGCAGATCCCAATTGATCTAGTGGAAGGGGGCTGTTGTTCAGACAGAGCAACCAGTAGGATACATACACTATACTCAGTGATCTTTCATCCTTTAGGGTTTTTTCTTTAATTGTTGCTTTGCAATTTCTAAGGCCTACAATTGTATGCCCAGCATATTCAGAATTTTACCACCTAAACCAAGAAAACAAAAAGCATTCTGGGACCTACCATGAAAGCACTGTAACTATTTAGCTGCCTCTTCCAAATAGAGATGTGTCTGTCTCTTATCATATCTGTGCATTCTTCATCTCTCATTGTGTTACTCTACATACACAAGCAATCTAATGGCTCTGCTCAGTCTTCTGTCCATATGTTGAGCCAATGAGGCTCTCATATAAAAAAGAAATCCAATGATGGCAAACTGCATGGGACAAAGTTAGATTCTCCCTCCTCAACACTACTTTTCAACAATTAAATTACTAAATTTACCCTGAAAGACTAGGCACAGTGGAATTAGAAATGAACTATTCCTTAAATCTCAGCATGTTTTTTTTTCTTCTAACTTTTTTGAAGATATAATTTCAAATGCGATTAATCTAATGTTTCTAGGCTTCTGTTTTATTTTGCTAGTTTGTTTTTTCCCCCTCTTCTGGTCAGATGTAGTTGCTCTTAGAAGTCATCTACCTCAAGTGTATGGGGAAATAACAGGAAAGCAGAGTAATTGGGTCGTGGGAAGGCGCCAGATTGGTTAAAACTACAGAGGTTTATGGTCTACAATTCAACACATGAGACAGCCTAGTTGGAATTCATCACCTAAGTTACCATGGCATCTTCCAAAATCATAAAAAAGGGCAATATAATTGAGCCTTTAAAAGGGGAATCTGTCCTCAATTCAAAAGTAATAAAAGGTCAATCTGTTTTCAGAGCTGCTTTCCTGCCTGCTGTAGTGAAGAGCTAGCCGTCCACCTTGCCCCCTCCCAGACATTCCCCCTTCTCATCTCCTCCCTCAACTACACATAGACAGAGACACAAACACCCCTTCCCAGACTTCTGCCCATAAATCACCACTTTCCTGCACTTAGATGAAAGTGTAAACAAGAGGGGCCTGCAGACCCACTCACCACACAAAAGCCGTAGCATTAGCCTATTTCACAGGCAAGACCACAGCTGCTGTTCACCTACCTTTGAATTGGCTCAATATATACTGGCTGGTTGGGGTGAATGTTATTGACTTGCTTCATTTGTCTGTGCTAACGGGAGGCTTTGGGGAAAGAAAAAGAGGAACAGCATGGGGGAATAGAATGTTATGAAAACGAGAAGTAAATGTACTAAAATTGTCATAGCAAGATCCATGGTCCCTGTACCACAAATTCTCTTTGTTTTCCTCCTCCTCCTCCTTCTCCTCCCCCTCCTCATTATTGTTATTATTATTTCATCTAGATTTGGTGATTTCACAGATACCTGCTTTTCTTCAAAGATAAAAAAAATCTCTCAAAGAAAAAAAATTATCTCCTACAATTTCTCTTACCTCAGTTTGGTTTCTTGGATTATTTTATTCTTTTGAATTGTCTCTTTCAGTACATTTTTATTCATAGTAGTTTCCCCCTAAATATATCTTTTCATGTAAGGACTAAATGTTTCATCAGTTTATTCTGTTCTACAAAAGGAAAAATATTCACCCAAATTACTGAAAATGACATGATGCATTATCCAAAGCTATAAAGTCTCCATTGACTCAGCAAAAATGCTTTTAAATTTTTTTTTTTTGCAGTGGAAAAAACAACAACATTGCTGACCAGCCAGTCATAAATCAGGTCAGAGCAAGTATGAAGCTCTCAGATCAATGAGTTCATGGTAATTCCCATTTTCAACTCTGACTTATGATCATTATTATTTTTAAAGACTATCACATGTATTCTAAGTGATGAATTCCAGAGATAAAAGGAGTAGAAGGGCTTCTAACAGTTTAAGAATGTTTATTTTTACCATTCAGCAGTGCATTTTATTTAAGCTTCCTATAGATAATAGGACATTTCAATAAACTCTTTATAATAAATGAATTTGGGGCAGCTAGGTGGCACAGTGTATAGAGTGCCAGTCCTGGAGTTAGAAAGACTCATCTTCCTGAGTTCAAATCCAGCCTAATACTAGCTGTGTGATTCTGGGGAAGTCACTTAATTATTTGCCTCAGTTCTTCATCTATAAAATGACTTGGAGAGGGAAATGGCGAACCACTCCAATATCTGCCAAGAAAACCCCAAATGTGGTCACAAAGAGTCATGACTGAAAAACAACTGCACAAAATAACAATACATTAAGTATCAATTATTAATCATCTATGTGGCATAGTTAATATAGCATTGAATGTGCAATTATGAAAATCTGAGTTCAAATTCTGCCTCTGACACTAGCTCTGTGACTGAGAAAGTCATTTAATGTTTCTTAGTTTCAATTTTCTCATCTATAAAGCAAAGATAACAGTAGCATCTACAACTTTGTTGTTGTGAAAATCAAGTAAGATAATAGGTAAAATGCTGTGTAAACTATTCTACAGTGGTGTGTGTGTGCGTGTGTGTGTGTGTGTATGTGTGTGTGTGTGTGTG
>CM053584.1:314450260-314505965 GCA_028627135.1 Pseudochirops cupreus | reverse complement strand
AAATTCCTTATAGAAGGAATTATTGATTAAATATGGATTGGACTAAATGCCACCCAAAATTTCTTAACATTCTAAGTAAGGGTATATGACTCTTTGATTCCAGGTGGAAGATCTTTTTTTTTTTTTTTAAAGTTTTCAAGGTTGGCAAATCTTATATCCTTAGTTGGTGGCTTTGATTTTTGGAAGTAGTCTTGTTATTTAGGAGGTAGGACTTTTAGCAAACTGACTAATGCCATTTTTTTAAAGTCAAAGGCAAGTTATTACTAAAAGATAGTAATTTTTTCTATGTTATATAAATCGTTTCTTAAAGTGATTTCAAGAGGAATTCCAAAAATTTTAAAGGCAGTATCAGTGTACAGTCTTCCCAGGTGCCTAGTTCAAAGTAAATTATTCATTTGCATGTAAAGATTCTTATGTATTTATCTTTAAAATTAAAAGTTTCATTGGCACATAGTGAGCATGAAATGTTTTTTCATTCGTTGTGTAGTTAGACTTCATGAATTCAACCAATTGTTCAATAAATATTTATTAAGTCACCTACACTAGCATTAAAGTCTCCTAGAATTACAAGTTTGTCCTCTTTTGGAACATTGATGATAAGGGTCTCTGAGTCTTCATAAAATTTTTCTTTGACTTCATCAGGGTTTGTGATGGTGGGAGCATAGGCACTGATGATAGTGGCATTTTCCTGCATGTGGCAATACATTGTCATGAGTCTGTCATTCACTCCTTTTGGTAGCCATACAAGTTTGTTGCCCAGATTAGTTTTGATTGCAAAACATACACCAGCTTCACATCATTCCCCTTCATTGTGACTACTCCAGAAAAATGTGTATCCCACTCTGACTTCAGTAAGTGGCCTTCGTTTGCCATCCTTGTTCCATTCAGGGCTGCTATTTGGATGTGATACTTGCTGAGTTCTCTCATAAGAGCTGTTTGGCTTTCAGGTCTACTGGATTTTATGAGCTCACTTACTTTGGCAGTATACTGTCTAGGGATGTACACACTGATAATGAGGTTGACGTATACATTGCCAAAGCTAACTCAGTGTTTGGAAGGCTCCAAAGAAAAGTGTGGGACAGAAGTATTAGCCCATCAGACTGAAGGTCTACAGAGATATTTTGCTAACCTCATTGTTCTATGCCTATGAAACCAGTATGCCAGTACCATGCCAGGAAATGGAATCACTTCCATTTGAATTGCCTTAGGAAAATTCTGAAGATAACCTGGCAGGACAAGGTACCAGACACTGAGGTCCTTTCTTGAACTAAACTGCCAAGCATTCAAACTCTGCTGCAGAGAGCAAAACTCTGATGGGCTGGCCACATTTTTCAAATGCCAAATGCCTGAAAGACTATTTTATGGAGAACTCACACAGAGCAAGTGCTCACGTGGTGATAAGAAGAAGCAACATAAAGACACTCTCAAGGTCTCTCTTAAGAACTTTGGAATTGTGTGACATGGGAAACACTGGCACAGGACTACCCAGCATGTTGTGCCCTCATCAGAGAAGGTGTTATACCCAATAAGCAAAGAAGAACTGAAGTAGCTCAAAAGAAATGTGAGATAGGGAATTTAGAAAATCCAGCCCAAATGTTCACATGGACTATTTGTGCCAACCTGTGGTAGAGCATCCTGAGCTCATACTGGTCTGATCAGCCAGTTGGATATAACTTTACTCTAACAGGCTGATGTCATTTTGGTCCTTTTTGAGAACGAAAGACAACAATCATTATGTAGCCATTCTACAGCAGGCAATGTGCTAGCTTCTAGAGATACAAATACAAAAGTAAGAAAATTCCTGCCCACAAAGATCTTACATCTTACTAAGATAAAAATCAAACCATTATCTTAATACGACTGGAAGCCTGATGCTAGTAAATGAAGTCATTAAAAAAGGTACCAGATTTGTGTCTATATAAAACCCTTAACAATAATTGTATTTATAAACTGTTTCATTTGCTTTAATTACCATCTGAACAGTAGCAGCAAGAAATATTTGAGGTGCCTCTAACCATTTTCGTGAGCTGTTCTTTTCATGGTAATGAGCTATATTGCCCTCCCCCAAACTAGTAGAAGAGTAGAATGCAAAGCTCTTCGAGGGAGAAAATTTTCATTTTTGTTTTTGTACCTCTAGTGCCTAGCACAGCGCCATACACATAATAGACACTTTGTGAATGTATGTTGAATAAATGAATTAATGAATAATTTAGCAATTTTACCTCCATGAACTCATAAATTTTAGAGTCAGAGAGAAATCTGTGATGCTTAGACATGATATTTACATAACCTTTGATTCCTTTGGACAACAACTTGATTGATCAGGTTAGCAATCACAAGAATCCATAAAAGAAGAGGAGGAATATAATCAAAGTAGTATGAAATAACATTAATATGGGTATATTTCATATTTTTAAAAGCATGGTGGCTTTATTCAATTGCTGACCACTCACTTCATAGAGGGTGTCCTATAAGTCTTAGTGCATTTCTAAGCTTCAATATTTTGACACAGAGTAATAGACTGACACGCAATAGTAACAGCCTAGCACAGAGTAAACTTTAATAGCTTAGAACCACACTAAAACTTTTGGTACACACCATACTTTCAAAATGACTTTTTGTGGACCATCATGTAGGCACAAATTTGAAAACAAAGGCCACAGAAACCTCGGAAAGGAAAAAGATGCTTCAGAGTCATAGCACTAGATCCTCCCAGTCTTTTTCACTTTAAATTTTGTATAGCAATGGCTCTCCTATTATGTGCTTTTACAGTTGATTATTTGGTCCCAAGTGTAGGATTTTACTTCTATTATTATTTAATATAACTTTATTAGGTTTGGTCCATTGTTCTGGTAGATATCTGTGTGGATGTCTGTGGTTCTTTCATTTAATACTTGTCTATCCCAGGTCCATGCCATCACCAAAATTGATAATCAAGTCATCTTGGCCTTAATCTAAGCCATTGCCAAAATATCGAACAGAACAGAGTCATTGACAGAGTCCTCTCACACATAAATAGAGACATCTCTACATATCATCAATTAGTTAATCACTGCTCTTTGGTTTTGTTCCTTCAACCAATTCTGTGTCCATTTAATTATCCTATCATCTAATCCATCACTCTCCATCTTGTTTGAAAGCATGACATATATCTAGCTCAAACATAGGATTCCATACATATACCAGTCACAAGGAAGTCTATAAGTAAAGGAAATATATTTAGATAGGTAAGATCCCATGGGAACATAGAAATAGAGTTGTAAAGGATTTTAGATATCATTACCTATAAAATGCAGATAATAGCATCTGTCTTCCAGCAGATAATATCAACTGTTGTTGTAAGGATCAAATAAAATAATTATTTATAAAGCATTTAAACTGGTGTTTGTATAGCAGTAGGCAATATATAAATGCAATATTATCATTAATATTATTTCCAATCCCTTCATTTAACAGATGCAACTGAGGCCCAAAGAGCCTAAGAAACATGCCCTAGGTCACACAGGCAATACTTAGTTCAAGTGGGATTCAAACTTTGGTCCTAACACTCTAAATATCAGTGATATTCCCCCTCTGTTATGCTGCTTGTTTTTGATTGACCTTACTCCTCTTTCTTGGGACTCCCAAAGCTTAATCATAGCTTCTAGAGTTGTTTTTTTTTTAATACTGAAATCAAACTCATAAGCCTATAGTTAGAAGAATTTACCTTCCTTTCCTTTTTGACCATTGGGACACATGCCCTTATTTTGTCCTGTGATATTTCTCTGGTCCACAATTTTTACCTGTTTTTCTATTTTCTTAGAAGAACAAATTTTATTCATATCTTTTTGCTTTTATATTATAGTTATTTCTGGAAATTTCACCCCTTTTTCAGAACTGAACCATCTATTGTAAAACAGGAAAACACTCAATACAGTGGTTAAAGTATGCACATTCAATATTATGACCCTGTCTGACAATATATACTGCATTCTGCCCTAGTACACCACTGTCTCTATCTCAAGAAGAGGTAGGTATTTTTCATTTCCAGTTTCCTCCCACCCCATAGCTGCCTAATTACATAATAGGATTGGATTTCTGATTGGATGCACATCATCCCTACCAATGGAAAAGCAGAATTGAAAACAGTACAACACAGAGAGAGACTAAGATCTATATACTCTTCTACCCCTATTTTCAAATGTCCCCAGCATCAATAATAGTTCACTGATTAATTAATTTCTTTCAGTACCATGGAAAGAATTTTGCCCAGACTTGGTGACTTGAATTCGTTGAGGACAGTTAACTCTCTAACCTTCTCAATTACCTGGAATTTCATTACCTTTTAAACATTTTTTTATTCTTTACTCCCAAGTCTTTAGATCATTCTCCATGAGAAGAGAAAATAGATGTAAGATTAATTGAATAGTTCCTCCTTCTCTCCCTTACCCACTATTATCATTCTATCTTTGCAGTAACAAAACAAAAAAGGTATTTTAAAATTATTTGTAGCATTCACCATTAGCAGTCTCATTTCATTCACATATACAAGTTTTCTTTTAAAAATTATTTGGTTCATTAATCTTTTTAAAAAATTTTCAATCATCAAGGATTAGTTTTTCTTCAACCTCCCAAATCACTCCACTTGTTAAAAAAAAAGAGAGAAAACTGAAGAAAGAAGGGAGGAAAGAAAGGAATGAAAAAAGAAGTAAAGGAAAGGTAAAAAAGAAAGAAAAGAACTTCTGCTTTAAATAAGCATAATCAAGGAAAATGTAATATATCACTGGCTATACTAAAAAAAAAAACAAGAGATTTGCTTCCAGTATTTTGGGTAGATCCTCTAAAAATGATATACAGAAAATGATGAGAAGTTATGCAGTGGAGGTGATCTGCATTTGTGAAGGGTGTTCTCACATTCGTGATACTCACCATTAAAAATTATCTTAAACACATGATGGAAAATGCTATCCAAATCCAGGCTCTGAAGTCTGAATGCAGATAGAAGCATACTATTTTTCTCTTTCTTGTGTTTTTTTTTCTTTTTCTTCTGATTCTTCTTTCATAACATGGAAATATATTTAATATAATTGGACATGTATAGCCTATTACTTGCTATCTTGGGGAGGAGGGAGAGGAGAGAGGAAAGGAGAAAAAATTGGAACTCAAAATCTTGTAAAAGTAAATGTTGAACACTATCTCTACATGTAATTGAAAAAAAAAATACTGTTCAGTGGAGAGGGGGAAAGAAACTTCTCTACTTCTCTTGTAACCTGAAAGAGAAAGAAAGAAAGCAAGAAAGAAAGAAAGCAAGGAAGGAAGGAAGGGAGAGAGAGAGAGAGAAAGAAAGAATGAACGAACAAAAGAAAGTAAGAAAGAGAATGTAGTCCCAGTCCAATCTGTTCTTTAACAGAAAGTCCCTCTGAAAAATCACCATCCATTTACTAACTCTCTTAGTTAAGGCACTTTTTGCCATGTATAGCACCCACTTTAGGCCCTTCCTCAACTTGCATGCATACTAATGGGTTGGGTGCTCTGGTGGTGGCTGCTTTATTAAGCTCTCAAGGAATCCTACAGGTATGCACATTTACACTTACAGTTCGTTAGAGAAATCCTCTTCTCGACCTCCCCAAGAGCTCCCTCTCTTGGACCAGATTTGTCTATTGGCTTCTTTCTAGTTTTGTACCTAGCCTGACTAGAACCGTCTGACTGCATCTAAGAATAAGTCAGATGTACGGCCAAACATTATTCATCCAATAGTTTGACTCATTTCTCACTCAATCAGAGTGGTGATCATACCTTTAAAAGGGATAATGGGGTTAGCATATTAAGAATTTATCATGTGTAATGACACCTGTCTATGTAGTAGCATTTATGTAATGCTTTAAGATTTGTAAATACTTTATAAATATTATGTCATTTTGTCTTTGAAACAAGGCTGAGATGGAGATCTATTACACTGATTTTATTATGAGGAAACTAAAGCAGACAGAGATTAAGTGACTAGCCCAGTGTCACAAAGCTACTAAGTATCTGAGGTTGGATTTGAACTCAGGTCTTCCTGATTCTTGTCCAACTCTGTTTCCACTGTGCCCCCTAACTATCTCTCCCATGAGTATATCAACTAAGCTCGGGGGGGGGGAACCAAATTTTTTCTTGCTATTGTAGCATTGACTTCATATATAAGCAATATTCAAATAATGGCCTCCATATTTTTATTTCTAATCCTGTTCAGTTCAAATACTTATGATCCACTGTTCTAGGCAAAAGGAATGAAAGATGAAGTTCTAGCCCTCAAAGATCTTATTGTACGAAGCTAGACATATGCAACATGAAATGGATAAAGAATTATGCAGTACAGCAGATAATTAAGTGTCAGAATGTGTGGTTCAGACCATATGAAAATTTAACTGAAAAGGAAAATTCAACTTAATGAATTGCTGCCAGCTGGTGTTCACCTTTGTGGCATTTCGGAAGTGGGGGTTCTGAGCCTTCCTGAGAGTTTGGGGTCATTTTCCTCCTTGTATCTGCCTCTCAGGAAGGGCTGCTCATTGTTACCCTACCTGTCTGCTCTACCCAATTCTTTGTTATATGTTGGCTTTACCTGATATCACTCTGTTTTATGAGCAATCTCATTTAAGCCCCGAGCATTCTTGGTGTGTTCAGGGTTTTGAGTTTTTATCGGTTTTGTGTGATGAGCAAATTCTAAGGCATTTTTTAAAGGAAAGCCTTTCTTCACTCAGATTAATATCTCTTATTGTTATCACAAGCTAGTCCCTGATAGGTTTGTCTGGCTTAAATTCATAGGGTTCAGATATATAAAGGGGGAAAATATGCCTGACTCTTTTGCCCCTAACAATGCATGTGCAAATACAGAAGCAGTCAATTTTTACCCACTATTCCCAGCTATCAACCTCAGTGACACTTTATAGGGAATTCAAACTAGACTTTTCCATTCTTCTTTTCCTAATGGAAATGTTTTAAAAGCAGACTTTTTGCTCATTTTCTTTTAGGGATAAAATGTTCAGTATCTCTTTATGGAACTTTACCAAAATCATTTTCATTCTCTTGACTGAGAAGAACCTTCAAATGTTTTCCCCAATAGAATGTAAATTCCTTGAGGGCAAGGGACCATGTCATCTTTGTCTTTGTATTTCTTGCAACTATCACAGTGTCAGTCACATAGTAGCACTTAGAAAATGTTTTTCTCAATTAGAAATTCAATTATCGAATTTTTCATTTTTATATGCTCTATCACGCATCTTCTAGACTAGTTATTTATTTAGAAAATCTCTCACCTTTCATTCTAAAAGTTAACATGGAGAGATTGAATCATTTTTAATATACATTTGTTATGTGGCATGTAAGTCACTTTCCACAATAACATCTTCATTATTGTGTACTTTTGAGAATAGAAAATAATTAGTTGACTTTATCACCTGTCATCATTAGTACCTTATTGATCCACACATACAATCTCATATAAGTCAAAATGTCACACTCTTAAAATAAGGTCATATAGAAAGAAAAATATAATTACATATAAATATTTAATGAAAATTAACACCAATTATATGTTGTATTCAGGTTCTATACAGCCCAAATTGTAGAAGGAGGGAGTGCACAACCTGTGCCCTACACCATTACATTATTTATTGACTTCCCATTGGCTATATGCCACTGAGCTAAGAAACCTTGTAATTAATATGGAAATGACCCAGTTTCTCCAGTAGTACTTTATCATCCATTACAAGAAGACATATATTGGCTATTACAAAACAATTGAATATTGAGATTGGCACTAATTAAAGCAATGTTAGTTGGTCTTCTAAAAGTGATGCAATTTTTCCAACCTTCTGGTTTCTTTTCCACTATGTCACCACCATCACTGTTTATCAATGAGTATGTGAATATATGTATTTGGGACATGTGCTGTAGATGATATTAAGTGTTGGAAATGTGGAGAGAAATGAGGATTAGATTGCACATGAGAAATTATACAGAGCTTTCAATGATCCCAAATTCCTTTTAATTGAAAAGCCCTGTGCTTTTACCACAACTATTACTGAAGTAAAGGTTATGAATCCTAGACCATCATTATCTTAGAGAATTTAAATTAACTAAAAATTAAGATAAATGAAGGAGCAATGGAAAGACATACAGTGTGAGTAGAAGCTGAAAGCAGCATATAACCAGGAGGGACAACATAAAATATTTAACAGAGCATTGGATTTGGATTCGAGGAGAAACAATTAAAAATCCTGTTATCAGCATTATCCTGGCTGAGTTCCAAACTCTCTGTTTTTATGTAATAGAAATTATCCATTTTATCTTATATGATTCTCTAAACTTTGTATAGTGATGAATTTCTCCATCATCAATAGATCCAAAATGTTACTTCTACTTTGCTCCTCTCACGATTTTTCAATGTGACCTTTTATCTATAAGTCAAGTACATATGTGTAGCACACCTGGGTCTATATGATGTAAAGTTTTGGTCTAATCTTAGTTTACTCTACCCTGATTTTCAGTTTTCCCAGGGGCTTTTGTTGAATGCTAGATCATTACCCCCAAGAATTAGGGTCTTTGGTTTTATCAAATACTTGCTCCCAAGGTTCTTGTGCTTCTTTATGTCATATATAGAAATTATTCCACTGATTGACCTCTGCATTTTTAACTAACTCAGTTTAATATTGTTGCATTGCAGTATAGTTTTGAGATCTTCTGTTGTTAGGCTACTGAAGAAAAATCCTTCTTAAAGTATGAATGAGACTAGATAGCCTCTATCATCTTTCAACTCAGATTAATTTCTTCTGCAATCATTCTGAATTAAATAGTTCTTCCGAAAAAAAATATTTTGGTCCTAATTTTGGTTGATTGCAAGAGAGTCAAGAGTAAGACAGAAAAAAAATGCCAATGGTAAGTCAGGCTCCATTAAGAGAATAATATTAGATATTCAGAACGATGGAGGCAATAGTACCCTTTTATTCCATTCTGTTCAAAACATATGTCTAGAATTTTATTTAGTTCTGTCCACTACTTTTTAAAGGTTTTTTGGTAAGTTAGGCAGTATTGAGATGAGGGTAGGCAGCTAGGTAGCACAGTAGATAGGGTCCTAGGCCTAGAGTCAGGAAAATTCATCTTCCTGACTTTAAATCTGGTCTCAGATGCTTGCTAGCTATGCAACCTTAGGCAGGTCCCTTAACCTTGTTTGTCTCAGTTCCTCATTGGCAAAATGAGCTGGATAAAGAAATGGCAAACCACTCCAGTAACTTTACCAAACAAACCCCAGTGGGGTCATGCAGAATTAGACACGACTGAAAAACAACTGAACAATGGCATTGAGATGAAGGGGAAAGAATATCAACATTTCTCAAGACTGAGTCATAAGAGTATGAAAGAAGCCAGTGATGCTTAGTTAGCATCAGCAACAATTTAACAAGGATTTATCAAAAACCAAGGATGTGTATGACTCTGTGCTAGGTCTGGTCTTGCCAAGATAAACAAAGTCAGCCTCTGTCCTTCAAGAATTTACACTCTCCTGGAAGATTTCAATATGAAAAAATAAATATGTAAATGATTAAGGAAGGAAAAGAATGGACGATTATGAAGATATGGAAAGCTTGTTGTGAAATAGGAGTTGTCTTATAAATTGAACGTCAAAGGAAACTGAGGTCCAAACAGTGAGAGGTGAGACAAAAATGTATTCCAAGTATTGGAGACTATGCAAAGAGGGAAATTAAAAATCAAGAACGGGAAATAGCAAGAAAGATGATTTGACTGAATTCAGCTTGTGCAGGGCTTTAGATTCTAAGTCAAAGAGGGATTTTAAAAATCCTATAAATATGAAACCATTGAAAGTTGGGGCCTGATAGTTTAATTGTCATTACTGAGAAGAGCAGTCTTATGAGAAATTGTTTTCTTTAAAAGTCCAGGAAGGTCTATTATATAAAAGAGAAATTAGACAAAACTTGCTCTGGCTTGGACCTCAAAGGCAGAATTAGAAGCAATAAGTGAAAATTGCAATCATAAGAGAAAAATAGAGAAACTACACTATATATCAGTCATATTAATCAATATTGCTTTAGACTATTCAAAATAACTAGATAGTGTAAGGTTGGAATATTGCTGTGGTATAAAACGACGGAAAGACTCAGACTTATGAAGGAAGAGGTTATCCACCCTCAGAGAAATGGAGGACAAACAAGCATAGTATGGTCTTACATAGATGTATATGAATGTATAGGTCTATATATGAGTATGATTATAGAAATCTAAGTGTATATATATATATATATATGTACATACATATATATGTGTGTGTGTGTGTGTATGTGTATATGCATGTATATATCTTTGTAGGCATATGTGTATATTTGTGTGTGTATATATGTATACTTAATTGTACCTTCTTGGGGGTGGGGAAGAAGGAGAAAAAAGAACAAAGTAAAACATGCAGCAGAAAGCAAAAGAAAAGTTATCAGGAAGGAAAGATGGACAGCTATGAACACAATGTGTAGTATCTATTACATAGACTTTTTGGAAATGGAAATTTATTACTCTATATTTTGAATCCTCTCTCACATTCTGCTGTGCACATGACAAGGCTTTTTTCTTTTATTATTCTGTATCTATGTTTTAATATCTAAGTTTATAATATATTTCTTTTTCTTTTCTTACTGTGCATTTAAGTTCAAAATAAGTTAATTTAAAAAAAAGAAAATTACAGCAAGGCATATTTCAGATCAAGAAAAACCATAGATTTCTGATAAGTAAAACTGGCCAAAAAGAGAAATGTGTTGTCTTGAGAGGTAGTGAGCTCCTACCATACTGAAGGTCTTAAGTGGGAGTTGGATGACCACTTGTTGGAGAGTTTCATTTTGTATTTTTCCCCCAAGGGATCAGACAGCATCTGATTTCTCTTCCAAAACTGATATTCTGTGAATTTGTAAGTAGTAGCAGATAATGGATAGAAGTACAGGCAGATAAGATGTCAGCATCAGGTAGGATGAACAGTGGGAAAATTGTTGGTGTCACAGTAGGCAGGTGGTCTTTGGTCTGTCAGCAGACAATAAGTAGCACTCAAGGTAGACACAATTTGCCATCAGCGGGTCCTAACAACAGATGCCAGGACCTAGATGAATATTTATTTAGTAGTCAAGGAGGAGTACAATAGTAATTAAGGGATTTTGATCCATTAGTGATGTCATAACCAAGCTTCATTCCCAGACCTCTATAATATATCTCTTCTATCATCACATCAAACTCTGTCTAAAACTGAACTCATCATTTTCAACCCCAAACCAGCTTCACTGCTGACATTTCCTGTTTCTTTCAATGATGCTATTGTCAAATCCTATCAATTATTCCTAAAAATCCCTTTAATATTCAGTTAAACAAAAGCAGTCTCTATTCTTGAGGAGCATACATTACACTAGGAGTAGATGCTATGTAAATAAATAAGTAAAAACATAATAATGTGAGAGGGAAATGGTCGTTTAAAACCAGGGAGATCCAAAAAGCCTCCCATTGGGAGCTGGCACGTGAAATGAGCCATGAAGTAAGGCAGGCTTTCTGACAGGCAGAGCATTTACTGAGGCAGGCAGTGAACTGCATTGGAGAATATACTAGATATAGAACCAGAGGACCTGGATTTGAATCCTGACTCTACTAGTTAGAAGTTATATGACTTTCATCAAATCACCTAACTTTTCTGGGCCTCAGTTTCCTCATATGTAAAATAATGAGTCTATATAAGATGACATCTCTAAATATCTCTTATATCATCACATCAAACTATGTCTAAAACTGAACTCACCATTTTCAACCCCAAACCCACTTCACTGCTGACATTTCTAGCCCCAAACCTATGATCCTTTGTGTAAGGTATTATGCTAGGTCCTGCGGATATAAAAATGAAAATCACTCAAGTCCTTGCTCTCAAGGATTGTGCCATCTAACAAGACAGATGCATTTATTTAAAAATTATATTATGTGAAAGTGTCATACTCATGGCCTGCAGGCCATATGCAACCATCAAAACTCCCCATTGTAGCCCAAACCATATTAAAATGAATTTAGGAAATATTTGACAAAATAAAAATACAGTAAAATATAGGTAACGGTAATTTGTGGTTTTCTAGGTTGGTATGTAGCCCACAGTGATCTGTTTCTATTTGAATTTAACATCACTGCTAGATGGCAGAATGAGAAACAGATATCTGATGAGAATTCCATCACTTCAGTATTCTTCTAGATGGCTTTCTTAAGTTCTCTGTCACCTCTCTCATCCATACATCATTTTTGTCAGGTCAATCTACTTTAAAAAAACATCTTAAATGAATTTTTATGGCTTTTGGGAAGGTTCAAATTCTACTACTTGGCATTCAACATCCTAAATGATGTGTCTCTACCATCTCTAACTATTCATATTATTCCCAAATATGAACTCTCTGAACTAGTAACAGAAAATGACCTCACTGTCCTACAAAACAAAATGGCATAAACAAAAATTATCCAAAATTTATCTCTTCTTCTCTGCTTTTACAAATATTTTCCATCCTTCAATATTATATACTCTTTCACCATGCATCACCATACCTGGTGCATAGTAGGCCCTTAATAAATGTTGATTGATCCGCAAGGCCAAAATCAAGACCTTCATCTTATGTGAAAAATTATAGCCTGCAGTCATATCTATGTCCTCCAAAATCTTCAAATGTTTATAGTTTCTATCGTAAAAGTTAGCACTTGTTATATACTTTGATATTGCTCACAATGTAAGCCTCATCTTCCCGAGCAGATAACAAGTTACTTTAAGGAAGGGATTATGTCTTATACTTCCTATGTATTCCCCCTTCCCCAGAATAATAAATGCTAATTGACCAATTTCCTTAGTTTACTAGCATAAAGAGATTAGAAAGGCACTATGCATTCCTGAGAAACTCAGATTCAAATGGTGGCCTCACCATAATTTTAAAATCAGATTTAGTACATTATGCTCTCTAAAATTCTTGCTCATAATCAGTGAGAGAAATTTAATATGAAAATTCTTCTAAAGTCATATTCTAAAATTTATCTATGAAAAAGTAAATTATGAATATATGGAGGTCCCTGGAATATTTTTTTTTGAAAGTCCATCCCTCCACACATATTTTCTGCCTTTCCTGACTCAGTTCTGTGGGGTTTTTTTTTTTACAATAGCATTAAAAATTTATGACTTAAAGTGATAATAATTACCATATTATCAAGCTTCAGAATGTGCTATATGCTTATTATCCTATATTCCAGTACTCCAGTGAGACTCTGGTCTCAAACATGTGGGCATTCCTTCCAAGGATACAGATCATAACTCATTCATGCCTCCCCATTCTGTGCAACTCTTATCTATGCTGTCTCATAAATCCAACAAATGGAATCCACCCAAAATGCTGGGGGCCTGCCTTTCTGTCCTTTTGACAGTGTATGGACACCAATAGGACCTTATCTCCTGCATTCACTACAAAAGAACCCAATCTTTTTTCCCCAGATATATTTCCCCAATAATAGTTTTTGCATTGCATCTTCCATGTAATTAATTCATATGTGTACATGTAGGCATATATGTATATATGTACACATACACACACAACACCACCCACCATACCCTCTATTGCCACAGTGTTTATATTTTAAATATGCTATTCATACGTGGTTTGTCAAGAGTGGTCTATAGCTCTACCACTCCATCAGACAAGAAAATAAGACTTCTTTTGTTAATATAAAGCTAAAATGTAGCAAGAAAATGTCTTTAGAAGTTCTTTTTGGTACCCCCAAAATGTTAATTCTATTTTTTAAAAGGCTTTGTTGCATGGATTCTTTGTCAGGGAGGCTAATAAAAGTATCATGATCCCATTAGTATCCAGAGAACTTTGTGCTGAAATGGCTCTGATAAAGCTGTTGGTCCTGCTTTATCAGTAAAGCATCTTAGTTACCCAGTTAAATGGGACTTCTTTCCCCTACTCAAACAGGCACTTTAGGGATTTTAATACATTTGCCAGTGGCTGACTAGCTTTATGGGATTTATGCATCAGTGCAGCTACAAAATCAAGTTTCAGTTCTGAATATGTGTAAAGTTCTTAATAAAATTAGTTTCTTCATCCTTCTCTCTCCTCCCCAAATCTTGAGATTTTGGTCTTCAGTGATTAGCATTTAGAGGATCATTTTGCTTTCAGATTCATTTGCACAGAAATGGAAAGCAATCATGTCTTGCAGTTGCAACATTAGATGCAGTGACATTCTAGAGGTGTCAATTAAATAGATATAGAATTTAGTAACCAATCTCTATATTTATGATGTAAATTATTAAGCCAGAGCATCACAGTACATAGCTCAAGAAAGTCAGTGTTTAAAGTCTTCATCAGCTTCTATGAATTTTTTAGAACAGTGTAGCAGGTTGAAACAGCTGTCTACACATTTCTGTTTGTTCTTCGTATCCCATCCACTTACCAAGGAAATAGATGTCCATAATAACCTCTGCCTCAAAGTTGCAATGTTAATCATGATACAGTTCCCCATATTGTGGTTCTGTTCAAATATATGTTTTTCTTTGTGCCTCATATCCTTCTCTTCTTTTCCCTTCTCTTCTCTTTTCTCCTCCATCTCCTTCTTCCTTTCCTTGTCCTTTTCCCTTTCCTTCTCCCTGTCCCTTTCCTTCTCCTTCTCCTTCTCCTTCTCCCTCTCCCTCGTCTCTTTGCTTCTCCTCCATTTGAATATAAACGGTGGTTTTACATTGCCAAGATCAGTAGCTAAGGCAAAAGATGAGATGCTGGCCATGGTTCTGAAATAGCCATTCTATTAGATATTCCAGCACCTATATTTAACAGGAAGAAAATGCCTTCACAGAATGACTATTGCTGTAGAGATCTGCGTAAAAAAGGCAATGGCTCTATCTGTACTAAAGGACTCTCTGAGCACAGGGAAGCTTACAAGAACCACAAAGAAGCCTTATTTATTGCTGGTTATCATAACCAAAATACTCCTCAGAATAATGAGATTGTCTTCAGGGCTTTACAAATCTGCCCGTGTTGGCAGAAATTGGGTTATCATAGGATTTTTGGTCCTCTGAGTAAATTTTACTATAATATTCAATCCCATGACCCATCATTCCCAATGTGAAAGCTGTTCTTGACTTGTGCAGCTGCTGGTGACCAGAATAAAAATGTTTCATCTTCTATGTGTTCTGAAGAGCAGGGTTCCTTCATGGAGTCCTACCTATCTTCATGTACATCTGTGATTAGAAATAATCCAATACTGAGTCCAGAATAATAGAGTCAGCAGCAAGTAAGAGGTGTGAGGGGAAAGTTGGCAAACAAATAAGTTCTAGACTCACGTTTATGTCACAAATTTCTGAAGCCTTACCCTTATCCAACACTGGAGAGAGTAGACCTGGGTGAACATAGCAGCCATCATAAACTGAGTGGAATGATAAATTGAAGCTAACAACATGGAATTTAACGAGGATAATTGCAAAATCTGACATTTAGTTTCTACAAATAAATTATAAACACAAAATGGAATTTACCTGGCATTAAAAACTACCACTGTGAAAAGGACCTTGGGGTTTCAGTAGACTACAAGTTCAGTATAAGCCAAAATTGTGAAGTGGTTGCTAAAACAGTTTGTTAAGTCCTAGGACACTCACAAACTAGAGTACATCTAGAGAAAGGTGATCAGGATGCTAAGAGAGTTGAACACTATGCATTATAAGAGTCAGTTGATGTAACCAATATGTTACCAATGTTTAGCCTAGAAAAAAAAAAGACTTCTGGGACATATGATAGTTGTCTTTAGGTATGTGAACGGTTGTCACATAAAGAGGGTATTAGATAGAAATGGTGCAGTAGGAAAAACTTGTACACAATCACAAACACATCATACATATGATGACCAACTTTGATAAACTGGACTGTCCTCAACAATGCACAGCTAAAGACAACTCTACAAGCCTCAGGATGGAAGGAGATACCTAAACTCAGAGAAAGATATAGAAAGACTATAGTTTAAATGGAGACTGAAGCAAAACACACTATCATTCCCTTTCATGTCTGGTTTTGCTTTTTTTTCCCAGTGATCACTCATTGATTACAACCCTTCTATATAACCAAACTATTGTACATTGTGAAAGTATTTTCAGATTCTATACATGATTGCATGACACCATTGGGAGGGGAGGGATGGGAGGGGAGAAAATCTGAAACTCAAGTAATTGTGGAACTGAATCTTGTAAACTAAAAGTAAATAAACAAGTCATTCAAAAAAAAAAGAAATGGCACAGTATTAGATTATGACTTGGTATTAGATGATGATGATTGATGATGTTGATGTGATTATTAGATAATTATTAGATAAAAGAAAACCTTCCTACCAAAGTAGAATGAGCAAGGGGAAAAGTGAATTCTCTCTCACTAGAGATTTTCAACTGCATGCTAAATGAATACTTATTAAGAATGTGTGAGTTCTGTTCATTTCAGGTAAAGACAAAATGCTTTTTGGTATTCTTTCCAACCCTTAGATTCTTTCAAACCTACATGGCTTTGAGCCAGTCACTTAGCCTATCTGATTATTAATTTGCTCATGTATAACATAAGAGGATTTGAAGTAGAAGATCTCTGTCTAAAGAATAACACAAACACACAGGAAATTCACTAAACAACTTAGACTTTAAAAAGAAAAAGCGCAAAAGATAGGAACAAGTTAAGGTAACAGAGAATGAAGAGGAGTGTGGCACCATCTTGTAAAAATAGCATCAGAAATGGCAAAACTCAGAAAGATGTGAGGTTGTTGAGGAAATCTGAGACCAAAAAAAGAAATAGTATCTTTATTAAGTATGGATGACCCAAAGAAATATGACAACAGTAAGAAGGTAGAGTTCTTCAGATCTTATTTTGTTTCTATTGTCACTGCAAGGGAAAGCAATCTTTGCATTAGAAGCGACAGAACAAAAATTATTGAGAGAACATAGATTTAGAATTGGAAGCCAACAAGTAAAACACAATTCATTTCACAGATAATGAAACTGAAGCTGAGTTCCTTGAATCAGTCCCTCAGACTGGCTCAAGGTCGCATAACTAGTAAGTGTCCGAGACAGGATTTGAACTCCAGGCTTTGAAGTCCAGCATATACATTATACCAGAGAATTGATACCCAAAATAAGTAAGGAGATAGGCAATTAACATCTAGTGCCTTTGACTAATTCAAGTCACCTTTTCCAAATGAACTATATTCTCAGGTGCTAAAAGATTACTGAGGCTGTGACATTTAAAATATCATGGATAATGGGAGAATTTAGAGAACAGAAAGTACCCCAAATTTCTTTTTTTAAAGGAAAAAAAAAACAAATCTGTGAACTATAGGTTGGTTTGGAATTCCTATTCCTGGATAAATTTTAGAATAGATCATGAAAGAGATGATTGGTAAACAACTGAATAATGACAACTTGTCTTTATCAAGTACACGTCATTTTAGACCAACCAAGTTTTCTTAGTGACAAAATTACTATACAAGTATAGAAGGGGAACACTGTGAGTACAGTTTACCTAGACTGGAACTCAGCTTTTGATAAAAGTATCTCATACTGTTCTTGTAGAAAATGAAGAGAGATGGATTAGATGATAAATAATCAGATGAGTTCAGAGCTAGTTGGATGATGATCTAACTCAAAGTTGTTAATAATTTAACGCAAGGGTATGTAGGAGTCCATCTGAACCAGTTCATGAGAACCAATTATTAAATTCATTGTGACCATTTACACCTTAAAAATCAACAAGTACCATAATCAGGTGTTGATTTATTGGGGTTTTTTATCGTTTAGACTTTAGAAATTATGAATAAGATAATATTTGAATAGTATTAAACTATTATGTGAAAATATTATTAAACTATTAAAGTATTAATAATCTTATAAGTAATGCTTAAAGATTTAATTCTGACATGCATTTTTTAAAATTCAGTTATTAAACATTTGCCAACACACCACTGACTCAATGTCAATATGGCAGAAGGTATCCAGAGGAGTAATCCAAAAGTCTGTGTTTGGACCTTTGCTGTTTAACATTTTTATTAATGACAGGTAGATGAATAGATGGTATGCTTATCAGATTTAGAGATGACACAAATCTGGGAGGGTTAGCTAACAGTGGATGACATAGTGGGGTTCCAAAGGACCTTGATGTGCGAGAGTATTGGGCTGAATCCAAAATGAAGCAATCCAATCACGATAAATATAAAGTCTTGCACTTGGGCACCAAAAAAGATCAATTTTACAAGTATAAGATGGAGGAGGCATGGATGAACAGAAGTTGTTCTGAAAAGGAACTGAGGTTTTTAGTGTACTACAATTTCAACATGAGTCAGTTGTATGAAATAGGAGCCAAAAAATGTCGATTTGAGCTTGGACTGCATTAAAAGTGGAATAGCTTTCCAAGAAAAGGGAAGTGATAGTCCCATTGCATGCTGTACTTGTCAGAACTGAGTACTGTGTTTTGTTCTAGGCATCATGTCTTCTGAAGGACACTGCTGAATTAGAGAGTGCCCAGAAGAAGGCAACTTGAATGGTGAAGGGTCAGACATGTCTGAGAGCTGGAAATGTGCAACCTAAGGAAGAGAAGTCTCAGGGATGATCACAACCATCTTCAAGTTTTTGAAGGGCTTTCAGGTGGAGGAGGGATTAGCCTTGTTTTGTTTGGCCTTAGAGGACAGAATCAGAAGCAATGTGTAGAAATTGCAAAGAAGTTAATTTGAATCGAGTCAGGAAAAATCAAAAAAATTGTTAACAGTGTGAACTATCTAAAAGTAGAATGAGCAGCCTCAAAGAGGTGTTAGTTTCTTTACTATTCATCAAAGACTGAACAACCACTCATTGGGTATATTATAGTAGGGATTCCTTTAACATCCAGGTTGAACTAGATGGTCACTGATGACCCTTCCAACTCTTAAATCCTGTGATTCTATATTTTTTTTAAGATTCTTTTTTCTAAATATCTAAAACCTATAATATTTTGATCCAAAATAAGAATGTTCTAATTATAATTACTGGTTCTCATAAAGTAGTGAGTTCACCATCTATGTAAAGGATCAAGAAAGAATGGATGACCATCTGATAGGAAATTTGAATAGGTGACCTTCATGGTCCCTCCTAACTACAGTTTTCTGCATACGGTTGCTGAAAAAGATAGATTCTATTAAATTGCCTTGCTTTCATTCTCTGGATGAGGTGGAAGAATTTTATACTCACTTGCAGCTTTTTCTTTCCTCTTGAATACAGTATAGATGAAACTCATGAACAGTCATGATGCATGTGCATTTTTCAATATTTTCTGTAATACTTTACACCTCAGGGAGTGTAAGTGTCATCAGAATTCTGTTTACTCTACTTGAAATATCAGCAGAGAAAGTAGAAAGATCTTATAGTAACATCAGATTTGGGTTGTAATAGAATCTGGGGGGTTAATAGTTTGGGCTCTTCTCCTGCCTCCATGATCTTGAAGTCATTTAGGACTTATTGGTCGTAATCATTGTTATCCTGTGGGTCATAAAGGTTTCACATGTTCTAGGACAATAGCTTGAAGGTTTCCTTTGGAAACAGATTTGAGCAACTTGGCAAATGACTAGTCTCATCTTCTACTTATAGATGTTCTCTGTAAGTAAAGTAATCTGGTTATTTTTAAGTAAACCTTGGGGTGGGGGGGGGGTAGTACGTGTGTGTGTGTGTGTGTGTGTGTGTATATATTTTAATATCAGAAAGCTACATAATTCCAAATCAATAAGGTAAAACAGAGCTATGAAAGGGAGGGAGGAAAAGAGAAAGAAACCTATTACTGCCATCTGGGAGTCAGTAAGAATAATACCTTACATTATCAGAAAGGGCAGTAGCAAAATTACTAGTGCAGAGAACAAGTAAAGGCTTCTTTCTTTTCCTCTTTGACTCCTTTTCTACCAATTTGCGATCAAGATCTTAGAAAGAATTACATTCCATCTTAGGTGGAGCTGGCAGAAACACATTTTCAATTACCAGCAGGTGACAATAGAACAACAATGTCAGTGTTTTTTTTTAAACAAGGTTATTTCTTGGTTTACAAAGGTGACTATTTATAAATGACTGAACAAGATTCTCTCACAAATGATATCATTCTTTTGAGGTAAAAAATGTTGAGGTTATGCGTATGGGAACATTTGATTTATATCTTCTAGTTTCCTGGGGGTTAAAAGAGCACATATTTGTAGGAAAGTAACTGTGCCAGATTCACTTTTACCTGACTTTAAAAGATTATTAATTACTAAAGATGGGATAAGGGAATGAAGCTATTTTTGGTAAACATAGTTCCTGAGAGTCACTCTTCTAATTGACTTAGAATGCAGGATTCAATTTCCTTTAGCTTTTTGCAGAGGCAAAACTGCAAGTGGTCAGCTCCCATGGAAAACTGAAACATCTGGATGTATAGGCCTAAGCAAATCACACACATACCTCACTGATCCCACACTCCATTCTGAAGCATCTTTAAATATTTACAATTATAAATCACATACTGTGTCAGGGTTTAATATCTAATAATTTCCAAAACACTATTTTCCGTGTTTTTTTTTTTGCAAATATTCTGCATTGTGAAAACAACAGTGGGTCTATGATGATATATATCAACAATGGGGTGAAGATCCAGGTTTGTTTTTTTTTTGCATTCTGCAAGCAAACCAGTTTTGTGACTTGCATATTTTCTTTATATTGGGCTTCTCTTTTAAATGAAGTTTACTTGAAGAGTGGGAAAAAAAGATTCTCTTCAAGAGGTTTTCAAAGGACTTTGGTACTACTAGTAGATTTTTGTTTTTGGAGAAAAAAAATCACTTACCCTATGGCCTTCTCTTTCTTAGAAATTGTCCCTAACCATTACCAATTGTTTAGAGCATTTTAAGAGGCATGTTAATGTTCATATACTTAACTCAGATTATCTTCAATCTGGGTTGAAGGTTTTAACTATACCAAATTATCTCAACACCTTTTCCTTCCCTGATTCCATTAACCTTAGTATTTCAAAGCAATCTAATTTTGGATAAATTGCTTTCCTGTGTTTTGGCTGCTAGCTTTTGACAAACGTGTTTTAAGTTTCACTCAAAGGCTAATTTTTTTCTTATTTTAACCACTGAATGCTTTATAAATTATGCTAGCAAGATGTCTTTTATTTCTCAAGTTTTAGCTGCTCAGAAATTATAATTTTCTAAAGCTGAAAAAAAACCCTTTAAAGACTGGTGCTGCAGTGAAATATCACTGACTAAATTGAATTGTTTGTGGGAATATGTGATTAAAAAAACTTGTTCAGAGTTGTTTTTCCTCTGGTTATGGGTGGTGTCAACCTTCCAGTGAGCTTAATAGCTTTTATTTAGTGGTAAGTACAGCCATTCAAAGAAGCGTTCAATTTTAGTGATGAGAATGTCAAATCAGTTGATCCTCATTCTCAGAAATGTCCATACTAACTTCACTAGGCTATGTTGTATTTCCACTTTTTATGTGAAAGCATCACATTACCCTGGCAATAGCCTTTAAAGGTACTGATAGAACAATCCAAAGTACTGCCATGGACCTAATCAAACTGCTCTTCTGCTAAAAAACAAACAAAACAAGATAAAAAAAAAACTCCTGTAGCTCTTTATTGCCAACCAAATGAAGTTCTAACTTCTTAGAGCTTAGAGTCAGGTGACCTGTGTTTGCATCCCACCTTGGTTATTTAATGACATTGTGATATAACCAACTCTTCTTACTTCTCTGAACTTTATTTCTTGATCTATAGAACAGGGATACCAATATTTGTAGTAGTTCCTTAACAGAGTCATTGTCAGAGTGATATCTTTCTGATGGCAAATTGAACCACCTTTTGCCTCAACTCTTACCCAGCCCTTGGTCATTGAATGGGCATGGCCTCAAACTGAGACCTGGGAAAGATCTTAATTTAAAAGGGCCAAGATCAGCCTGGTCTATAGCCAGTCATCTTGACCTTTGTCTTGCCACTGGACTTCAATGACTCTGGAAAGTGAGGCTGATGACTTTGTGCAACTCTGCCCTACTCATATCCAATTCATGTGTAAGTCAAGACATGATTCTTGGGATATCATTGGGTCCTCTTCTAGAATGAAGAATGAACAACAACAACTTTTTTAAAACAAAGAAAAGCAAGAAAAAAAGGACCATTCATTGAAGCATTGAAAAATACTTAGAAAAAAAACAGAAGGAAGTATAGACAAATAAGACAGCTTTGAAATGACCAAGTTGAATTTCTTATACACTAAAAACAACAAAAAAGTCAAGTAACACATTGTAGAAATTTGTAACTTCACATAAAATTCTCTATTCTTTATATACTAAAGTGTACTTTTGAGAATATTTGTTAAATACAGAATAAAAATATTTAAAGTATTTTGAAAACTGTAAAGTCCTATATAAATGATAAATATGCATCATCATCATCATTATCACCATCATCTCAGCACTCAAAACCCTCTACAGTTACCAATCTACCTTTCTAATATGACATATTACTTTCTTTGATTTACTCTCTGTTCCAGCTCAACTGAACCAATGGAAATCTTCCAAGCCCAACTTGTACCTTCCCAACCCTCATGCCAATACCACTCCTTATAGTTGGGATAACCTTTGCTCTAATACTCGTACTTTAAAGCCCAATTCAAATGCATTGTAGAGTGAATGTGGGGGAGTCATGTAAGAATACTGAAAAAATTTGAAACAGGTCAGGTTATGAGGGACTTACAAAGCCATATTTGATCTTGGAGATAATAGGGAGCTACTGGTGTTGTTGAACAAGAAAACAGATTGGTTGAACAAATTGGACCTGTATTTTAGAAAGGTTATGTTAGAAGATAAGTAGAAGCTGAGTTGAAGTAGGGAGAGACATAAGGCAGGGAGAACAATAAAAGACTATTGTAATAGACCAGGGATGAAGTGATGATGAAGACCTCTACCAAGTCCAAGCAGCTATATAAATATGGAGAAGAGAACAGAGAGGGGAGAGGAGAAAGCAGTGGCATGTGCTAGCAACAAAGTCTGAATTATGCTTACAGTACGTTTATCTGGCAGGACTACAGGTACCAAAAAACAATACTATTAAAGCTCTAGGTGACACATTGCTTTTCCCCCTATTATATGAGTTTCTGATGTGCTGCCTAGGAAGAGAAGTTTTGATTACTGGCTCAAGGCAGAATCATCCTGTCATGTCCCTAGGAAGAAGAACTGGTCTACATATGAAATCGGAAATAGATGATCCTCAGACAGTGACCTTCTATTAGTAGATCTACCTGTATGCCTAAGATTTATGAAAAAGATTGATTTGCAGACATGTGTCTGAGGCAAAGTGATCTGAGATCCAAGCTTTTTACTTGAAAATAGAAGGAGAAACTGAGCTGAACATAACAATATGTGCAAGAAGGCATTGATAACACATAGAAAAAAATTCTGTGAACTACGGAATATGTCATTTTGCAGGGATGATTTGTAGTTCAGGATTCCTGAAAAGAAATCTGGAGCAGGATGAAATCAGGTCTTTTGACTACAAATCTAGTGCTTTTACTGACCTATTATAAGAATAAAATAAAACATTTATATAGTGCTTTAATGTTTGCAAAGCCCTTTATCCTCATTTTAAAACCCTAGGAAGTAGATGCTATTATTCTTCCCATTTTACATATGAGAAAACTAAAGCTAAGTGCAATTAAATGACTTGCCTAGGACCAGACATTTAGTAAATGTCTAAAGCAGAATTTGAACTCAGGTCTTCCTGACTCCAAATCCAGCATTGTATAGGATGAATGAGTTCAAATTCAAGCTCTAAAGTTTTATTAGCTGTTTGACCTTGTAAAAGTTAATAATTACAGTTTCCTCACCTATAAAATGACTGGTCGGTTCCTCTCAAAACCTCCATTCCTCCTTTTAAGGAAAGTGCCCAAGTCAGTCATGTTTCATTTCTTTTCATGCTGCCCTATAGATTTCCCCTACCATAACCCCATGCCCAATATCTTTGTCCCCAACCCTCCACCTTTTTCAGCTTCCTTTTTTTGTGTTCTTTTCCTCATTAGAATTTATATTGTATCCTTAAGCTCAGCAACTGTCTTCCTTTCTATTTAGATTTTAGCAAAGCATTTGAAAAAGCAGTTCACACTATTCTTACAGGAAAATGAAGAGATGTGGGCTAGGCAATAATACAGTTATATTTGTCTAGAATATAAAGATTGGAATCAAAGATTAGTCATTAATCATTCAATGCCAAGTTAACAGGAGTTCTCCCATAGAGTACGCAGGGGCTCATGATTGACCCTATATTATTAAAGATTTGCAAAGAGTCACAAATGGCATGCTTATTGAATTTTCAGATGACATAATGCTGGGACCAATAGCTAACATATTAGATGAGAGACAAGAACCAAAAAGATCTGGATAATCCCTTAGAATACTGGCCCAAATCTAGTAACATGAAATTCAATATGGATATATGCAAAGGTTTTACATTTGGGTTCAAAATGTCAATTTCAGAAATAAAAGATGGAAGAGACATACACATTAGTTTGCCTGAAAAAGATCTGAGGGTTTTAGTGAACTGCCAAGAACTATATAAATCACTACCTTGATATGATAGCCAAAAAAAGTTCATATAACTTTGTGCTAAATTGAAAGGTATTATTTATAGAAATAAGAAGGTGATAATACTCTGCTCCAGTCAAAGCATATCTAGAATATTGCGTTCAATTCTGGGCACCATATTTTAAGAATGCTTTTGAAAAGCTGGGCTCCAGGCATTTTTTCAAGCTCTTCCCCATTCATGGAAAGTTCTCCCTCTGCATTCCTACGTATTGAACTCCTGGCTTTTTTAAAAGTCTTGACTAAACCCATATCATCTACAGTAAGTCTTTCCCAATCTCTCTCAGTTTTAGTGCCTTCCCTCTCTTATTTCTTTCCTATTTACCTTGAAAATAGCTTGTTTTGTATATATTTCTTTCTCATTGGATTGTAAGCTCTTTGAAGGCAAGTACTATCTTTTGCCTCTTTTTGTATCCCCAGTGTTTGGCCCATAGTAACAACTTAATAATGGTGTGCTGATTGATTGAGAGGGTCCAGAGGAGAGAAATCAAAATGATGAAGGGTCTCAAGGGCATGCTGATTGAAAATCAATCAAACTATGGATGTTTAGCCAGGAGTAGAGAAGACTTAGGGGTGGCATGAATATGATCTTCAGTTACTGAAGGACTATTGCATGGGATTCTGATTATTGTTCTTGACACTCAAAGGCAGTCAGGGGCAATGGGGAGAAAATGAAGAGACAAATTTAGACTTGATTTCAGGGGAAAAAAGCACTAACACTTAGAACTATCTAAAAGTAGGATGAGCTCCCTTGGCAAGTAGTGAGTGTTTTTTAAGTCAGGTAATTGATTCTAATTTGCCTGGTAATCTAAAAGATTTACAACTAATTTATCTGACATACGTTTATGAGTCTTGCCCATTGATAGTTTTTGCACCATATCTAGAAGCTTCAGACAACATATTAAAATAGTGTTTTCTAAAATGAAAGAGAAGATTGTGATTATTAAAAATTCAGAAATGCCTCTATTTAGTACCAGGACTTAAATATGTATGGAGAAAAATAATATATAATTACCAGAATACAACATTTTAATTCTAAGTTGATAATAATGGTGTTTTCTATTAGTGGGAAGCATAGTATGCTTTAGTATCAAAACCCATTTTGATTTATTTTTGTTGGAATTAACATATATGGTTTTTTTGTTTGTTTCATTTTTGTCTTTTGCTCTTAGCAGAGCTCTCTAGACACCTGAGCATAGATCCCACCTGTACAGATTTGGGAATTGTTCAGTTGCCTGACTGTTTGCTGTATTTTTTCACCTGTCATATGAATATTTGGGATCATATAGACACAGCCAGGAGCTATTTCAAAATGCCTAATTGGATGTTTTTCAATTCCAGGAATTTAGCTGCTTGTGAGAAATAATCTACATGTGATGCCCACTCCTTTCCTCCTGCTCTGCCTATTTTGAGTTACTCAGAAATTCTTTTGTTGAGAAAAAAAAAATATGTTTGCCATACCACTGAGTCAGAGATGAGTTTTAGAGCCAAGGAATTGGATAAGACAGAAAGAATATAAACATGCTCAACCATGCATGAAGCCTTCTAATGGAACTCAAATAGAAATGCAATTTGCTCAGGCCCAAAGTGCAAAACTTGTATAATTTACATGGCAAGTTCAGGGTTAATAAATAAGAGGTAAAAAAAACAGAGATAGTTTTCCCAGAAGCAGATATCTTAGCATTAAAGCCTTTATCAGGCTAGTCAAAGATGAATATTAGTCAAGATACTCAAAAAGTTAAGACTAGAAGCACATGCAGATCTTTTTATCCACCTTAAAAAAAAAAAGCTAACATAAAACATGTAAGACTAAATGACTAGGAAGATTATGTAGTAAGGCAAAAAATGGAAACAGAGCTTCATAACAATCCAGGAATGGGAGACATAGATGTATCTTTAATTCCATTCTTCCTCCAAAAGACAGTAATTTCAGAAATTTAACCCAGTTCTGGTAACCAGAACTTCAATTCATTTTTAGTAATGAATTTATGTTGGAAATCCTTGTTAGGGCAGTAACCTTTTTCTTCTGCCTGTCTTGCCCTCCTTTATCCATTCCCTTCCCCCACCCCCTCATCTAGATGCATTTCTCATTGTGACGGCAATGCACACGACAGGTCATGGTACTGACAATGTCTATCTTCCTATGGAAGTTAAAAAAAGAGAGATCTGGGACAAATAGTGAAAACATGGAGATGATACTTAGCTTCATGACTAGAGAGGCTATTTTTAGAGCCAGTCACTGTTTGCGTGACTATGCCTCAGTGACTCACCATGGTCTTTGCTCCAAAAGAGTTACTCCATCCCTGATAGCTGTTTCCCAAGTGAGTCTGCCTGCCATATGTGTTTCCTAGCTGTCCAGTGTTAGACCACATATATTCAAGCTATGCTTCAGTGCTTGCAATTTGTCTTTTGCCCTCTCTGTGTGTATATGCTTCTTTGTGGTTCAGCACATCAGAGGTATTTGGGCAGAACATGGTTTTTTATGCTCTGTCCACTGAGAACCCAGTGAGGTATTGCAGGTTGCAAGATTTCCATACTCATGCATTGGAGATGTCTTTTCCTCTTTGTTATCCATCATGTTCTCTTAGTGATTAATGTTTAGGATGGTCTGTGGATGATTTAGACAGAACTGGGAAAGCAGTCAGAGGTGAACCCTGTCAGGGTTCTCTCTTAGAGTGCCCTAACTTACCAGCAGAGGCAACCAGTTTCACACACAACCCAATGACGCTAGCGTACCTTTCAGGAACAGAAGTCACAGCTCTGAGGTCTAAACAGAAAAGTTTATTAAGGTCTCTCCATGGGGAATCCTTAAAGCTATATACTAAGGCAGGCTTCCAAAGATGCTGCCCAGCCCTAGGTCTTAAATAGACCCCAGATCCACCTACCACACGTGATAAAGCCCAGCTGAACAGAATTGTGAGAGGGGGAGTGCAATTACAAGGGTATGAAGGCCCCAAGGTGTGGAGACACCAATCAGGAACAGAGGGCAACCCCACGCAAGAGAGTCCTGAGCAATGCAGTATCCCCTGGCAGGGGACAGCGCAATATGCCCTGACCTCCTCGTGACCCAACTAATTCCCGGGCCTCAAACATTTCCCTGCGGCATGAAACAACCACTTGCAATGTGAACCTCACAGAACCCATAGCAGACTTTGGTCACATAGTCTTGTACCAGGGTGAACCCTACCAATCCTTTTACAGAATTCCAATTCGGACCAGAGCACATTAAAATGTTTATATTGAGAAGGAGGGATAATGCAGAATTCTCTTTTTCAACTTTTCAACTCAACACCAATCATTAGCTGCTATTATCCACAATGTAAAATCTAAACAACTTGGTTTGGTATTCTAGCCATTCCATAATCTAACACTATTATATCTTCACAGCCTTATCTCCCACATTTCCATTATTCTTCTTCATATTTCAGTCATACTGAACTATTTGCTGTTCCCCATAT
Source organism: Pseudochirops cupreus (assembly GCA_028627135.1). Taxonomy (NCBI): domain Eukaryota; kingdom Metazoa; phylum Chordata; class Mammalia; order Diprotodontia; family Pseudocheiridae; genus Pseudochirops; species Pseudochirops cupreus. The sequence goes on along the minus strand of CM053584.1, from coordinate 314,477,858 downwards.
AAAGCGCATTCTGCTCATCTCTGGCCCTTTGCTCAGTCTTCCTCCTATATTTAGGATCTTAAACTCTCCTAACATTTTCACCTATCTAACTGCTGAACCTTACAGAATAGGAATGAAGACTGGACTTGTGATTTCATTGTTTCCCCGATGAGGAAATTCCCCTTGCCAATACAGTTGGGCACCTTCTCTACAACTAATAGTCTTAGAGACTTACCCCAGAACAGAAATGTCAAACTCATGGCTCCTCAACCACATGCTCCCACCGAGATTAAAATGCAATTGGGAAATGTTTAACAAAATAAATAAAAATACAATATAACATAGATATTGTTACTTTGTTGTTTTCTAAGGCAATGTGTGATGGGCAGGGATTTGTTTCTATTTTAGTTTGACACCACTGAGAAGTTAAGTGACTTGACTAGGGGCATATAGCTAGAACAAATCAGAGGTGGAAATTTAAGCCAGTCTTCTTGGCTGTGAGGTGAGTTTAATATCTGCTCTGTCATCCCATCTCTTGTGCCTTGAAGTCCCAGATCAAATGGTGTCTTCTCCAAGAAGCTTTTCCTTAACCAACAACAGCCAATAATAACTCTTCCCACTGCCTTGGACGTGTTTTGCATATCTCTTAAGTACTATTCAAATACCACTTTGAATTACAGTTGTTTTTTCTGGCTTTATAATTTCCTTCTAGAATTAGAACTCTTTCATGACAAGAACTGTTTTATTTAATTTTTGAATTTCTCTCATCAACCAGAACATTGCTCAGTGCCTAACAAGAACTTAATTGCTGTTGGCTAGAGTTATTAATTTGCAAGCTTTCGATGCAAATACCGCTTTAAGTGCCAACCATTCGCTAACCATTTCTTGGTTCTAGAGAAGATAATGTACTAGCCAGGTAGTAACATTGATTTTGTTCCATAGCCTCTTATCTATGCCTCAAAAACAACAAAGACACTGTTGGAAGCTGTCACTTGTCTTTAACAGTCCTACTTGTTCTGCCTTGCTCTAACTGACCACAGGCTTGTATAGTGAATAAAAATATTTAACTAAATGAAATAATCAGTGTACATGTCACAAGGGAAAGAAAGAAGCTATAGGAAAATATCCCTCAACATTTTAATTCCATTGAGCAAACAAATATTAAGTACCTAGTTTATGCAAGATACTGCTGCAGAAAAGCTAAAAACGAAGTGCTCAATTATAAGTTAAATTAGGGAAAAGAGGAAGATCAAAGTAGGAGATGGAGTGGATAGAACAATGATAAAAGAAAACAAAAAGGGGGTAGAGCTATTTAATTCTTATTTGTTTCCATTTTCTCTGTAAAGGACATTTGTCTTTGGACAATGGAGGACAGAACAAAATAAGGCATAGGGATTAATGCCCGAATTAGGTAGGTAGATAGTAAGAAATTACTTAACTGCCCTTTATGATTTAAAGTTACCAGACCTATATTAACTATCTTCAGATACTGAAAGAACTGATAAATATGATTCTTGACAGTGATCTTTGAAATATCCTGGAAAAGAGAAGAGGCATCACAGGATTGGAAAAGAGCAAATGTTGATCCATTTTTCAAGAGAGACAAGAAAGTAGCCTTCAAAATATATAAGACCAATGGACTTGACATTGATTCTTGGCAAAATTCTAGGTCACATAATTAAAGGAATGGTTAGAGATCATCAAGAAAGAGAAGTAGGGATCTCAGAGAGCTAGTATGGCTTCAGCAACAACTAGTTGCCCCAGATGAGCTTCATTTCCTTATTCTTAAACATTATGGTCAGGAGTTTGCCCATCTTGACAAGAGGGTGAACTAGGGCAAAACTTCCATAAGGCAATTCTCTGATGGACCTAGAATTAGGTCTTTATGTCCCAATATGGGACACAGTGCCAGTTTTTATAAAGGTGGCATAAACTTATAAAAAGGTATGTAAATCCTATGTCCATTCAGTAATCCCCAAAGATATATTAACTCTAAATTTTTGAAGTTCTTTTTAGGTTCTTAAGATCTTTGTTTATCCTTTCCCCCCTTAACTTTGTTTAGGTATGAAAGGGATACATTAAAGTCACATACTATAAGAGTCTTGCTATCTAATTCTCTAATTAAATCAACTTTCCCTCTACATATTTAAGTGATAAGTTATTATGTGTGAATATATATTTATATATCGTATTTTATATTGATTCATTTTCTAGAGTGTTTTAGCATAATGTAATTTACTTGATTATCTTTTGATATCATAGTCAACCTAATCACCTTTCTTCTTAAATATAATTAGTTAATAAAATAGCAAGCATTTATTTTGCACTTTATATGTGCCAGACACTGTGATAGGTATTGAGGATTCTGGCAGAAGAGTGAGACAGTTCCTGCCGTCAAGAAGTTTACATTCTAATGAGGAAGATAACAAATTAGGAGGAATGGTAGTCAGGAAATGAGTTTTGTTCCAGGAAGTCATAGGGATTGTGAGTGGAGTCACAGGGCAGCATATCATAAAACTCTTTGAATTGGTAATGGTGGTATTGATTTAATTATTGTTCCTACACTGTAAAAGCAAGAAGTGAAAGTGGGGAGAGGAATGACAAAAACATAGAGGCAGAGAAGACAATAAGACGTAACCATATGTCTTGGTGAATGGTGGGCTAGGATGTGAAGCATGGTCTGGGGACAATTAGATATATATATTAGGTTAGTTTTCACTCATTCACCATCCAAAAAGGACAGCTCAGTTTCTGGGTGCCTTTGAAGATTTAGAACTATTCTTTAGTCCTGAGTGGGTTGAGGAAAAGAAAATATTGATCTGAAAGCATTGAAAGTAGTATCTGCTCTCTTTGCTTGAGCACCTCAGCCAGAAGTTCAGTTGATTTTTATTATACAACCTCATTGCTCTCATTGTTTCTGCTTTTTGGTGCTGTGACCTTCCCTTTTCTAATTAAGTTAATGGAATTGGAAAACAACTGATTTCTATTCTAGGGGACTATCCATTTTCTCTCCTAAAGTGTTATAAATCATTAATTATTACATATGTACATAATTTGAAAAATCCAATCTAAGGGTATATTCTGATTTTTTTTTCTTATGGATTGACTTCATTTCCTCTACCCTAACTGGCTTCTCAAATGCTTGCCAACTGGCTTCCAATCTGATTGTTCAACCAAAGTTCTTTTTGCAAAGTTACTGGTCAGGTTTATTATTAAATGCCTACTATGTTCTTGGCACTGTACTAAGTATCAGGAATACAAAGGAAAATAAGACACTCCCTGCTTTTAAGGAATTCCCAGTCTAATGGGGGAGACAGCATGCATATAACTACACATATGGAGGCATACCAATGATCTCTTAATATAATCACCGGTTTTCCATCATCTTTCTTAATTTTTCTATTGCTTTTGGCATTGCTGACTATTTACCAAACTAGTGTTGGGTACTAAGGCACTGTTAGTGAAGGTGTGAACTGATCCAATCATTCTGAAGAACAATTTGGAACTATGCCAAAAGACTACAAAACTGTGTATACTCTGCTCCAGCAAGACTATTTCTGGCTCTGTATACAAAAAAAAAGATTAAAATAAAGTGAAAATGGTCTTTTTTGCAAAAAAAAAAATTACATCAACTCTTTGGAGTAGGAAAGAATGGGAAATTTGAGGGCATGCCCATCAGTTAGGGAATGACTGAACAAGTTGTGGAATATGAATGTAATGGAATACTGTTATGCTATAAAAATAACAAGCAAGTTACTCCAGAAAATCTTGGAAAGATTTACATGAACTGATGCATAGTGATGCAATGAGAATGCTGTACACAGTAACAGCAATATTGTATGGTGAAGAACTATGAATCACTTAGCTATTCTCAAGCAATACAATGATGCAAGACAATTCCAAAGGACTCAATAAAAGATGCTATCTTCTGCCAAAGAAAGAACTGATGGAATCTGAGTGCAGATCAAAGCACTTTATTTTTTGAAGTTTTTTGTCTGTATTTTCTTTCACAACATGACCAATAAAATATATTTCATATGATTGTTGGTATATAACCTATATCAAATTGTTCACTGTTCAGTAAGGGAAGGGAAAATGAGTGGGGAAACTTGGAACTCAAAATTTTTAAAAATGAATGTTAAAAAAATTTTATATTAAATTGGGAAAAAATAAAATATTATTAAGAATAAAGAAAGAAACTGACCCCAACTTACCTTTCCAGGTTTATTGTGCTGCTATATATTATTTCCTCTGTGTCTTCTTGCCGTTCCTCCCATATTACATTGAGTCGCCTATCTCCATGCCTTTGCCCAGGCTATCCTCTATTCCTGGAATGTACTCTTCTCACTTTGACAATTAAAATCCCTTCAAAGCCTCAGCTCAACTGCCACCTCCCACATGAGGTCTAAATCCTTACTGCTAGAGCCTACTCTGAAAATTATGGTGTATTTATTTTGTTTATACTTCGTATAGGTTATATTTATAGCAATCCCTGTTGTTTCCCTCGATAAAATGTAAGTTCTTTGAGAGGAGAAACTGTTTCATCTTTGTCTTTGAATCTCTGGTGCCTAGCACAGTGCCTTGCCCATAGTGATTAATAAATACTTATTGATTTCATTTCTGCAATGCTAATTATCTTGTCTTCCCACCAAAGTCCCATGTTTCATTACCATATTTAAATATTAGTATGATATCTCTGTATTTTTGTATTATAGTCTTACTAAATATTTTCTGAAATGCTAGAAAATTATTCCTCATATTGTTATAGTTTGTTTCATTTTTTACTAAACCATTTCTATTCTCTGTATTTAATAAGCTTCCTAAGTATTAGAAATGATTTGCTGATTTTGAAATTTTACTGTATCTAGTAATTTTATGCTGAAGGCTATTATTTTTATTGATAGAGGTCCTACTAAGTATGTTGTAGGTGGTTAATAAATACTTTTCAAATATTAAATTATTTGCTTATTTGATCAAGTGTAAATTTAATTGTAAATGATCCTCTATTTTTGTTAGTAGAAATTTCCAACCAGTACATGGCAGATTTCTGTGTTTATTTCTTTGAGTTTGTTTTTCCTTTATTCCACCATCCTCTCCAATTATATATTTGTAAGAATTGCTGAATAATCCACCTCTTAGCATGACCCTTTTGTTTGGATATGTAGGAGGTAGTTACTTGTTTTAACGTTAACATAATTTTTTGTGATGAGACTCCTTGTTAATTTATCCATTATTCTGAGACGTTCATAGGTTCATTTCAGTTTCTGTTTATCCATTATATCATATGGTTTTTTATAATCTCAGAAAGTCATGTATGTGAGAAGGTTGAATTTAACTGTTTTCTCTGTGGTTGCTTTTACTATAAATATGAGGTCAATGCGTGATCTTTCTTTGTTAGAATTCATGTTGTGCTTTTCCAATTATTGCATCAGCAAAAGTTGTAATTTTATTTTCACTGATCTTTAGATTTTATAGGCTGTGTTGAATTGAGAAATTCTCCTTTAGTTAGTACAATAATTTCTATTACCTTAAAAAATCTATAACTATCACTACTTTATATTCCTGTAGCCAACTTTCCTGTTACGATATTTAAGAATTAAAATAAATCTCCTTTAAAGCTTCCCTGAGAGGAATTTGTAGATTTCAGCATTTATTCCAGCCAAGTTTAAGAGCATATCTATATCACCTTAAGGTCTCCAGCTTCATCTTGGGGGAAAAATGTTTGAGTATCATGAATCCATTTCCCCAGAATTTCAAAAGTGACCATCATTAGCCTTTGGATCAATCAACATCAGTCGCTTAACTTGAGGCTTTCTTGATGAAATTCCTGAATCCTGTTATTATTTCAGGTCTATTATCTCTTACCCATGTTTATACATGCCATAACCTGTATAAGTAGCTTTTAGTAGAGGCCTACCCCCAAAAGACTTGGGTCTTTTCTTCCATCAATAGGATCCTCTGCTTTAAGCCCTAGAGTTGGGAATACAGGTCTGCTCCTTACTTCTCAACATCACCCCTTCTGGGTGAGTCATCCAAATCATTTCAGTCAGTCCACCATAGAGTGTATAAGTATATAAGACTTTGGGCAATTTATAGATACATGAGATTAAAAGACTTAAAAGATAAGCTAAAAGATGTTGGATTTAACAGATAAACTTAATTTCTCTTCATGGTACTGAGCATGTTGTACACACCCTAGCCAGCTTAACTGTCAAGACCCCTGACTCAAAAGGAACAAGGCCTTTGCTGTCTATTAATAGGCATCATCTTCAAGGGTTTAGACCAAACTGCAAATATAGTTTTCTAAAAGCCTAATAAATAATATCTCACACACATTTTTAAATGTACATATATACTTCTAAGACAATTCATTTAAGAGCATGACCAAATTTGTTTCACCAAGTATTTTCAAAAATAGATACTAATATGACACCTATTATTAGATGAACATCCGTGAAATGTTTTGATGTGAACAATGGACCCATATACTCAAAAGCTTTGGGAGTCTCTAATGGTCTAATCTAACCGGCATCCCACTCAAGAATCTGAAGTCTCTTTCTAGGGACATTGTTTATAACAGTTTCCGCAACTTGTTTTTTCCATCTTATTTATGCTCTTAATTAATTCTCACTTTCTTCTCTGGCTCATTTCTTCCATCAGTTCCCCTTTTCCATTCTATCTATTCTATTCCATTCCATTCAACCTATATTCACCAAGTACCTTCTACAAGCAAGGGCACACATCTTTGCTTGTTTGCTGATGGTCACAGATTTTTTTTCTTTTTCTATCCTTGTTCTCCAAGCATAAGGGGCACAACTAGTCATTAGGATCCTTTTTAAACCTTTAGTTCACTTTTTTCCCACAAACATTGATCCTAGTATTTAACATATACACTAGCTAGAAAAATGATATGCATAGCATCAAGCAATAAGTCAACATGTGTCTAAGACGTGCCAGGTACTGTGCAAAGCACTCAAGATGCAAAAAAAAAAAAAAAAGAGAGAGAGAGATGAAAGACAGTTTCTACTCTCAAGGAGCTCACAGTCTAATGTGGGATATAATATGAAAATAGCTCTGTAAAAATAATATGCATATATATGTATGTATGTATGTATATATATATATATGTATATATATCCACATACATAATAAATTGGGGGTAATCAACAGAAGAAAGCTACAAACATTAAAGGAGATTAGGAAAAGCTTTTTGAGTAGGTAGGATTTTAGTTGTGACTTGAAGGAAGCCAGGGAAATCAAGAAAGAGGAAGAGGAAGAGAATTCCAGGCTTGTTGGACAGTCATCAAAAATGCCCTGAATAGGGTGATGAAGAGTTTTGCACAAAGGATAGCAAGGAAATCAGTATCATTGGTATCAATTAGTATGTGGGAAGAGTAAAAAGGTAAGAGGAAGCCAGGTTAAGAAGGGCTTTTAATGCCAGAGGATTCCATAATGACCTTGAAAAAAGCAAGGAACTCCTGGGTTGGTTTGTTTGTTTGTTTTTAATAGGAAGGCAGCGTGGTTAGACCTGCGCTTTAAGAAGATTCATTTGACTACTAAGTGGAGGGTGGATTGGAGAGGGGAGAACCTTGACTCATGGAGACTATCTGAATGACTGGATCCTCTCTCAACTGGAGTGTTGAGAGAGGATCAGAAATTGAGGGTGACTCCTAGTTTGTGAGCTTGGGTGACTGGAAGACTAGTAGTGCAGTGGTTTTTGACAGTAATAAGGAAATGTGGAAAGAAAGGGTTTGGGAAAGATAATGAGCTCAGTTTTAAACATGTTGACATTAAAACATCTATAGGACATTCATTTTGAGATGTCTGATAAGCAGTTGGAAATGTGAGCCTAGAGGCTAGGAGAGAGCTAGAGCTTAGAATCATTGGTATGGAGATGAACATTGATAATGGATAGTAGACTGGCCTCTGAGTCAGGAAGATCTGGGTTCAAGTCTTGACATATATGCATACATATATACACACATATATACATACTACAAGACTAAAAGCCATCTACAAGAGTGTAGGACATTTCCACACAGTGAATTCCCCCACATCAATGAAGATATAGGTCCATACCAAAGTAATAACAGTTAAAATAATACTAATAATACTTGCTGTAACTATACAAAAACTGGTACAACTATTGCCTTTAGAATAAATTATAAACTCCTCCATTTGGCTTTAAAAGCCCTTCCCAACATTATTTCAATCTACTTTTCCAACTCTATTATATACATTACTTTGCTTCATGTACTCTGCAAACTTCTTGCTATTGTTGCAAACATGCACCACTCCATCTCCCATCTCAGTGTTTTAGCCATGACTCTCCATCATATCTAGAGTTTGCTTCCTCCTCACTACCACCTATTAAAATTCCTTATTTCCTTCCAAATTCCACTTAAAAGCCACCATTCCACATGAAGCTTTTCCTGATCCCACAAGCTGATAGGGCCTTTCCTCTTCCGATAATCATGCATTATGTATGCATCTATATATTTATATATTGATATGTGTGTATGTATATGAATGTGTGTGTATATATATATATAGGGTATCAAAATGTACACATACACATATATAACATATACATATATACAGTGTGTGTGTGTGTATGTGTACATTTTGACACCCTTGATAAAATACAAACATATTGAGGGCAGGAAGTATTTTATTTTTGTCTTCATAGATCCAGTACATATAGCCCATGCATAATAGGGTCTTAATAAAACCTCATTGATTTATTGAGCTATAATTCACATAAAATTGGAGAGTGATACTGTAATCAAGGCAATGTCATCTCTGAGTCCTTTCACTCACAACTTCTTTACCTATAACCCTGGAGAGGCTCTCTGTACCCCCATGTTACCTGGTTCCCTTTGGGTCTGATGGCACTCGCCTGGAATTATCCTAGTGTATTCAGACCAAGAGTATCCTGGTAAATGCTTAGCAACCAGTTGCACAGCCCACTTTGAAGTTGAATCTGCCTCATTAACATTTTCTCCACCATATCTTTAAGGCCAGAATCAGCAAAATAATTAATCAAGCCCTGATTTGTAGCTTTTGCCGATTTCTAAAGTGTAAATGCTCACACAGAAAATTTAACACAAGTTGGGGGTTTGAACCAGCTATCATACTCCTTTCCCCTACCCCCATACGGATTCATGTATGCTTCTTGGATTAATTTATTAGCCCTTTATTTTACCAAGTTCAAAAGCCTGGTCTCTGCGAGAAGGGGTTTGGGGAATGACCTTAATTTTTTTCTCACTGGCATGACTCAGGAGAGTGATCAGGCTGTTTCCAGTCTATGATGTATAATCCTCTAATGGTGTATCTGGATATGGAAGAAATTGTCCTCCTGCCAATAGAAGGGTTGAAAATTCCACAATTGTACATTGATGGAGCCTGCAGAGCTTGTGGGGGTATAATCAAGCTGATTGTGTCCTAAATATAAACATCTAGAGTCATTTGATAAGTCATGTATAAATAGATGTTTGAATACTTCCCTGCTCAAGACTTCACTCAGGTCTTCTCTAATTGAAATACAAATGATCACCACCACCACCCTCTAAGCATGCTCCCAGATTGTTAGTTACTGATCCAGGGCACTCCATGGGAAAACAAAATAAACTCATCTCCCCTGTGGATCAAGCAATGACAGCACCATGCTCCTTACTCAGGCAATACATGCTCTATAGAGCAGGAGTTCCCAGCCTTGATTTTGTATCACCCTAGGGTGTCTCCAATTATCTCAAGGGATGATTTCTCTCAAAGCCCCCCAAACAAAATTAAATGTAATTCTCTTTAATTTGAGGATGAAATAGATGTGATGGAGCACTTTTAGGAAGGGCAACCATATCACAAAACCAAACCAAATAAACAAGCACAACCAAAAATTAGGGTGTCACAACTCCCAAAACAATAGCAGGCATTGGCGTGGAGTTATCCAGAGAACCTCAGCTGTTCAAACACAAAGAATTTTAGCCTAATGTATTCATTATATTTCTCCAAATTTCCATTTTAATTATCATGAAGAAAAGGCAGCAACCTTTTTGCCACCCGCTATAATTTATACTTTCCCCAGCTAGATAAATAAAACTACTCTAAATACATCATAAACAAAATATTTATTAGGAGAAGCTCATTATTATGCATTTCATTCTGATAATAAGGTTTAGAAATTTAAATTAATATCAGGGTTGTGCATGAACATGACTATTAACATTTAATAATATTTAGCATTTATATAGTCCTTTGCATTTCCAAAGTGCTTTAGTCATTAATTAATTAATCCTCACATCATTACTGTGAGGCAGGCCGGTATTAAAGCTAGTCCTTCACTTAGGGTTTCTTCAGCCAGAAAATGGTTTTGGTAAGGACTCCACTTTTTCATCCAGGAGTTCTCACCAGAAGTCATTCTTTGTGAGACTGTCTGGCGGATGAGACTGCTTCACAGTGTGAAGATTTCTGACTTGCCATTGATAGCTGTTTGTGAGCAGTGGGAACAAGTCTGGGAGGTACTTGCAGGAACTGCTTGTCTTGTCCTTAACCTCACCCATGGTATTTTCCCCCCTCCATGCAAAAAGAGGGGGTTTAGTGTTTGAAGGTGGGCCCACACGAATATGTTAGCGGGTCAATGTAGGGATGGGGAATGTCTATGTGGTTTCACTGCTTTAGGGAACTTCCTAGCAAGGGCACTCAGTCAATGCAGATAGACTCCACCTTTGTGGTTTTTAGTCTTAGAAATATTCCTAGAACAAAGATTTATCCAGGGACACAGAGACAGTATTTGTTATAGACAAATTTTCTATTCACTGTGCCATGGTGCCTGCTTCCCCTGCCAAGTTAGGGAAAGAAAAGGGAAAGAAAAGAAAGGAGGGAAAAGAGAGAAGGAAAAAGGAAAGGAGGAAAAGAGAAGGGAGATAAAAACTTTGATCCCATAGAGGTAGCTAGGTATAACAATGGATAGAATGTTGACAAAGTCAGGAAGCCATAAATTTAAATCCTACCTCAGACACTTACTAGTTTTATGATCCTGGGCAAGTCACTTAATCACTCTTAACATCAGTCTCTTCTTCTGTAAAATGGGGGGGGAGGTGGGGGGAAGGAGAGACAAAATTGCACCTACCTCATAGGGATTATTGTGAGGATCAAATTAGAGGACGTGTATAAAGCCCTTTGCAAATCTTAAAACCCTATGTAAATGCTAACTTACTGTTCAAGAAAAAAAAGTCACTTTGGCCTAATACATCCAAGTAATTGGGACCAAAGTACAATTTCGACCTCAAATATCAAGAGAATGCACATGTGTGGACAGAACCCAATGATGACTAAGCCTAAAACAAGCTTTATAAGAACTCTTATTGGGTACTACTGGAATGTTGTTCTTCTCCTGCAATCAACTGGTGAGATTCTGAAATGGCCTTTTGGTGTCTCTGCTATATAACAAAGATAATACATGAACCAAAATGGCAAGCCCATTGTTCTGCACAAATTCAGTTTCATGTAATGCACTGAAGTGATGGAGAAAGAGGGGAAACCCAAAGCTGGAAAGGTTCAGTAATCAGAGGTGATCCTCTCCCCCAAAGTTGTTACCTCTCTACATCTTAGTTCTATCTATGGAACCAAAACAGCTGCTCCCACCACCTCCTCTGGATTCTGATTCCTGTCTCTCTTGGTCTAAAAGTACATAAATTCCTTCCCCCTTAGTTCACACAAAACACATTTAGAATTTTCAAAAGCAATTTCCTAAAAATAAAACAAAAGGAAAAATTTAAAAACGTAAGAATAAATGAGTTTGTAGAACACAGTCCTTAAACTGAGTTTTTAATGGAAATATAGCCATAGATTGGTTGATCTTGCCTTGGCTCAACTAGGCTAAACTCAGCTGGCACAGTTTATAGGACCATAATCCCTGTTCCTATTCTTCACCTCATTGTTATCTGAGTTGAATTCTAAGCCAATTTATTCTTGTTTGACAACTCACTACTAAGTCTGGTGAATCTCAATACCCTCCGGAACCTCGTTCCTGGTTTGCTGGCCAGGCATGGGCTTCTAGGCCATCGCCTGTGGTACTAAACTGAGCTGTGGGTGTTTTATGCAGCTATGCTGGTACCTGTGAATCTTCCCTGGACCTATAGATACAGAAGCCACTTCTCCATCTTTTCTCAAGAATTCCTCCCTTGAACTTCAGGTCACTTTGAAACCACGTGGGAGTCATCACGCCTCTCGCATCCTTCTTGATACCGCCATAGTTCCATCTTGATCAGAGCCTCATCCTGATGGCTAACTTCCACCCTCATTTTTTTCCTATCACTATGTATACATTCTGATCAATTTGCAAGCTGCTCCTCAGCTCAGTTTCTCTGTACCCATACCTCCCTGCTCCTTGGTCTTTGGCACTCTGGCCCCTTCCAGGAATTGGATTTTCCCATTATAGGGAGAATCTAAACTGATCTTGAACTTCACCAGGCACAGTACCTGGCTGCTGAATCCTTCTCTTCTAGGATTGCTTTCTCTCCTTCACTAAAGCCATTGAGCGCAATGCCTTCTTATCCTCTGTCATACAATTGCATAATTCACCCTTTATAAAATAGTGGGATCCTGTTTTTGTTGTTGTTTTTGTTGTTGTTGTTGTGGGCCTAGGCTGTGTCAAAGCATATCTAAAGCCTTCAGGGATTGGTAATTCCTGTGGCTGTATAAGAACTTTACCAGTGGTTGACCCTGCTTCGGATGTAGGGCAATGGACAATGGATATCTCTAAGTGCTTTAAAACAGACATTGAAACTCCCTTTCGGGAATTTTTTCTATAGAGCTAGCTGGGAGATTTCAAGATGGATGCACAGAGAAATCTCCACACCTTTGCAACTGCTCTGGGAGCCATTTCTTTGGACCATGTAACCACGTAATAATTTGGACTGGAACATGAAGCTGACTCCTAGGAGCAAAGAAATCACTATGACGTTCTCTAGAAATGAGCTCAGGGAGCCTGGAAGATTCCTATCGTTTCCCCCTGGCAAGAAGGTGAATTAAGAACCTTTGGAATATTTTCTTAGCTCCCAAATACCAATTTTAGATGAAGCACCTTTTTAATATTTCAAGACATGCCCCAAATTCATTAACAGATCTATAAAGAGCTGTGTCACCACAAACTTACCAGGTGAGCCTTAGATCCCCCCAGGCTCCCAACCCTAAGTGTAGGCTGGAGAACACTTTTCTCTTTTCTCTCTAATCTGAAACAAACAAACAAACAAAAAAAACACCCTATTCCTTTTTTTCCCCTGGCCCCTGTTTTTCTATATAAACCTGATTTTCATGTTTAGATATTTTCCTTGAGCATGTCAAAGTAACATTATTATTACCCACAGTGTTAAATATGTTTACATATTAATCTCTTCTCCTGAATAGTATCTTTCACAATGTTTTTAAAGCGTGGTGATATTTCCATCCTGATCATTCTTTTCAAGCCTTTTTTTTTTTTACATGGATTAAGTAGAAGAAAACTGGTCTCTGGTCTTAGTCTGGACTAGTAAGAAAATGACCTTTGTAACGGAAAAAGACAGGGGGGAAACAGCTAATGAGGAGTCATTACCCCCAGAAAAGTAGTGGGAGAGTAATAGAGTATCTAGTTACCCTTAATGAATTCACATGATCTGACTCAAATGAACTCCATCTTCTGATACTGAAAGAACTGGCAGATGTCATTGCTCAGCTACTGACAGTGATATTTGAAATATCATGAAAAGTGGAAGAAATACTGCAACAGTAAAGAAGAACAATTGTTATCCCAATTTTCAAAAAAGAAGAAAACACAGTCCACACATGCTAGGCCAGTGGATTTAATTTTGATTCCTGGGGAAATTATGGAATGGATCTTTAAAACGATGGAAAAAGAACACCTAGAAAATAAGTATTTATTACAAAGAACTAGCATCATTTAATCAAAAACAGATCCCTCTCTATTAAACATATTTTTTTTCTGACATTAACTAAACTAGATTGGGCAGGTAAGTGGTACAGTTTATACAGTACCAGGCTGGAGTCAGGATGACTCATTTCCCTGAGTTCAAATTTAGCCTCAGACACTTACTAGCTATGTGATGATGGGCAAGTCACTTAACCCTATTTGCCTCAGTTTCCTCATCTGTAACATGAGCTGGAAAAGGAAATGGCAAACCATTCCAATATCTTTGCCAAGAAAATGCCAAATTGGGTTATAAAAAGTTGGACATGACTAAACAAAAACTAATAGATCAGGGAAATACTTTTGATATAGCTTACCTGGATTTTAGAAATGCATTTTATAAAGTATCTTATCCTCTTATGGAAAATATAGAGAGACTGGCTATATGATAGATAATATAATTAGGCAGATTCTAAACTGGTTGAAAGAGAAATCATTCATGGTATTGATGAGGTGCAGGCTTTGGGGACCCTCTTGAGCTCTCCTTGAATCTTTGAGGTACAGGCTCTGGGACTCCCCTTGAACTCTGATTGAATCTTCCCACTTGATAAGGCATTTGCATGAGGCCATAAGCCTTTCACTGTGGCTCTGCCCAAACCTTTGTTACTAGCTTGGCCCTCCATTGTCCATCTACTTCCCACCCTTGAGCCTATCAAAATATCTATACCCAAATCAACTGTTCCACCCTTGCACCATTGTCTGTCAACTCCAGGTAGCCCCCAGCAATTTCCCACCCTTAATCACTCATTTACTGGAGTCTGACCTCATTGACTCATCCTGAAGACTTTCCCCAAACTCCTCCCCAAAGTCACCCCTAGAGATTCTTCCCACAACCTTTCCATATATAAGAGTATATAAGACCCTATCTTGCCTCTATGTGTGAGAGTGCCATAGAATTTTCTAGCACAGACTTGAGACTTGCTCTGTGTCCAATACAAGCAAACTTTAAATAAACTTTACTTTTCTTTGGCTGAGAGAAGACTTGAGTCAAATTCATTTGGCAGGACAAAACGTGTTAGTATTTTGGGGTCTCGAGCACCTTTGACCCTCTACATTTTATGGGTAACCTCTTCAGTACAATGCCAAGTGTCAAGAGCTCTATAACAGAGAGCCCTGGTTATCTGTGCTTGGCCATAATCTGTTTAATGGTTTTATTAACCACTTGAATAAAAACAAAAATGGTATGCTTATCAAATTTGCAGGTGTCACAAATCTGGGAGGGATAACTAACACATTGGGCTGATCTAAAAAGGTTGATGATTCTAGGGATAATTGTAAACATGAAGTGGGTTTTTAAAAATCTTTTTTTTAAATCCAGAGTCTTCCAATCCAACCTAAGTTGGAAGTACAGTGGTCATTTATAGACTGATCTCAATACTGATCATCTTGGAAGCTTTAATTGGCTCTGTTTTTCTAACCTGGACTTTGCCCTTCCACAAACAGCCTTGGTTCCTGGGCTTACCATATTATGTTGAACTTAATGTGCAAATGTGATCAACTTTAATATTACTGAAGCATAGAACTCCTATTTTCACATAATCATGATCCACTTGCCTCATCCTTCCCAGTAACACAGACTACATGCTGCACCACCATGTTGGTCTAAAAAATTTAACTTCATTAGTTCAATACTAGGGAGGTGGGTGGATTTTAGTGATTTGCTGTCTCTATGTGAGTCAGTGATGTGGCATGGCAGCCAAAAATATTAAAGTGATCCTTGACTTCAGTAAGAAATAATTAACTGGGGCAGCCAAGTGGTGCAGTAAATAGAGCACTAGCCCTGGAGTCAGGAGGACCTGAGTTCAAATTCAGCCTCAGACATTTAACACTTACTAGTCATGTGACCTTGGGCAAGTCGCTTAACCCCATTAGCCCTGCCTTTCCCTCCTAAAAAGCAAAAAAAAAAAAAAAAAGAATAACTTCCAGGTATAAGAAGGTCCTACTTCTCTATTCAGACCACATATAGAATATTGCATTTGCCCCAATAGATAAATGGTTAAAGGATATAAGCAAACATTCTCAAAAGGATAAATTCAAGTTATCAACAATCATGTAAAAAATGCTCTAAATCACTAGTAATAAGAGAAACAAAAATTATAATACATCTGAAGTTCTACCTCAAACTTTTGAGATTGACAAAGATGCTAAAAAATGAAAATAATACTTGGAAACAATGTGGGGAGGCAATAGGCACCCTGATTTACTCTTAGGGAAGTTGTGAATTGGCCCAAATATCCTGGAAACAATTTGAAAACATACTCTCAAAGTCAATAAAGGATCCATTCCCTTTGACCTAGTGACACTCCACATATGCCCCAAAAAGAATAAATATAGAAGGAAAGGACCTGTATGCACAAAAATATTTATAGAAGCCCTTTTTGTTGTAGCAAAAAACTGGAAACATTCGAGTGCTCCTCAATTGGATAATGATTGAACAAAATATGGTCTATGAATGTAATAGAGTATCGCTCAGAAATAAATGATAAAAGGGACAGATTCAGAAAAGACATGGGAAGACTATTCTTTGTAAATAGAAATATTTATATTTATTGTTGTTTTTCAAGTTTATAATTTTCATAAAGAAAAGAAAGGGGTTGGGTTTTTTTTGGAGGAAAGAGTATTGTATTCCAATTAAAATTTTTTGATTCTTTCAAAGTAGTTCAAAAGAGATTTGATGTAAAGTACTTTCACTATATACCGGTTAAGTGGAACTATGGATCTAAATGTTTTAAAGTCCTAAAATAGTCTTGAAACCACTCACAAAGGGCTATAAATATTTCCCAGTGGAGAGAAAACACCAAAGCTTAAATCTGTTGAAGCGCTTGCTGATAACAGTAGTAGCTCAGCAGTGAACTAGCAGATCTCAGTGCAGCACAAAATGCGGCCTAGCAGATGACTTCAGCAGTTTGAAGTTCAGTGAATAAATTAACCTAGTGTTTGATATCAGTAGTCCAGCAGGTGACATCAGCAGCTCTGTAAGGAATCACTAAGTGATGATTTAAGAAGCAAAGAAATGTTACTGCTGGGAAACAATCTCAGGAGTGTGTTAGCTAAGTTATGAATGTTCTCCCCTCTTACTAATGGTGTAGAAATCTGTAGGAAAGTATATTCCTGAGTGCAAGGGAAGTAAAAGAAGTCTATCTTTGTTATTTTCTATGCTATTCTGTTTAATCCAATATTTTTGTCTTGAATTAATGTCTTTTCATTTGCTCTGTTTTTTTTAATGAAAGAAAGTAGATGACTAAGGAGGAGAAAGAAAGAATGAAGGAAAAAAGGAAGTAAAAAGTAAGAAAAGAAGGAAAGAAGGAAGGAATATGGAGGGAAGGAAGATAGAGGGAAAGAAGGAAGAATGAGGGAGAGAAAGAAAGAAGGAAAAGAGAAAGAAAAAAGAAAGGAAGAACAAGAGAAGAAAGAAGAGAAAAGAGAAGACAATAAGGGAGGGAGAGAAGAATGGGAAGAAGTAAAAAAAAAGAGAAAGAAGGAAAGGGAGAAAGAAAGAAAATTAATGCAATAGGAACTCATAAGTGGTAGTTTTGAATTGATGCTGACCATAAGTTTAACTGGAACCTGTGTTACATTTCAGAAGGTTATGTTTGTGATGACTGTGCTCTTCATCTAAATTTCAAATAAGTATATGGTCTGGATAAAGGTATTATTGGTTTTTGATTTTGTGAGATTCTCCCTAATCCATCCTTTCCCTCCCCATCAGTGCAGGGATTTTTTCAGGCAAGATTTTGTATTGAGGATTTCTGAACCTTGAGTTTTGGTTGTAATTTGTTTGTTTGTTTGTCTGATTGCTTGGTCAAGATAGTCCAGCACAGAAGCAGGAAGTAGCACTGGGGATACAACTACATCCCTCCAAGTCCTAGGATTGCCTCACAGGTGTTAGAAACAAGATGAATGCAAAAATTTAGAGAGGTGAAATAAGAGCTGGAAAAATAGGACCAACAGATTTTTTAGATTTGGAAAGCACTTCAGAGATGACCAGATTCAATGCTCTCACTTTATGACAGTGGTTCTCAACCTTCCTAATGCCACAACCCTTTAATACAGTTCCTCATGTTGTGGTGACCCCCAACCACAAAAATTATTTTCATTGCTACTTCATAACTGTAATTTTGCCACTATTATGAATTGTA
Organism: Pseudochirops cupreus; assembly: GCA_028627135.1. NCBI lineage: Eukaryota > Metazoa > Chordata > Mammalia > Diprotodontia > Pseudocheiridae > Pseudochirops > Pseudochirops cupreus. The sequence goes on along the minus strand of CM053584.1, from coordinate 314,459,777 downwards.
ATGTAAATATCTGATATGCAGGATGTATTTTCATTGTTACAAATTGAACATAACCCACAGGTTGAGAACCACTGCTTTATGGATTAAAAAACTGAGGTTAAGGGAAGTTGGCTGATTTGCCAAAGGTCATAGGAGTTAAGTGGCAGAGCCAGGTTTCAGACACATTTTCTGATTCCAAATCGGGTGATCTTTTTTTCTACCACTTCATCTATGAGGTCTTTTTATTTCTACCTTCTCTCAGTCTCTGTGTCTTAGTCTAAATTTCTTCTATATGGGGAATTAAGAAAAAAGAAAAATGAGTTGAGAGAAACAGAAGATGAAGATTCAAGAGAATCATGGATAAGAACCAAGATACAGGAGCGAAAAAATATATTATTTATCAATATCTATAACTATGTCTTTATCTATAGCTAGCTATCCTATATCCATATATATATCTATACACACATATATAGAATTATATATGTATTTATATATACACATACATTATGTTAAGAGACAACAGAGAAGTCAAATGATTATCATTTTCCTATTTCCTATTTCCTAATCCACAGATTTTTGTTGGATTTATTTGCTTGCTATTATTCTTCTCAAATACTGGTTATATTCCCTCGGTTTTGGACTAGCAAAGTCAGCATGAAAAGCCTGACCCTTGCATCAGTAAACAGAGTATACTGCATTGCTGTACTTCTGCTCAAACTTGATGTTTTTAGAGGATAAGTGGATGAAAAAATCTAGCAACTGCCTGGTCTGATTGGGAGAACTAGAGTCCAGGCTCTGATGTGCACTGGTGAAATTTTCCAATGAACTGATTTTTCATCTGTATTATAAGCCAAACTAATTAATTAATTAACACAGCATTTTGCACTTAATTATATATAATTCATGTATTCCGTCTCTTGAGAAATATATGCAAGTGAGAGGGAGAGAGAAAGCTCCTGATAACTGATCTCGATTAGGAGAGGTTATCTTCAGGGATTTATACCATTTCTCCTTTTGAGTGAAGATAAATTTCATAAGAGAAAAATTATGCATTACACTATATACAATGAGCTGTGTTTTTTTTCCCCTTCCACTTTTCTTCTTGAGTGAAAAGGTGATGATAGAAAATAAAAAGTAAGGTTCAGAATTATATTAAACTCTTGTAATTTGTGAGATGTTGTGTTAGTGATAAAATAGCATCCTGGCATAAACCCCTAGCACAAAGGAAAGAGTTCTGCTCCATGACTCACATTAACATTAATAAGAGCTGGGCTGCTAAATTCCACAAATCGCATGACAAATTATCTTCTCCTTATGCTAAACTAAGAATAAAAACAGCAAATAGGAGGACACTGGATAGTTCATATGATTGCTAATAGAAACTATCAAATCTCAACTTTTAAGGGGAAAACTGGACTTTTGGGTGAAAGAATGGGATCGTAAAACTCAGAAACTTTCTAGGCTACCATGTTAACTCTCCAGGTTTGCCTCATACATATTTCTTTGGAATTCTAAGTGGGGAGACAGGTGAGAATAAAGACAATTGATTTTGACAGATGATGTTCTGACCTGAGGTTGATAAATCGTGAAATTTTTGTCTTCAGCTCAGTCTGAACTCTCTTTGGGGAAATTGAGTTTCGTAAAGCTCATTTGGATGAAAATATACAGGAGTAGACCGAGGCTGCCAGCTTATTGGCTAAGTAACTGAAAATAAACAGGACCATGGCAAGTTAATATGAGTTGGTGCTGGAGGCAATCTAAAATGGATGAGGAGACTTTTAATCATATATTGTGGCTAGAACCTGCCCTCGTGGGTGGCTCAGACTACAATTGAGAGGCAGTTAGCTTGGCCTACTCAAATAACTTGATGATTTAATCCAGATCCCAAAAGACAGATCACCCTGAGTTTGGGACTAATAGTTGCCTTTTTACAGAGTCTCAGCAGAGAGACCTGGATTATTGGACAATGGAAAATGAATAATACAGGTAGAAATGTCATTGAGATAGAGTTAAGGTATGTTAATAGACAGTGAGGTGAATTTGTAATAGTCCAAACTTACCCACATTAATGTATTTTACATTTGTAAAGCTTAGAAAGACAAACAGATGGAAGGACTCTAAGGTTAAGATTGAAAGAAAGTGAAAATTAATATTTATACTTGTATTTTGAAAGCTGATGTTTATTTGGTTTTTGAGTGTTGTATTTCGATTCCAAGCCCCTCATAGGGAAGCCAGCTTTCCTTCCAGGTAGTTTTGAATTTCACCAAATCCTGTATAAATCAATCAGTTTTTGTTGTGTTGCTGTTGCTGTGGTTTTAATTGGTAACTTTTAATCAGTAAGCAGATAAACTAATATTCCTTTTTATACTAAAGACCTTGAGGAAGGAGAGGGAAAAGTAAGATTCACAGAGAATAATAAGATAAAATAAAGGAATCCCCAGACAACGAGCAATTGGCTTGCTGAAGTCTAGAAATAGAAGTCACCATTTCAAAAGATTGGAGAGAAAATGAGTTGGCTTGCTTGAAAAAATAAATAAAAATAAGAGGACTCAGTTTCTTTATTTAAAAAAATGACATGGGAAGTATGGGGAATTGGAGTGCTTGATTTGATGGTTCATTTGAGCTCTAACTCCCAGAAACCCATTTGCCTCTGAGACTCAAGAAATGACGTCGGGTTGGGTTGGAAAGATGAGGCCTTTCAGTCAGGAAATTAACAGGATTAAGGATTAAGGAGTACTAGGGGAGTCACAAAAGGAAACTAGGGAAGAGGTCTGTCTGAGAATTTTCTCTTTGTTTTCTTTGCATGTTCTGCTTTTAATTCTTTTGATAGTTACAATTATTAATTATATTCTTATAGTTTCTGACAATTCTTTTTTCCACTTTTTGGGTTATGTTTTCACGTTGTTCACTTTTTATTTTTAATCTAACGAGTAAAAAGGTTTAGAGGATTTTTTAAGAACCAGTTTTTAGTTGTCTTCATTAGCTCTTTAATCATTTGTTGTGTTAGACAGAAAGAGGAAAAAGAGCATTGGCTTTCTAGTCAGACGATCTGGGTTCAAATCCTACCACTGTATGATCATCATAAGTCATTTTACCTCTCTCTAGGCATCAGTTTCCCTCAAATTGAATGGTGTGACTTTCAGTTATAAATTGATGATCTTCTATTTTCAAAGAGTCTTCTTTTGTGTTTATCTTTGGCATATTTTTTGTTTTCTATTTTTAAAAATCTGAATATACAGTTTTATTAATTCTTTCCTTTTAATTTTCTTAACACATGTTTTCTGGGATACATATACATATATTTTTTTTCCTCTGAGTTTTGCTTTAGATGCATTTAAATAATGTTGGTATGCTCTCTATTATTTTGTCTTTCACATAATTATTAAATATCTTTGTTATTTGTTCTATAATCTCATTAATAGGGATATCATTAAGGCTCCATTTAGGTATGTTATTTGTTTTGACCAGATTGATCAATCTGGAAGGGGAAGACCCTCAGATTTTAACAATCTGGGAGGGGAATATATATATTGTACTAAGTAAAACAAACAATTCTTTGCCTCATATCTTTTTGTTGTTGTTATTTTTAGAGGGGGAAAAGCAAGGCGATTGGGGTTAAGTGACTTGCCCAAGGTCACACAGCTAGTAAGTGTCAAGTGTCTGAGGCTGGATTTGAACTCAGGTCCCCTTGACTCCAGGCTGGTACTCTATTCACTTGGCCACCTAGCTTCCCCACTTTACCTTATTTCCTACTTCGCCTTAATCACTAAAAGGATGTTGCCTCAAATCAAACAAAGTTATAGAAAAGACCTTAACTTAAAAAGACCATGGTCTCCCACTGCATCCAGGGCTATCTCCAGTTGTCCTGACCTTGTTACTGGAACCAGATAATTCCAGAGGAGAAAGTGAGGTTGACTTTGTATAGCCCTCTCTTGCTTAAATCCAATTCACTTGCAAGTAATAGCATCACCTTCCTGATGTCATGGTGTTCTTCCAGAACAAAGGAGAAACAACAACAACTTAGGGTATGTATATGCTGATTTTATTCTCTGTTTTAGTTACTATTTTACTGTGTTATTATCTATAAAAGATGAACTTAGTATTTATTCTTTTCATACACTTAATTTATAATTTCTGTATGCCCTAATTCATGGTCTATTTATGCAAGAGTTATATGTGTTGCTAAACAATATGTCTATTCTTTAATGCTCCCATTTAGAAGTCTTTCAGCTTTAAATTTTTCCAGTTTGTTCAGTTCTATTTTCCCTTTTAATTATCTTTCTGTTAGATTTATCCAGCTCTAAGAAAGGAATATTAAAGTCTAATTTGTAATCTTCTTGGCCTCTTTAAGGCTAAGATCATACAACTATATAACTTTGTAATTTAAATAGCTTTTCTTTAATGATTTTCCATGCTATGATATTTGGTGCGTATGTTCAGTCTTAGTTTTGATTTCCTTATTATTTAGTATTTGCTTTTGCTTTGTCTGATAGCATTATTGCTATTCTATTTTTTAATTCATCAGATATATAACAAATTTTGTTACCAATGACTTCTTAGTGGCCAAAATGAATGCCTTTTTCTCAATCACCTTTTCTGATTTTGCTGTAGAATTTGACACTGTTGACAACTCTTCCTCTCCTGCCTCAGATATTTTTTTTTTCTTATCTGTGTTTTCATGTCTTTATTCTCTTTTGATTCTTTTCCTATCTGACTTCAATTTGCATACTGAATTTATCACCTCTATATCTGGATAGCATGTTTCATCCTGAGTTCTCTAGAGCTGTATGTCAGTAGAATACTAGTATTAAAAAGTTCTATCTGCATTTCAGAAAGAAATTTAGGGTTATTAAAAGAATATAACAATTTCTGAAACATAATCCAACCCACACTTCTCTCTTACATTTTTTTATTTAATTCTTTTTTTTTTTATTTAATTCTGGGCTCAAATCATTGTCCATTTGCAACGTCTGTCCAGGACAGATAAGCTCTATATATTAATCCACCTAAGTGTATGTCATAATTTGGACAATAAGACATTATTCAACCACTTCTTTTTTTTTCCTATATATATATGGTTACGTTAAACACATTTGAATAGTTACAGATCTTGTCCAGGAGACTCAGCTGTGTTCTATGGTTGGATACAATCATTAAAGTGTCATCCACAAATGGTAACTTATAGATCTCATCATCTATTGGAAATTCTTCTTTGACTTGAATTCTGCTCTGGATTATAGGATCATATATTTAGAGGTAAAAGTCACCTTAGAGACTATTGAATCTAACTCTCTCATTTTCTAGATGATAAACAAAAAAATTAAGTAACTTCCCCCGGTCATATAGTTTTACATGTCTGAGGCAGGATTTGAACCCAAATCTTACTGATTCCAAATCCATTGCTCTATCTACTGTTTCCTACTATCTGTCCGATTTCATCCATGAGAGTAACAAACACCAGAGAGAGCATGCTACTGTAGAAAGAGTGAAGGATTTAGAATCAGAACACCTGGGTTCTAATCCCACAGTTCCAAACCTCTGTATGACTTGCAGCAAGCAAGCCACTTCACTTGAGCTCTGCTCCTTATCTATCATATGACAGAACTGAATTTGATCACATCCATGGTTCCTTCAAGCTGTAAGTATTTGAGTCTATGACTATAAACCAGTATATGTCTCCTTGTATTATGCTTCATCTGCTATTGGTGAATCATTTAAATAACAAACAAAAATTTATTAACTTTTTACAGTGTCTTTGGCACTGTGTTAAGCACAAGGAAAATGAAGAAAAAGTGTATACAATCTTGTCATTAAGGGGAATGTGATATCAGAAACAACATATACATAAAAGCAATCAGTTCATAAGAGATAAATACAGAGTAGATGGAAAGTAGCCTTAGAATAATGATCAGAGGATTTTTCTAACAAGATTGTCTTTCCTGTTTTATCTTTTTTTAAACAAGTTTTTTGTGGATGTGTTTTGTTTTCTGTATCACTTTCATTTCCCTTAGTGTCCTTCCTCCTTCCCCTCCCAGAAAGCCATCCCATATAATAATATTCTTTAAAAATAAAATGAGAAAAAATCAGCATAACCGTACTTATAGAACTATCATCTCTGCAAAGGTATGGGTTGGGAATGTCTGTTCATATCTTCTTTCAAATCATGCTTGTTCTTGAATATTAATTTTTTATTTTGTATATGTGTGTGTGTTTGTGTGTGATTGTTGTAGTTATTGTGAGTAAATAGTTTTCTTGGCTTTGTTTACTTAATTGTTCATCAGTTCATGTAGATCTTTTTATGCTTCTCTATATTCATTACATACATCATTTCTTATGGCACAATAATATTTCATAGTACTCATGTGCCAAAACTTCTTTAGTCATTCCCCAGTCAGTGGGTATCTGCATGGTTTCCAATTCTTTACTATCACCAAAAAGTGCTGCTATAAATATGTTGTGTATGGGGACTTTCTTCTTATGAATTACCTCATTGGGGTAGAAGCCCAGTAACAGACTCTCTAGGTCAATGAGTATGAGCATTTTAGCTACTTTATTTGCATATTTCAAATTGCTTTTCAAAATGTTTGTACCTTTTCATAGCTTCGCCAACAATGCACCAGTGTATCTCTCTTCCTACAATTGCTCCAATATTCTCTATTGCTATCTCTTCCAGAAAATCATAAAGATATTTTGTTGTAAGAGAGCCTTTAAGTCAACATTTTGTTCTAAGAAAACAAAGTATGGCAGGGGCTTGACTTCCTGAACTACCAACATGAAAGAAATCAGTTTAATCAACTATACTACAAAATTAAGTGGATCATCATGACAAAAACCCAGATGAGTATTTTACTGACATAATCCATCAATATTTTTATCTTGGATAGACGCAAAACCCAAATAATGAGGTTTGCTTAAAAAAAAAAAGAAAGAAAATTGGCCTGGATTGTGTTTTTAAAACTGCATATTGCTCTTATTGGCCAAAATTGCTGTGTGTTGCTAAAATCCAGCTCAAACCTTATTTTTCTAGGGATTGCTACGCAGAACTCTAGGATTTGGTAAGAAAACCTTAGATAATCTAAATGACAAAGGAAATACCTATGATGGATATAAGTATACTGTATCTTATACTTAACAATGATTTACATGCAGAAAGTGGCATAGCAACATTTTTTAGGACATCTGTGACACTTTTTCAAAAGAGGTGAATAGTCATATACCGAAAATGAAAGACAACAGGTAGACAGACTCAGTGGCACATGGTGATGCTATAAAGAACTAGAATAATGCCTCCAGAACACTGGTCTCATCCTTTATGGCTGATGTATGGGAAAATAGGGACAAGAATTTCATGGACAAGAATTGGAGATGTTTGCAATAAATATCATTTGAGAGCATCCATGCCCATTAAATTCTAAGTCCAAGAGAGTACCTATCATAGGATCAGAGAACTGAAAGGGACCTTGGAAGCCAACTAATACAGGTTAAACTTGTACCTAAAAATGATCCCCATTATAACCTACATTCTCAGATTAGGGGAAATGCCCTGCCCAACTAGGCAGCCCATTTCTTTTTTGGATAAATTTGGCTGGTAGGAAGTTCTTTCTAAATTTGCCTCTTTGCATCTTGTACTTGCTCCTCCTAGTTCTTTTCTTTGGAGAGAAGAAAATCTTAATGCTCCCTCTACATGATAACCTTTCAAATATTTGAATCCATTGTCATGTCTCTTCCAAGGCTTCTCTTTCCCGAGCTAAACATTCCCAAATTACTTTTAACTAATACACCACAATGGTGAAGACCATTCACCATCCTGATTATAATCCTCTAGTCACCAGCTTGTCAATGTTCTTTCTAAAGTATGGCACTGAGAATAGGTTTAAATACTCCAGAAGTGATCTGACCATGGCAGAATACTAAGCAACTATCATATTCTTTCCCCTAGATACTGGGTTTTTCTTAGGTTAAGATAGAACATTAGCTTCTCATATCACAGTGTTGATTCACATTGTACTCATAATCCACTTTTATTTTTTTAAGATCTTTTGGGGGGACATTTTTTTGCTTTGTTGCAAAACATATACTCTTAAGTTATCATTGCCAAGGTGGACAAGGATTGATAGCACTTCCTAGGGCAAGCAAGCAAGTCTCCACTGCCATTCTGCAGCAACTGAAGCTATTGCAGGGTGCAATAACCAGATTGGGACATTTTTCATTCCAAGGTACTAAAACCAGTAACCTAATTTGGTAGCTGGAAGGATGATCAGTAGACAAATGTTACACTTACATTTTATGCTAAGATGCCAGGCTCAATAAATATATTCTCATGTGCTAAGAGCTCTAATTATATATATGCATATATATATGTATATATATATATATATATACACACACACATACACACACACATATATATATATATACACATACACACACAACTATGTGTGTGTGCGCATGCGTGCACATGTGTGTGGGTGTGTATGTGTGTGGTCTTACCTAGACAATTAGAAAATTAAACAGCAATATAATTTATAGATGTTCTCATCCCCATCTGGTCTTCAGAGCATGTGCAAGGATTCTGTAAATGGTTCTAGTCTACTAATTACATGGTGAAAACAAGCTTCTTTGATTGACTATAGAAGCAAAATTGATGTTCATTCAAAAGGTACCAGTCAACTATTGCCTGTCTCTTCTGACTTCTTCCTGGCTGTCAGCATTCTGATGAGATAAGAGAAACAATGTTATAAGGGGAGAGGTATTGGGCTCTCCCCATCTGAGGCTGTCATGAAGTCTGTTAATAAGGGCCTCGCTTCTTTACCTAACTTTTTTTTTCTATTTTAAATGATGGGGATGAGAGATTACGAGGTTTCAGAGGAAACTGGACAGCAAGCCAACAGGAAGCCTGGTTGTGATCCTATGCAGAGTTTTGTAGGTAGTTTAGCACTGTTGAAGGAACTTTTAAGATCCAGCCCAGTGGTAGTTGAGAGACAGACTCTAATAGCAGTGATGCCAAATTTGAACATGAACTTGATGGAACTGATGTTATGCAGCAACTGTGTTAAGTCTGGCCTTACTTTTCCCAAGAACCAAGGTAGTTGGGGAGAATATACTCCCCAGATGTTAATTTGGAGAATGTTTATACTGCTGATTCTGCCATATATTTGAAATAAATGTATCTTTGTAAAAGTTAATCGATGTTAATTTTTTAAATGCAAATGGGAGAGTAATCACCATTATTTGAAAGTGAAGGAAGAATGCTTTGGAATGGGGGATCTTGAAAAGATGTTTCTCAGGGAAACCTCTAGAGTTACAATGAGGGGATTCATCTAGCTTTGCTCTAGGAGGGTGAAACTAGAGTCAAATGCTACATAGTAATCATGTACACTGTTCTCCCATTTCTGCTTACTTTACATCAGTTCATATCAATCATCCTGTGCTTCTCTATGTCGAATATATTCATTGTTTCTTATAGTACAATAATATTCCATTACATTTATGTATCACAGCTTGTTTAGTCCTTCCCCATCAATTGGCAGCTACT
>CM053584.1:314427643-314442914 GCA_028627135.1 Pseudochirops cupreus | reverse complement strand
TTGGGTAGGGCTTATAAGAGAAGAGAAAAAGATAATCCCCTAAAGTGTACCCTAGCCATCAGTGTCATGAGGAAGTCTCTGACATGTGTTACATGCATTACAGAGATAGAAAATAACAGCCATAATTTTCAACAAGGGAAGAAGAAAATCATTCCTTTAGAAGTCATCAGAATTCCTGGGATGCTTGTTAAGAATCCCAGATAGTCTAGCAATAATTCTCAGGTATCTAGGGCTCTCCTTAGTGGTTTACTTCTTTTTAGTTTTGGTTATAATTACCAAGCAGCCTCAGGATACAAATGCAAGAAGAAGATTATATAGAATAAATTAATCCATTTTTAAACAATGGACCTCATAGTAGAGGTGAACAGGGGAGTAAATGGTTCTATTTATGGGGCTGAATGAATGTTTCTGACCTCCAGGGAGCTATGTAGGGTCCTCAAAGTCATCATTTGCTAATTGAACTTATTGTCCTAAAATTGTTAATACCATTCCCTAAAATGAACCATTTACTTTTGCCCTTTGCCAAAAATCAAACCCAATTTAAACAATAAAAAAATGCATAAAAAATGAAAATCCAACTTCATCTCTTTGACCTAAGGAAAAAAAGTTAAATCTAATAACCTATCAAATCACCTGTATGGGACCTCTTTTTGTTTAGGACTAGCAAAAAACTAACGAGATGGTGCAGTTCTCTAGAGTATAAACTGGGTCTACACAGCACAAAAGGAGGGGACCTTTGGCAATTATGTTATTATTCTGGATGGTTATCCTGTCTAAATTATCAGGCCTCTGAAGATTGATATGGGGCCTGGCCAGCATCCTAAGCTAAGTTTATAAATTCCCCCTGACCCTATACTTTGTGTAATCTCAAAACCTATCCAAGAATAGCTATCATAAGTATTCCAACAGCTGTTAATTTTTTGAGGGTGTACACAATGTTATTTTATTAATAGTCACAACATTGAAATATAGTAGAAAAAGATTGATGGCGAATACAGGATTATGGTTTGCTGGTGTGACAAATTCATTCCCAGCACTAGAGACATATAATTAACTCATCTACTCTATTTTGCCCCAGGTGACACTTCTGAGATGCCTTTTAAAAAGGTCTCATATGTAGTACATTATAGAGCCTAAGCAATTTTGCCCCTTAAGGAAATGGAAGAGGTACTAATGGCAAGAAGAATTTGGGTTAAAGAGATTATCTACTGTAAAACCACAGAATCACAAAGTCTCCATTTTTGAAGTGATGTCAGAGGTCATATAAACCAACATATAGTCGAATAAGAACTTCCTACAGTATCCTAAGTGATCATTCAACTTCCAGTTGAAGATTTCTAGTTAAGGGTGTACTGGTAAATGTTTAACAACCAGCTTTCAAAAAAAAATTTTTTTTTACACAGTTCTAAGTTTAATCTGCATAATTAACATTTCTTGAATCAGTTTCTTAAATCTAGACAATCCACAAAACAATAACGCAAGTGTTTGTACTTTTTACCCATTTCCAAGGTATAAATCCTTACAATGAAATTTTAACTATCAGCTTTTGTGAGCTGGTTGTAGCTGGCTCCAGCACACCCCTGGGGACACCTCTCCCTCCTGAGAAAGTTCATTGCACAGTTGGATAGCTGTAATTGTTATTGTTAGTTTGGTCTCAAGCCAACTTACATGTTTTTCTTTGCAACTTCTACCCATTGTTCCTAGCTCTATCCACTGGGATCACGCAGAAAATGTCTGATTTCTTCTTCCATATGACAGTTCTTAAAAGAGACAACTGTCATGCTCTCTGCTATGGTTTCTCCAGGCTTGACAGCCCCAGTTCCTTCAAATCATCCTTTTATGATAGGATCTTAAAGTTCTTGATGTTTCTGGTCACTTTCTACTGGAGAGTTTGCCAGCTTCAACTCTGAGGTAAGCAACCACCTCAAAAATGATGTTTGGGGTGTTAAAGGACCCATGTGTCCTGCCTCAACCTCAAAATGAATTCTTGATGTAGGTTTAAGCACCTATACTCAGGTGCTTAAAATTCCCACATTTGTCATTGATATAATTCCTTTCACCTAAGGCACTGAGCCTTTTAATATGTTGCCTAGGAGGGGTAACACATTAAGTTACTATCAACCACTAACATAAATTAATTTATCATTAGCTAACACTGGCAAATTAACTAGGAAGGCCTTGAGGGAAGGAATAGAAAACATAACTGGTACATTTAAGGGGGTCAGGAGGAGGGGAGAGGGAGATTAGGGGATAATGGAAAGGTTCAGAGCATGCTACTAAAGCCAGGTGGACTCCCACTGTTAGAAAGGGGAATGGTGAGAGCATGAAGGAAAGGGGTAGCTGAAAGGAAGAGAATAGAGGAGCAAAGAAGGTAAACCTTGTCTACTTGACAATGTTTCTTATGGCCAGTTCTGTTCCACATTGAAAACTAGCTCCATTGATGAATAGTTTGATTCCAATATTGTATTTCAGTCTTTGGTTCATACCTTGGTTCAAATGTAAATTATATGTTTTTTTCTCATGATATGGGACAGCCTTGAGAAACAAGCTCTTTCCTCTTGTCTTTGTTAAAGACCTTAGCTTGAAAAGGCCAAGGTCCTCCACTACATCCTGGACCATTTCCAGTTGTCCTGATCTGTATCTCACCACTGGACCCAGATGACTCCAGAGGAGAAAGTGAGGCTGGTGACTTTGCATAGCCCTCCCTCATTTAAATCCTATTCACTTGCGTGTCATGGCATCATCTCCCTGATGTCATGATCTTCTTTAAGAAAGAAGGACAAACAGCAATCTGAGGAGTCAAAATCAAGACAGTCCTGATGGGCAAAATGTTTTCTATAAATACATCTCAAATAAATATTCTTTGCTTGCTGAAAGCACCATGCTTAATTCTTATAGTTAAGATGATGTTGTCTATGTTCCAGTTCTGTGCTTATGTCATTGCACTGCCAAATAGATGCTCCCTGGAAAGAAAAGATATGCCTACGTTAGTCAATTATTTACTAACCAAGCACTTCTATAACGGGTCAACTACAGGTTTGTGCTCGTCGTCATAAATGCTCATAATATTTTATGTGCCACATGTCACACAGCATCAAAAAAAATTACTTCCACTCAGACAGATGCCCATTTACAATATTCGTGCTGTGCTTTGGGGGAATCTTTTTCTCTAACTGGAGATATGGGGTTAAATATGGAAAAAATTTTGCCATTTCCTAATATGTGCTATTAGTAATGTTCAGAACAATACAGTGGAAACAGCACTGGGTCTGAAGTCAGAAGACCTGGTTTCAAACTGTTAACTACTTGTACGATTCAATATCTCTGGGCTTCAGTTTTATTATATGTAAAATGAAGGGGTTGGATCAGATGGCCTCTAAGACCCTTCCAGCTCTAGAACTATATTCCTCTGAGATGGGCTTCACATTTTTTTCATAGTTCATCATTGACTGATGATGGCTTTATTTGTGACATTTTACAAGTGACATTTTCCCAAGTCTGTTACATTTACTTTCTAACTGTGAAAAAGTAGGCTCCAAAGTCTCCTCCAAATGAAACCACAAGTATGCCCCACCTTGGCCATCTGATTTTCCAGACTAGAAGAGAAGAGGACTTGAGTGGGACATACCCATTTGGACAACGAGACTATTTGGGGACCATTCCACATACAATTAGGGTTAAAAGACATCAAGCAAACCATCCAAATTTCTGACCTAATCTTTTGCTTGGCAGTGTTCATATGCAGGAATATACTTTCTATAACAGAGCTAATGAGCATGGAAGTCAATAGCAACAAAATAAAATAAAAATCTCATTCTCCCAACAGCATGGTCTTATCACAATTGGGCTATATTTTATTCTCCATGATTCAAAGTTTTGTTTTAAATTCTGCACATCACAGCCATACTAAATATCCCCTTAGACAAGACACAAAGCTGCTGAGTAAGACCCCTGCAAATCAGGGATGCTTTTTCATAAGACCAACATACATAATTTATATCTGCATACAATTAGCCTGTTTACATTTATACATTTTCTGTTTCCTTTTATGTGAAATATTCCACAGGATACTTGGTAATGCATTCAGAGTAACCTTTTTAAAATAAAGGCTGCAGGACCAAACAGTTTATAAAACCCAACACCTAATAAATACTTTATATGAATAAAAGAAGTGTTTTCTTAATCAGAAACAGTATCTTCCTATTTAAAATCATCTTTCTTCCTTCTCAGTTCAGTGGACTCACTTGATAATTGTATCAGTCTTTTATTTTTAAAATGTATCCAGAAAACAATTCAACTCTACTTCCTGATGGTTTTGTTGTATACGAATATCACATCCTTCCTTTTATCAATTATCATTAGATGACTATATGCAAACTCCTCTGAGCCTGCTCAATGACCTTGGGCAAGTCTCCTTGGGCTCAGCTGATATGATGGCCAAAAGATTCAAATGAAAAGTGAAAAATCCAGGTATTTGTCCAAATGTTTGGTACACATGATACCCAGGTTCAGAATTCTCCCATTTCATTGTGACCTGGTCGGTTACATTTACATGGAAGAGAAAAAATTTCATATATGTTACCTTAAGTTCACATATTGCCAAGGTTGGGTGAGGTGGGTGGTCTGGGAGTTTGTCAGTCAGAGAGGTATGCAGTGCCACAGCTGCCATATCCCTGAAGTGACCTTCCACTTTCTTATCCCCTGCTCAATTCAGCAGCTGTCACAGAAGCCTAGAATGTCAGAGGAAGAATGGACTTTTGAATATGATTCAGTCTAGCCTATTAAACATCCCTGACAATCAGTCACCTGGCCTTTCCTTCCCTCCCAGTTATGGAAACCATTATTTTCTGAGGCAGCCCTTCCTACTTTGGGGTATCTGTAATTGGATTAGCAAAAGACTTCTGAAATTGCTTCCAAATTTGAGATTCTATTATTCTATGATTATAATATGAAATCATGGCCCATTCTGTATAAGCAGGCACTACTTTGATACTGATTGGCCAACCAAATCATTTCCTAAATACATAAAAATGTATACAGTGCCACCTTAGGCAATGATTGATTAATGTAGCCAGTCTGAAAGCTCACAGAAAGAAGTTCTTTTCTTTTTAAAAATGTGGGGCAAAGACCATTTTAGACTTGACTTTTCAGACCCTGAATGTTCACTATGTGTGAACCATAGACAGGAAGCATGCAAAACTTAGTTCATTCACAACCTATAAAGTATATGAAACCTTTAGTGGTTCATAGCTTGATATAAACACCATAATACACACATATGCATGTATTGGTACATGTATTGCATATGTATTGATATACATAAATATGTATATATGTATGTGTGTATATATATGTACATATATATATAATATATACAGAGAGAAACTAAAGTGTTCATACACTTTACAAATTGTGGATGAACAGTATCATATTAACAAAAGGTGAATGAACAATATTAACAAAACATTACACATGCATACACATATTATATAATAGATATACATATATGTATCTAGCAGGCTTATATGGAAATTTTTTGTTAATACTGTTCATAATATATCATTTCAGCAAATGCCTTTACTTTGAACTAATTGTACTAATGCCCCAACAATTAAAATTGAAATGCTAGTGGGGGCTCATGAGTTTTAGGAGTGTGGGCCAAGAGAATACTTTGAACTTTGGATAGTCATTCCCTGGGGGACTCAACTTGTAAGTGTGCATTTTGGGGGCAAAAAGAGGAATCACATATCAATATCCAAGAATGTATTGTTTACCTCCTTTAAGATACAAAGAGTAAGAAACAAACTAAAGATTTATTTTTCTTTCAATAACGACTACTGATCATCAAACTTCTTAACACTGACTCACTCAAATCTCTAGTCCCTCAAATTGCTTCAACTAAAAAACTCTGATCTTTCCAATTCATGTTGGGGGATAGAGGACATCTTTTCTACCACATCCCCCAAATATATAAACCCCAACTCTAGATCAAATGCTGAGGAAGTGATAAAAATTTAAAATGTACAGAAAACTCATATAAATTGGAGAGTGGCACAACAAGACAATAAAAACAACAAAGCATCACACCTCATGTTATAAATGAGAGCTCTGTTGGAAGCCCATTAACATTTCGGAGCCATCCCACACCTAAAAAAGAAATGAAAGCTAGCTAGCAGAGATTCATGAACAATAGCCCTGTTCAACAGTACAAAACTGCTGGGGGTGGAAGGGAGGAGGAAGAACAATCTTTGCCTCCCTTTTGCAACTGTTGATAAAGAGAAAGAATAGTCAGGAATCCCAAAGAGAAACACTGCAGTGAAAAAGTAAGGGTGTCTTCTCCTTTAGAAAACCGAATCATTGCAAAATCTAAATTCATGCAACAGTTCATTTAAGGGAGGATTATTTATAGCACAGTAGGATTCAGAGAAAGGCTTCTTTAAAAATATGATTCAACTTTTCCTGAAAAGTTGCATAAAGTGCATTAAGTGAAGTACATGCAGAATAATAACACTAGAGAGGAATACAATTAACATTTGGGAAAGCTTGTAGGTTGACCTAATGTCCCTGTTTCTCTTATATCTCTAGAATCTACGCATTTATAATTTTGACTTTTATTCTAAAAGTGTGTATTTATGTGTATGTGTATTTATGTGTATGTGCATGTATTTTCTTTCATTCTTTTTCTTTTTTTTCCTTTTCTTTTTTTTTTTTTTTAACCAAGGGAAAGGGAATCAATGCCAGCATTCAATATTAGAATAACAAATGACTGGGCATGCATGACACATCACTGGAGGAACAAAAACATTTTCATTGGACACAGTGTCAGTTTCAGTTTACACCAGATGTCAGTAGGAAGGTACTTAAAATACCTTGACACTGCATTTGCTGAGGCTTCCTCCTGGTTGTTGGACATCTCATTTGAAGAGCTCAGTGGTTTACAAAATTCCATATAAATAAACACATTTCACTGATTACATTTTCCAACTGGAATACTGAGGCACAACGAGGCTGCCTCACTTGTTTTCTATATATTGAAAAAAAAGTAAATGAAATAGGACTCTAAACTTGTGGTCTCTTACCCTAACCCCTGATAATATTTTTTGACCTCATTTTTTTTAAACTTTCAAATGTGTACAGAGTTTATGGTGCATTTTTTTCAGACCTAAAGAACATTATTCTATTTTAGGCACATAAACTCAGCTCGTGTTTGAAAGCTTAAAAAAAAAGTGAGAGCAATAGTGTTATCTTGAATTCTAGATCTACTTTCTAAATTCACCAATGGTATAGCAACTACCCAACCAATCAACCAGTAAGCATTTATTAATTATTTACTATGGCCAAATAAGCAAAACATCATTTGGGACAGGCCTCAGGAGAGAGAAAGAGCTAAAGAGAGTAGGGGCATAAATGTAGAAAGAGGACTGGGAATATGGAGTCATTGGAGCAAATATGGAGTTGTTGGTTTTTTTAAACTGAATTGGGAAATATGGCAGGATTAGAAGAAACATTCAAAGCCTTTTACAACCTGGTCCCTTCCTACCTTTCCAGTCTCCTACACTGGACACTGGTCTAGTTATTGTTCCTTATCCAGGGCACTCTGTCTCCAGAGATCATGTCTTGGCTCAGGCTGACCCCTGATCCTGGAATGGCTTCTCTGCTCACCTCCACCACCAGGCTTCCCTGGCTTCCTTCAAGAATCAACTCAAATCTCATCTTCTCTTCCTGATTCACCCTTTTCTCCCTCCCCTCTTCACTCATGCCTTCCCTCCAAGATGAATTCCCATGTAAACTGTATTTATCTTCTGTGATATCTCCCATTAGAATGGCAGCTCCTTAAGGACATGCCCTTTTTTTGTATGCTCAGCCCTTAGCGCAATACCTGGCACACAGTAATTAATAAATGCTTATTGACTACTGATCTGGAAAACATTTTCAGTATTTCACTGATATATTATGTCTATGTAGTAGCATCATTGTAATATATTCAGTATCAGTCAAAAGGCCTATCAGCCTTAAATGTACTGTGTCAAATTAACTAAAGTCATTTCTTCTTCCTCAACAAGATGAATTCTGTAATACCACTATATAATTTTTTTGGGGGGGGGAGGTTGCATCTAAACTTTTTTCAATTATTTAGGGTATTCTTTTGAAAGATGCAGGCTGAGGTAATAAGTGCAGGCTAGAGGAGTCAAAATAATGACAATTATCTAAGAAGCTAGTCAGACCTTCAAATTGTGACATCCTTAGTAAAGAAAAAAAAGAAAAAAAGAAACAAAAAAGATACTATATTGGGGGAGGGGAGGAGAATCCTATATCTGAAATTTAATAGCTACAAGGAGGTAAATTTTAAAAAACCTTGAAAAAGAAAAAAAAAACAAGAAATAAGAGAAGAAATGGCATTGAAATGACTGTTCTTAAGATTCGATAATAACAAAAAAAAAAGAACTACTGAATGTCTCACAGTATAGTGTCCTTCATTACCAAAAGTTAAGGAAGATCCCTGTTTTGGGGAAAGAACTGGTGCCCATAACTTTGATAAATTGTTGAACCTGTATTTGAAAAGAGCTTCTGGATTTTCATGAACTGATGCATAGTGAAGTGAAAAGAACCAGGAGAACATTGTACACAGTAACAGCAATATTGTTCCACGAAGAATTGTGAATGATTTGGCTATTCTTAGCGCGGCAATAATCCAAGATGATCCCAAGGATGAAGTGTACTATCTGCCTCCAGAGAAAGAACTGATACTGTTTGAATACAGACTGAAGGGTGCTATTTTTTACTTTCTTTCTTTCTTTCATTTTTTTTCTTTTATTCAAGTCTTCTTGTACAAAATGACTAGTATGGAAATGTTTTACATAATTGCACATATATAACCTGTATCTGATTGCTTACCATCTTAGGTTGGGACGGGGTTTGAGAAAGGAGTTGGGGTGGAAAGGATACAATCTGGAACTCAAATCTTTAAATAAAACCTTTTTTTTTTTAAGTTTAAAAATGTGCTTTTGAAATCCTTGGTGGTGACTTCCCACCTGCCTTGGACGTCATTTTATACTTGTTCGGAGTCCTGCACTGTCGAACCTGTTTGATACTGTAGCTGGGGAAATTGAAAGAGATTTGTCTCCACCTGATGTTAGGGAGGGGTGAGATCTGCAGCAAGATACACTTTGAAAACCAAAGAGGAATTCAGATAGAGGGCCAGTTTAGTCCCGGGGCTGATGCGGCAGACTGATTGAGATCACGTACTGCATCTGGCAGGAAACCAAATACATTCTTGTGAATACATAAACACCAATTAATTACGTCCAGACATTACCAGGCGATGGTAGAAAATCGGAGTCTGTTAACTTAGAGGTCTTGGAGAAAGAAGTAGCCACTGCTCTGAAGCTGATTTTTCCCCCCTGTGGCATGAAATGAAACAATCCGAGTCAAGTTTTTTAAAATGAAAAAAAAAACCTTCCCTTGTTTCTTTGTATTTCCTCAATGGGAAAATCTGAGGATTAATGGGATGGTGGGCTTCATTAACCCTTAACATGCAGGATACCAAGGGTGGGGAACCTGGGACCTTGAGGCCACATGTGACCCTCTAGGTCCTCAAGTGCTGCCCTTTGACTGAAACCAAACTTCACAGAACAAATCCCCTTAATAAAAGGATTTGTTCTGTAAAACTTGGACTCAGTCAAATCTACACCCAAGAACCCAGAAGGCCACAGGTGACCTGGAGGCGGCAGGTTCCCCACTGTGGTGCTACAAATTATTGAATGAGCAGAGAAAAGACATAAGCAAAATTAGGATGGTTTTTGTGTGACTAATATCACCAGAAGATCATAGGAGCATTATACAATCACAGATTTAGGGTCAGTAGGGATTTTAGAGGCCATTTGTTCCAACTCCTTCATTTTATAATGGAATTAAAACAGAGAGAGGCTAATCACACAGGATCACACAGCTAACAAATGTCGAAGATTTTAATCTAGGCCTTCCTGCTTCTATGTCCTGAGATTTATCCACTATGCTACACTTCCCCTTTCTGAAATTGCATGAATGTAAATCTGCCACATACTGCAGAAGAATGCTCCTGGGTCGTGTGTCAGTAATCCACCCTATTTCATCATACTTTTTCTCAGATTTCAGGTGGCCTACTAGCCAGAAGGTAGATTGTGTAGAAATTAGTTTCCTCTCTCCAAACCCCTTCCATCAGATGAATGTAACTTACTGTCTTAGAGAGCTCACTAGGACATTGAGAAGTGGTTGGTCCATAGTTATATAACTAATGTGTGAGACTTGAACTCAGGGTCTTCTTGGCTCCATATCTTTCCTTCTCTCCGTTCTGTGCTCATTATCACTTCTCTACATTTTGGACTTAATTCAGAAAGGAATGGTTTTATATGAGAATGTAAAAAAGAGAGTTAAGAAAATGAAATAATGGAGAACAGTTGGGCCACATCAAGAAATCCATCCTAAAGCTGACATAATTTTGAAAGCATTGAAGGATAGGTTTTCAAGATATTTGAAGGAAGAAAATTACTTTTTAAAAAATTACACATGCTGATATCCCAAAACAGTACTTAAAAAAACAATAAATACTGACCCAAAGTCCTATCTTTTATCTTTACAAACTATGAAGATTATGTACATGTATTATCTTTTTTTTAATTCCCTTTTTTTATTCTGAACTTAACAAACCAACTAAAATGAGCACTTCCATGGACAAAGTAGAACAGAAAGAGAGGATTGTACATAAAACTGTGAATCTCTATTATGTACAGCTTGCTTTTCTTTTAAAGTATGTAATAAATTCAGCATGTTACTTTCAAGACTGTACTGCTTGTCTGTGATTCCTTCTGGCTTTCCTTATGTTCTTGGCTGTGCATTTCAAAAACATGTTTCAATAACCTTCTTTTCTTTTTTTGTCAGTCCTATCCCTAGTTCCCCCTCTATCTTCCTACTCTACACTCCCCCCAACTGAGAATTCACCCCCGTCCATTTTTTATTTTGACAGATTGATTTCCTTCTATTTGAAAAAAATTAAGCTAGCTGATGTTATGTTGATTTTGTTCATTCTAAAAAGAAGAGCTCTTTGATTTATCTTTACATAATTCTTTATTCTCAATTTTATTTTTTCTTTCATTAGTTTAAAATTTTCTTTTTTTATGCATCTTTGAGAGTGGTTAATATGTTAATAAAGTTTGGGGTTTTTCCCTAAACTTGTTTGTTGGTGGGATTTTTTTATTATTATAATAAAGTGATCCTGGAAATTCAGGATGAAAAGTTCTTCAGTAGACCATTACACAATTGATAACCCCAAATGCAATAAAAATTATGTACAATAAAGGGCTTTTGAAGAAAAATTTTTAAAAATTGGAAATGAAATAATTCAATCCTATGGAATTGGCGAGTCAGAGAATATGACAAAAATGAGACAATATAATATACCTAATTTGAGATGCAGCTAAAGCAGTCATTAAAGAAAATTTATATGTCTAAAAGAATTCAACAATAAAAGAGTGAAAGAAGAGAAAAAAATTGGGAAGGCAACTAAAAAAAGCAAAATAACAAATCAGAAACAGTTCAACTAAACAGCAAAATGGTTATCTTGAAGAATCAAAGAAGAGATGAAAAAAATTTAAAGTAAAAAAATAAAAACATTGAATTGAGAAAAAAAAGTAAGCACTTAAAAACTAATAACATAAATGAACAGACAGTTTGATTTTCAAATATGTGCCTACTATGTGCCAGGCACTGTGCTAAGATCTGGAGATAGAGAGAAAGGTAAAAGAAAATACCTGTCTTTGCAGAGCTCATGATCTAATGTGGGCCACAATGTACAAGTAACTGTAATAAGCAAGCTATTCAAGATAAATAGGAAGCAATCTATAGAATGAAGGCACTAGAATTTTTTTATTAAATTAATAAATGTGTATCCATGACTGAAGAGTGTAGAAATAAAAGAAATGATCAATAATTATTTTGTCAAATTGTATGCCAGAAAATAATTTAGCTGAAATAGATATTTAAACAAATATAAAATATTCAGATAAATACATAGAAAGCTAGATCTAGATATGCCAAGATAGGTAATACGAAGATAGAAAAAGAAACAGATTATTAAAATAATCTAATATCAGAAAAAGAAACTAAACAAGTCTGAAATGAACTTCAAAAGAGGGGTAGCCTGTGGGGAGAGGAGAGAAACTCCAGGGCTAGGTAGTTGAAATAGTGAATTTTATCAGGCATTAAAAGAAAAAATGATTCTGATTTTTAATTTTAGTTATAAACATAAACTGTTCTCAAAAATAGGAAAAGAAGGGAGCCTTTAAAACTCCATCTATTATATGAATGTTATATATTATGAATGAATATATTATATGAATGTTACTTTTATACCTAAACCAGAGAGTGACAAAGGAGAGAAAGAAAATTATAGACTATTATCTCTAATAAACAATGATGTAAACATATTAAATTAAAAATTAAATACTGTCAAATTGGCTATAGTAACTTTTAAAATATACAGCATCACTTTCAGCTGGTTAGATTTCTCTTAATAATACAGGGTTCGTTCAAAACAATGAAAAAATAATGGATGAAATTAATAACCAAAATAGTAATAACCATGTGATTATATCAATAAATTTGAAGGAAGTTTTTTTTAAACCCACTACCTACTCCTTTTTAAAAGGAAAGAAAATGAGGAAGCAATGGAGTAAATGGATATTCCTTAATGTAATAAGATATATGTATGTACATTATGCATACATATGAACATATGTATGTATATCCAAAAGCCAACATTATATGTGAAGGAGAAAGGCTAGAAGCCTTTCCAATGAGATCAGAGGGAAAGAAAAGATGTCCATTTTCACTCTACAATATCATATAAATCTAGAAATGCTTACTATAAAAATAAGGCAATAAAAAATGAAGGGACTAAATATAGGAAGAGAAATAAAATTATTGCTTTTTGTTGTTGACATGATTATCTATTTAAAGAATCCTAAAGTCAGCCAAAAATTCAATTCAAACAGTAACTATTGCAGAGTAGCCAAATATAGAACAATTCCATATAAAGCATCACCATTTCTGTATATTATCAACAAATCCAGCCACAAGAGCTAAAAAGAAAAATCATATATATATGTGGGTATATACATATATGTATGTGTGCATATACACACATACATTTATATTTGAAAGTCTATCTATGAAGATATCCACAGGAACTAGATGAATATAACTATAAAATACAATTTACAAAATAAAGATGAATCTAAATAAATGGAGAAATAGTAATTACTTATGAATAGGCTAAACCAATATAATAGAGCTAGAAAAATTATTTTAAAAAAGAATTCATCTGGAGAATTCTCTTAAATGTTTGATAGAATTTACTTGTACATACATTTCACCTAAGAGCCCTCCCTTAAGCACAAGACAAAGAATCTCTCCCCAAACTCTCATCACTTCTGCTCTACATGCTAGTATGAATCATTCTCTATCTATAAGGAAAATCTTATGCAACAGAGTTTTCAGTCCCTGGGTATATGAGAAAAAAAGTAAGTGAAAACAATTAGCAAATCAACAAAATATTTTTTAAAATTACCAAAATAATGAAATAACTCCATGTTTAGAGATTATTTTAAAGACATGTTTATCAACAAATAAAATAACAATAAAGGATCGGCAAGGATTTTTTTTAAGCACATAAGGGACTGTAGCGCCAAAGCAATATTTACAGTGCCCAAGATCACAATAAAGACCATGACTATAAGTATCGCATGACATTCAATCACAAAATATACCAAACTCTCTAGCTAGAGGATAGAACTGAAGCATTTATTCAGACACCAGAAAACCAAATCCCAAAACCAGTAAGCTGATTCCATCATAGTAACAAAGATATTCAGAAGCCCTAATAATGCTGAGAGCCACAGCATCCGTCAGCCTTCCCACAAACCAATACAAGATCAATATTTACTCACAAACCTATCTCCTTGCCTGAGTATCCTCTCTCTACCCCACCATTTGGCTAGATCTGACTACCAACTTCCTGCGGGTTCTGCTTCTCTTCAGCAATCTCCTCCCACCACATGCTCTATGTGACTACATTCAGCCTATTGAAGGCAGAGTTTATCTTCACAGCAGGGAAGCTTTCTGTGGACTCTGTTGCATCCTTCAACAGATTCCCTCAATCACATGCTCCATGCGATTACATTCAGGTTATTAGGGGGCAGAGTTTACTTTCAAAGCAGGGGAGATCTGCAAACTCCCCTCTATGTCTACTAAGAGACAGAGAAGATCTTCAAATTCCTGTTCCCATTACAGGGACTAAAAATGCCAGGGAAATTTAAAGAATAGATGTAAACATGAAAGAACAGAGCTGAAGCACCATGAATTTAATCTCACACCTCCCCTCAACTGGTGACTAAATGTATTTTGTGAGACAAAACTAAAGAGTTAGTGGGTATATAAATAGAGACAGAAGAAATGAAAGAGAGAATGTAATGTTCTTATCAAAGTCAAGGGAAAGCAGCAAAACCATGATGACTCTTTTAGTCTCTTAGCAAGCAAAGCAGCTGCAAGAGAAAGGGAGATATGGTAGAAAGTGAAACTGAAATTAGAAGAATAAAAATAAGTATCTCAATTCAGTATGGGTAATGGGATCCCACCAAAAAGCACCTCCATGAGGGAAGATGAATACTCCTAAAAAGAGAGTTGGGAACCTCATGATTATTTTAATCAGGGAGAGTTGTGTCAGAATTGCTGAATTTGGAGACTACCTTCTCTGAGACCTGGTTGCACCCCAATTGGTAAATACTGTAAAAAGAAGGAATATATGAAATTCAAGTGGCAACTATTTCTCAAAAGTTTGGTAATAGGAGTAGAGGACCTTGGACCCAGAGGTGTGATAGAATTGGTAAAGGGAAGGAAAACAATCATAGAGGCAAGGGGCAAAGGGTAAAGTTGGAGCACATAATTTGGAATATGAAGCATTTATACTATGGGGGCACTGCTTTTATCCACAGTATTTCTTTCACAAGTTGATATTTTTAAGAGTGAGATGCAAGAGGAAATAAAAAGGAACAATGAGTCAGTAACATAGGCAATCAAAGATATAGGTTAGAAGAGGAGTTCAAATACAGCATTTCAGAAATGTTAATCCCATGAAGACTAGAAAGAGATTAAAGAGAGAACAAAGAAAGGAAAAAACCATGAATTAGAAAAAAAAATTTAGAATAGGAAGGAATCTAAGGGAAATAATGAAGAAAAT
>CM053584.1:314375672-314427143 GCA_028627135.1 Pseudochirops cupreus | reverse complement strand
AACAGAACACCATTAAGAGATATTAAGTAATTCAATTTCAGAAATGAAAACTGACATAGCTTTAAATGAATAAAGAAAGACTCCCAATTCAGATAGATTTATTAGGGAACTCTATAAAATTTTAAAAGAATAACTAAAACCTATGCCACTACAAACTTTTTAAAAATCAAAATAGTATTCTACCAAACATTTTATTTTTAATATTTCATTTTTATTTTATTTTTCTCAATTACATGTAAATAACAATTTTTAACATTTAAAAACTTTTGAGTTCCATATTCTCTCCTTCCCTTTCTTGCCTCCCCTCTCCTCAAAAAGGCAAGAAATTTGATATAGGTTTTACATGTGTAGTCATGAAAACATTTCCTTATTAGCCATGTTGCAAAAACAAAACAAGAAAAGTAAAGAAAGTCTTAAAAGTATGCTTCAATCTATTTTCTGACTCCTTCAGTTCTTTCTCTGGAGGTAGATGACATTTTTCATCATAAGTCCTTCAGAATTGTCTTGCATCATTGTATTGCTGCAAATAGCTGTCATTCACAGTTCATCATGCAATATTATTGCTGTGTACAGTGTTCTCTGGTTTCTGCTCATTTCAATTTGTATCAGTTCATGTGAGCCTTCCCAGGTTTTTTTGAAAGGATATGGCTTGTCATTTCATATAGCACAATAGTATTCCTTCACAACCATACACCACAACATGTTTAGCCATTCCCTAATTGATGAACGCCTGCTTAAATTCCAATTCTTTGCCACCACAAAAAGAGCTACTATAAATATTTTTATACAAACAGGTCCTTTCCCTTTTTCTTTGTTCTCTTTGAGATGCAAACATAGTACTGGTATTGCTGGATCAAAAGGTACGCACAGTTTTATAGTTTTGGGGACAGAGTTCCAAACTACACTCCAGAATCACTGGATCAGTTTACAACTCCACCAACAGTACATTAGTGTATCTCTTTTCCCATATCCCCTCCAACATTTATCATTTTCCCTTTCTGTCACATTAGCCAATTTAATGGGTACCTCAGGGTTGTTTTAACTTGCATTTCTCTAATCAACAGTGATTTAGAGAATTTTTTTTCATATGACTACAGATAGTTTTGATTTCTTCTCTGGAAAACAACCTGTTCACATCTTTGACCATTTATCAATTGGGAACTGACTCATATTCTTATAAATTTGACTCAGTTCTCTATGTATGTAAGAAGTTAGGTCTTTAGTGGAGAAACTTGCTATATATTTTCCCCAATTTCCTGCTTTCCTTTTCATTTGGGCTTTATTAGATTTGTTTTTACAAACTCTTTTTAATTTAATGTGATCAAAATTATCCAATTTATATCTTATAATGTTCTCTCTCTTGTTTGGTCATAAATTTCTCCCTTATCAAAAAATTTGACAGTTAAAATATCCTATGTTCCCCTAATTTACTTATGATATCTCCCATTATATCTAATTCATGTACTCATTTTGACCTCATCTCAATATATGGAGTGATGCTGATCTGTACCTCTTCTCTGCCAAACTGCTTTCCAGTTTTCCCAGGAATTTTTGTCAAATAATCATTTTTTGTCTCCAAAACCTGGATATTTGAAATTGTCAAACACTAGATTATTATGGACATTTGCTACTGTATATTGTGTACCTAATAAAGTCTGCTCATCCTCTGGTCTATTTAGCCAGTACCAAATTATTTTGATGGTTATTACTTTGTAATACAGTTTGAAATATAGCACTGCTAGGCCACCTTCCTTTACATTTTTTTCCCTTAATTCCCATGATATTCTTGACCTTTTGTTCTTCCAGAAGAACTATGCAGATTTTTTTCTAGAATTACAGAATATTTTTGGTAATTTGATTGGTATGGCACTTAGTAAGAAAATTAATTTAGGTAGGATTGTCTTTTATTATATTGCTGTAAAGCCAAGCACAAGCAGCTTTCCAGAGGACTGCTGCTGTGAACAGCTTCAAGTTCTGATTACATAGTATAGTGAACTTTCTATTTATTCAGGAGTAAAGTAAGACAAAACGTTTACATAAATAAAAGTACAGCATTCACAAGTTTATAACTTAACAGCATCACTAAAGTGGTCACATAGTTTTAAGTAAAAGATGACATTCATTTAGTAATTCAATCATTTAGTAAGTCCTTAATGCAATCATACTTAAGGAGATAAGCCAAAAAAAGGCAAGCCTCCTTAAGGAACACAAAGTACAAAGTACAAAGGTTAAGGTTCTCCACCCCTAGGTCATATTGACTTAATCTCTCAGTCAAAAAGTCTTCTTTCTCCTTAATTGGAGATTAGTTTCCAATCATCCTTAATTCAATCATCCTGAAAAGGTACAGGATACAGGGTACAGAGTACCAGTCCTCCACTCCTAGGTTACAGTAAATCATGATCTTCTCAGTCTGCATTAAATACCCAAGGAGAAGTCCTTTCATCTTGACTTGAGGCAGGCTCCATGGTTCCTCTTCCATGGTCCCAGCTCCTGCCTGAATCTACCCAACTGTCACCTGAGTTCAAAGGCAGACATCTCTCAGTTCCTTGTACAGCGACTTGTGTAGTTCCTGTTCCATATTGAAGTTCACAGTTTCTAGTCCATCTCAAGTCCTTCACAGTTTCTGTTCCTGGGAAGACAAAGCTTAACAAAGCCACAATAACATTCATTAACATTGCTGTCACCATCATCAATCCACTTTCTGACTATGAAATCAACATAGACCCAACAACAAGGTCTGAGAAATCAACACAAATCATCAGTATAGTCCCAGGACCTCTGAATACATCAGTAAGACCCTCCTCCAGGATTTTTGTAAACATACAGCAAGAAAATCCTCTTTCAGGGATTCTAAACCAGCAGTAAGATCCCAGGGCTTCTGTAACAACAGCAACATCCTCTATTAACAGACAAATCTGACGAAGTAACATCAAAACAGATGGACAAAGTACCAGCACCAGAGTCCTGCTTCCTCCCAGTTTTCCTTTCTTCTCATTTCTCAATTCTTTTCAGTTCTCAGTTCAGTTCTCAGTTCTCCATTCTGCCACCACTAGTTCTGTTCTCCATTCTGCTCACAATTTGTAGCAGTTCTCAGAAGTTCTCAGGATCCTAGCAGTTCTCTCTCTCTTAGCAATTTCAGTTTTCTAGCTTGGCCTTTACTTTTTATATATATATATATATGTGTGTGTGTGTGTGTGTATATATATATATATATACATATATATATATATATAAATTCCACTCCTTCCTGTTACATCAGCAACTTCCTCCCACTATGGGATTCACAAGTTCTGGATCTTAATACAAACACAATCAAGAACTTGAAACAAGTTGCTAAGTACCTGTTTGATTGCCAATACAAGGGGCAGAGAAGACCTTCAAATCACCATTACCATTACAATTGGCTTAGCCTATCCATAAGCATTAATGTTTTTTTCTATTCGTTTAGATATTATTAGTATGAAAAATGTTTTATAATTGTGTTCATATAGTTCCTGGTTTTGTCTTGACAGACAGACTCCCAAGTATTGCATATTGTCTATAGTTATTTTAAATGGAATTTCTCTTTCTATCTCTTGCTACTGGAGTTTGTTCATAATATATAGAAATTTTTATGATGTAGTTACTTTTACTTTATATCCTGCAACTTTCCCGAAGTTGTTCATTATTACAAACGTTATTTTCGTTGATTCTCTAGGATTCTCCAAGTATGCATCATATACTCTTCAAAGCATGATAGTTTTGTTTCCTCATTGCCTATTTTTATTCCTTCAATTTCTTTTTTCTCTAATTGCTATAACTAGCATTTCAAGTACAATACTGAATAATAGTTGTGATAACAAGCATCTTTGTCTGATCTCATTGGGAAGGCTTCTAACCTATCCCAATTACAGATAATATTTGACAATGATTTTAGATAGATACTATTTATCATTTTAAGGAAATTCCATTTATTCCTATGCTCTTTAGTGTATTTTTTTAAGAGGAATGTGTTGTATTTTGTCAAAAGCTTTTTCTGCATCTATTGATACAATCATTTGGTTTCTGCTGGTTTTCTTATTGATACGGTCAATTATATGGATAGTTTTCCTAATATTGAACTAGCAATGAAACCCTGGTATAAATCCAACATGGTCATGGTGTTGATCTTTATGATGTATTGCTGTAATCTTCTTACTTACATTTTATTTAAGATTTTTATGTATATTTTACATAATATTCATTGGGGAAATTGTTCTATAGTTTTCTTTCTCTGTTTTCACTTTATCTGGTTTAGGTATCAACACCGTATTTGTGTCTTAAAGGAAATTTGGTAGGACTTCTTTGAATATTTTTTTCAAATAATTTATAGTATTGGAATTAATTGTTCTTTAAATGTTTGGTAGAATTCACTTGCAAATCCATTGGGTCCTGTGGATTTTTTCTTAGGGAACTTATTGATGACTTGTTCGATTTTTTTTCTAAGATGGGATAATTTAAGTATTATATTTCCTCTTCCTTTAATCTGAACAATATATATTTTTATAAATATTCATCATTTTGCATACATTGTCAAATTTATTGGCATATAATTAGGCAAAATAGCCCCTAATAATTGCTTTAATTTCTTCTTAATTGGTGGTGGTGAGTTTACCTTTTGATACTGGTAATTGGTTTTCTTCTTTCTTTTCCTAAGCAAATTAACCAATGGTTTATCTATTTTATTAGTATGTTGTTGTTTTTTTTAATAAAACCAGCTCCTACTTTGGTTTTTTGGTTCAATGTTTTTATTACTTTCAATTTTATTAATCTCTTATTTGATTTTCAGGATTTCAATTTGGTATTTAATCAGAGATTTTAAATTTCTTCTTTTTCTGTTTTTTTTTTTAGTTGCATGACCAATTCATTGATTTTTTTTAATCTTATTAATGTAAGCAATTAGAAATATAAATTTTCCTTTAAACACGGCTTTGTCTGCATCCCATAAATTTTAGTATGTTGTTTCATTGTTGTCATTCTCTTTAATGAAATTATTGATTGTTTCTATGATTTGTTCTTTGACCCACTCAGTCTTTAGGAATGGATTTTTAGTTTTCAATTAATTTTTAATCTATCTTTCCATGACTTTTCATTGAATGTAATTTTATGGCATTATGATCTGTAAAAGATGCATTTAATATTTCTGCTTTACTGCATTTGGTTGTGGGATGTTTGTGCCTTAATACTAGGTCAATTTTTTGTGTAGGTGCCATGTACCACTGAGAAAAAAAAGCATATTATTTTCAAATTCAATTTTCTCCAGAGGTCTATCATATCTAACTTTTCTCAAATACTATTTATCTTCTTAATTTATTTCTTATTTTTTCATTAAATTTAGTTAGTTCTGAGAGGGAAAAGTTGAGGTCCCCCATTAGTGTAGTTTTACTGTTTATTTGCTGTTGTAACTAATTTAACTTCTCCTTTAAGGATTTGGATGCTATACCATTTGGTGCATCTCTGTTTAGTATTGATATTACTTCATTGTCTATGGTATCTTTTATCAAGATGCAGTTTCCTTGCTTATCTCTTTTAATTAGATTTATTTGTGCTTTTTCTTTGCTTGAGATCACAACTACCACATTTTTTTTTTAAACTCCATCTGAAACATGATGGATTCTTCTTCAATCCCTTACCATTACTTTGTTTGTGTCTCCTGGCTTAAAGAGTGTTTCTTGTAAACAAAATACTGTAGGATTCTGGTTTTTAATCTACTTTGCTATTTGCTTCCAATTTATGAGCAAGATCATCCCATTCATATTCCCAGTTATGGTTACCAATTGTGAATTTTTCTTTACCCTATATTCCCCTGTTTAGCTTTCTCTCTATCCTTTCTTTTCACTCTGTCCCTTCTCACAAGTCTTTTCCTTCTGAGTACTGCCTCCCCTAATCTGCCTTCCTTTTTATCACCACCCTATCTTTCCCCTCCTTCTTGCTTCCTATTTCCATTTAGGGAAAGCTAGATTTTCACACCCAATTGAGAGTGAATGTTATCCCTTGTTTCAGCCATTTCTGATAAGAGTAAGGTTCAAGTATTTGCCATCCCACTCATCTCTCTCTCCACTGTAAAAATTTTTTGTACTTCTTTTAGGTGACTATATGGGGTATAATTTACCCCATTCTACCCCTCCTTTCCCCTTTCTAATCCTCCTTTCCTCTTTTTTCCCAGTGTATTCCTCACCCCTTAATTTTGTTTTTTTGGATATCATCCCCTCACATTCATCTCGCAGGTTTGCCCTCTGTGTTTTGTACATTGTTTTTAATGTTCTAATAATAATAAAGTTCTGAAGAGTTATAAGTACCATCTTCCCATGTAGGAATATAAGCAGTTTAACCTTATTAAATATACTATGATTTCTCTTTCATGTTTACTTTTTTTTATTTCTCTTGATTCCTGTAGTTGAAAATCAAATTTTTTGTTCAGTTCTGGTCTTTTCATAAGAAATGTTTGAAAGATCTCTATTTCACTAAATATCCATTCCCCTTTGCCCCCCTGAAGGACTGTACTTAGTTTCCCTGGGTAAGTGATTCTTGGTTGTAATCCTAGCTTCTTTACCTTCTGAAATATCATATTCTAAGTCTTCTGGTACTTTAATGTATAAGTTGCCAAATACTGTACTATCTTGCTTCTGGCTCCATGATTTTTTTATTGTTTCTTTCTGGCTGCTTGCAACATTTTCTTCTGTACCAGGACACTAGAGAATTTGCCTATAATATTCCTGGGAGTTTTCATTTTAGGATCTCTTTCAAGAAGTGATTGGTAGATTCTTGAAATTTCTATTTTACCCGGTGCTTCTAAAGTATCAGGGCAGTTTTTCTTAATAATTTCTTGAAATATGATTTCTAAGCCCTTTTTTTTACCATGATTTTCAAGTAGTTCAATAATTCTTAATTTATGTTTCCTTGATCTATTTTCCAAGTCAATTGTTATTCCAATTTGATATTTCACATTTTCTTCTATTTTTTCATTCTTTTGGTTTTGATTTATCATTAGCTTCCACTTACCCAATTCTAATTTTTAAGGAACTATTTTATCAGTGAGCTTTTATATCTCCTTTTCCATTTTGCCAATTCTACTTTTTAAGGAGTTGTTTTAATAAAGTTTTGTACATCTTTTTCAACTTTTTGTGTTTCCCATGCTAAGCTGTTTACTTTTGTTCATGATTCTCTTACATCACTCTCATTTATTTTCCAAATTTTCCTCTTCTTCTCTTGTTTGATCTTTAAAATTATTTTTGAGGTCTTTCAGGAATTCTTTTTGGGCTTGTTACTAGTTCATTTTTTTTCTTTGAGATTTTGCATCTAGCTATTTTAACTCTGTTGTCTTCTTTTGAGTTTTTTGTTGTAGCAAATTATTACAGAGTAGGTGAGGAATGGCTCAACAAAAAGTATTGAGTATAACTGTAATAGAATATTCCTATGCCATAAGATAAAATGAATATGAAAGATACAGTGAAGCATGGAAAGATTTATAATAACTTACACAAAGTGAAGTAAGTACAAATAGTTAGTAATCAAAACTGTGAATGTAAATGTGATAAGTTCACCCATAAAACAGAGGCAGATAGCACAATAAATTGGAAAAAATAACCCAGGAATATAGTTTGTTTGTTTGTTATCAGTGATGTGTTTTTTATAAGAGACACACTTGAAACAGAAAGGCACACAGAGTTTTATAAGAAAAGGCCTGGAATAGAATCTATTATGCTTCAGATGAAGTTAAAAAAAATACAGGACTAGCAATCATGATCTCAGATAAAG
Organism: Pseudochirops cupreus; assembly: GCA_028627135.1. Taxonomy (NCBI): domain Eukaryota; kingdom Metazoa; phylum Chordata; class Mammalia; order Diprotodontia; family Pseudocheiridae; genus Pseudochirops; species Pseudochirops cupreus. Next base: position 314,419,367 of record CM053584.1, on the reverse strand, counting down.
AAAAAGCAAAAATAGACCTCATTAAAAGAGAGAATCAGGAAAACTATATTTTGCTAAAAAGTTACTACAGATAATGAAGTAATATCAAAATTTTTACAGCAAGTTTCTCTGATAAAGGCTTCATTTCTCAAATAAATAGAGAACAGAGTCAAATTTATGAAAATAAGAGCCATTCCCTAATAGATGAATGGTTGAAGGATATGGACAGGTAGTTTTCAGAAAAACTCAGTTATTTGTAGTCATATGAAAAAAATGCTCTGTCATCAGTGATTAGAGAACTACAAGTGGAAATAACTATGTGGTGCCCCTCCTGTCTATCAAAAAGTACAAACGCTTGAGGGGATAAGGAAAAATGGGTATATTAATAAATTCTGGGTGGAGTAATGAACTATTGTTCATTTTATAGCCCAAAGGGCTATAAAACTGTGCATATCCTTTGATCCATCAATACCACTACTATGTCTCTACCCCTGAAGAGATCAAAGAATAAGGAAAATGACGTATATGTACAAGATACTTATACTAGCTCCTTTTGTGGTGACAAAGAATGTGAAATTAATGGGATGCTTATCAATTGGGGAATGACTGAATAAGTTGTGGCATATGATTACGATGGAGTATTGTGCTATAAGAAATGATGAAGGGGGTAGTTTCAGAAAAAAAAACACCAGCAAATAATGAAAAAAATATTTGAAGTGAAGTAAGAAGAACTGAGAGATCATTGTGTACAGTAACAGCAACAATTTAACGATGATCAACTGTGAAAGACTTAGCTACTCTGATCAATACAATACACTGATCTGAGACAGTTCCCAAGGACTCATGATAAAAAAAGGGTATCCAGCTCCAGAGAGAGAAATGATGAATTCGGAGTACAAATACAAGTATAGTGTTCTCTCTTTATTTTTGGGAGATGGCTAACTAATATAGAAATGTTTTGCATGATTTCACATGTATAATTAATTGATGAAATTTTACCTGTCTTCTTAGTGGATGGGTGGGAGGAAGAGAATTCGGAATTCAAAGTTCAAACGAAAAAAAGTTTGAATAAATAAATAATTTTAAAATGTTTAAAATCAGGTGAACTGATGGTTAATATTAATGTAGTAGTCTTTAAAATAATAGGCTAGAGACTCCGGGTATATAATGTTGCATATATTATGAGAAATGATTGCATTGTTAGTTGGTTTCACTTGTTTGCTTTGGAGGGTTTAATGAGAAGATAGATCAAGAAATGACTGAAAAAAAGTAAAAGTTATTTTTTTAATGATTAAGAAAACAGGAAGGATTAGGAAATATACTAGTTTGAAAATTTTATTCAGGCAGGAATCATATTTTTTATATAAACTATACATGAAATTTTTGCATGCCTCCCAGTACCATGCTGTTTTTCCCATAGTAGTTATTTAATAAACGTGTACCAAATTTGCTTGAATTTTTATGTGCCATTTCTCATCTTCTGCAGAAGTTGCATGGAGACACTGGAAAATAATAAAGTGTATAAACAAGTATTCTATGTGTTTTGGCTAAATGCTAAGATCTTACCTATGACAATATCTGTGTGGTAAGCATAATTTTAAATCTCTGAACTTCAGTTTTTCATCTGTATGATAGATATAATAAAAACTGTATGAGCTACCTTAAAGGGTTGTTGTGAGGCTCCAATGAGATGCTATATATAAATAATCTGAAAATATTAAAAGTGTTTTCAAAGTAAGTAATGATCGTTGACGATAATAATGATGATGATGACAATAATACATGAACAATGGATGTGGTTTGTGAGAAACATGCTTTTGGGGTTCACAGGACTTCCCAGGCAGGGTTAGGGAGATAGCCTGGACAAGCTTCTGGGTCCACTCCTCCCTTGGGGGCCCTTAGAAATATCTATGTGGGATGCCTCTCAACATGGCTATGGGGATCACAGGACTTCCTGGTAGGGTCAGGGAGTTAGCCTGGGATAAGCTTCCGCTTCCCACTGCTTCCCTTTTTGCGGACCCTTAGGAGGATCTACATGATGTACCCGGTAAAATAACAACCCCCTTCTCACTGAAAGAGCTCAGAAACAGAGTGTGCAGAGAGAGGTGTTTATTTATGCTTTCAGCAAGGAAGCAGGTGTATGCTCACTAGGAACACACTCACACTTAGACAGAAGCAAAAGTGAGGGTCTACAAGTTCTGACATTTCTGGTAGACTTAGGGTTAAATTCCTCAAATACCTTTCTCTCTCTCTCTCTCTCTCTCTGTATATATATATAGATAGATAGATAGATAGATATATCTATATATATATATCTATCTATATATATATATATATACATATATATATATATACATACATATACACATACATTCCACATTCCCTCTCTCTGTGTGTATGTGTGTGTGTGTATATATATATATATATATATATAGTCAAATTCCTCAAAGGTTAGTCAAATTCTTCATACTCTTCACCTTATTTCCCTATATGTATTCCACATTCTCTATATATGCAGATTATATGTAGATTACACAGACATGGTAATAGAGATACTTGTGACCAGTGTATGACCCCCAGGCTTAAACAGGTTTTCCCAGTTTAACCCCTTTCTAGTCCCCTTGGAAGCAAGAGCCAGGATGGCCATTGTCTTAGCAAAATAAGATAAGTGAGCTTCCCCACAGCTATTGATCATCTCTCAGTAACTTTTGTGGAAGCAAAACAAGATACCATTATATCCCTTCTTACATGGTAGATTACAGGGAGCTAGATTTGAAGTCAGAAAGATCTGTTTTGGAATCCTCTTTCAGAAACTAGTTTTGTAAACCTGCACAAGTCACTTACCTTCTCTGTACCTGAGTTTCCTTGTCTGTAAAATGAGGGGATTGGACTCATTCACTTTTAAGGCTCCTTCCAGCTCTATATTGATTATCTACACAGACTGATGATCCACATACACCTATGTATATGCATAATTGTTTTAGTTGGCATAAAACTCCCTCCCAATTTATAGTAATAGAGTTTCAGAGGCTTTGATTGATAGAACCAAACTGTTCTTCCTCTGGGCTGGAGTAAGGGTGATGCTCCCCTCTCTTATCAAAAACTATGCCACTCCTGAATTCAAGCAGTGAGAAGGAACCAATGGGCCATTCCCACAGGATCACTGAAAAATCAGGCTGGCATGGCATTGACATGTGTTATAAGGAACTTTCAAGAAAAAAACTTAAATGCTTGGGAAATTTCTTTGTGCCATGAATTTACAAATGGGGAGTATAAAAAGTAGCATCAGCACTTCATTGGGGGGAAATTTGGTTAATAATGAAGCTTTAGCACTTCTGATTGAATTCTGATTTAGGAAGATAAAAAGCAGCTGTGTCCTGAATTATACATAAAGGGAGCAGTTTGTAGATTATTCTTGCCTGTGTCTACTTCCATGTTTTGTATAATTTAGACCTTAATGTATTGGGGACCTTTTTCCATTTTATTGTTCAATGCCTGAATTATTGCCTTGTCCCTCCCAGTAGCATTTGGTGGATTTTATTTACATGTGTAAACTGGGATTTGGAGGGTTAGGTTACAGTTTTGTATCTGTGAGAGAGATGTGTAAGTATTTTGAGCTATGCCCTTATTATTCCATATGGCTCCACAGCACCATGAAGAAGAGTGATATGAAAACATATTATTTCATAATAAAAAAAATTGAAGATAACTTCTAGATCAGCTCCAAAGGGAACACTGGTACAAGTTTATGGAGATTCATTTTAATCCCATCACTTCTTCAGCTTCTTCTGCCTTTGAGGATGGCCAAATTAGAGTGAGAGGGAGCAAAAGGGGGTCAGCATGAAAGGGAGCCAGGCTCATTGGATCCCCTAGGAAACTGGTCATGCCTACACTATACTTATTAGATGAGGGACATATTTGGCTCCAGGACTGCTTGTCTCCTCCAAAACCATTAGATGTAAGGCATTTTTGCTATGTGGATTTGGAAGCAGGCAAATTCTTATGCAGAAGAATTCAGAAGAAAGAAGGAAATCTTTCAAAGCAGCCTTCATTGGAGAAAGAAGGGGGATACTGTGCATTTTAATCAGTTGATTACACTGTCATTGCAAGATGACATAAATTGTAAAGTCACAATACTTTTGTTTCCAAGGGCAATATTAAATTCTCATTCTGAATTTTTTTTTAGGAAAGATGAAAACTTCTCTGTTCTTTCTTCTTTGGTAGAAGCTGAAAGTCAGTTTATTATACTGGTACCCATGGCCTGCTATTAACGAGGTTTGTTAGCTTCTGTTTTTACTATTAAATGTAGCTTGTGGTTTTTCAAAATGAGGGATTAGCTACGGCCTGTGGCCTTTAATTGGGTCTTGTCTAATTGCTAATATTCATTTTCCAGAGAGAATTGCTTCACACTCTTCAAAAAGTTGATGAGTAGATGGTAGCTGCTATTCCCCTCTGACTTGTAAGCATAAAAGAATAAGTAATCAAACTTCACCTCAAAAAAACAGCCTTGACAGCATGATTATAAATCAGTATTTTATATCTCCTTTTAGTCCATCCTTACAAGTAAAACAGAAATTAGTGACATAGTGAATTCCAGAATTCTTACAGAAAATTTTGAGATGCCTCTGTCTGTGTCCAACTCTTTAATTGCTAACACTAAGTAAAAGTGTTTTGATTCTTTATTTCCTGTATGACCAAAGAAAAGAAAAGAAGAAAGAATACAGATGACAGCAGAGGTGAAGGGAAGCATTCTTCATTTTGTTTATATAAAAGCTAGTTTCTGCCAAAACGAAGCTATACTTATGAATTTAAAAATAAGCAATCCATTTTTCACTGTACAAATGGAAAAACATCTCCTTGAAAATGGCAAATATATGGAAATTCACACCCTTTTTGTCTTAGCAGTAATAAAGATACGTAGTCTTGGCAAGAACATTCTGAATGGACAAGAGGAGAAAGATGAGAACCAGTGAGCTCAACAAGGGGAAAATTGAAGTAGTCAAAATGAAAGATGGACAAAATATTAGTGAGAATTTTAGCTGCAGAGATGTATCTGTGTACTCATGTCTCTGCATAGCTATATATCTCATTGTCCTTCACATTCAAAGATGATGGAACTTGTGGAAATAAAGAAAGATGTTTCTTATGATAGAAATATTATATCTGGTTTATTTTCACATAGTTTAAGTGAGAGTCCATGACTTTCCTAGATCAAGAACTTATAGGAGGAAGGAGGGGTAAACATAAATTCAAGCAGAGGTGATAAAATGAAGGCCCTTTAAAAAAAAAACTTTCTTTTTCTAGCTGACTAAAAAAAAACAACAAGTACTCTCTCTTTCTCTGTCTCTCTCACTTTTTAGAGGGGGAAGACAGAGCAATTGCGGTTAAGTGACTTGCCCAAGGTCTCATGGCTAGTGCGTGTTAAGTGTATGAAGGTAGATTTGAGCTTAGATCCCCATGACTCCAGGGCCAGTGTTCTATTCACTGTTGCCACCTAGCCACCACAAAATAGATCTCTTAATGAGAGATCAATGTAATGTGCATATTCCCAAACCAAACTTTAATAGACATTAAAGCATGTCTGTCAATGGTATACCAACTTCAGTTGCAAAGCTGAATAATCAGGGAAGGTTGCTTTTTGTGTTTGTTTTGTTTTCATGGATAAGTTTGTATCTGTGTTTCCATGTTTCTGTGCCTCAGCCACTAACTTTCTGGATCAGAATACAGTTACTTGGAAGTTGAAAAGTAACCCCAGTGACTGGGAAGAAATAATTCTATTTCCAAAGGTATCTAATTTAAACCCAGAGCATGGTTTGGATATGTAAAAAATATGGTTTTTGTTGATTATACAGCTAAAGCTCAATTCTCTTCTTGGTCCTAGTGAACATATGTTCCCTAGTTGATACTTCCTATAGATGAGAGAAACCTTCCTATTTCTTTCCCTCAGGTATCCAGCAATAGTATTGAGCGTATACGGACATTCATTCATGCATTCATTCACCCAAAAAACATGCATTAAAAATTTACTGTGTGCAAGGTGCTATGATGAATAGAAAAGTGAATAAGACTTTTCCTTGCCTTCTAGGAGCATATAATCTAATAAGAAAAGGGAAACATGAAGTCATCAACCTAATGTAATGCATTAACCCAAAAGGGAAATTTAGAGTCCTATGAAAATAGCAGGAGATTGTATAAAGTCATATAATTTTAGGGTGGGAATGGTTTTAAAAATTAGGAAATTAGGGGCCAGAGAGAACAAGTGATTTGTCCAAGGTCAGATGGCTATAAAATGGAAGAAGAAGGGGAACAAAACATAAATCTTCTGGTTTCTAACATTATATTGTGCTTGTACATAGTCACTCCCCTGACTGGGTAGATAAGGGAATAGTTTCATTCAGAAAGTGGTATTTGAATTGGACATTGTGGTTGGATAGAAATAGTAGAGTAGAAATGGGAAGAACATATTCCAAGTAGAAACAACTTTACAATGTTCCTTAGAATCTGTGCCATTCTAAAATCCATCATCAGACTATTCATTTAACATGTAAAAAATAATGAGGTTGTATCGAAGAACAGGTTCCATATGACCCAAACTATTTTTAAGGATTCAAGAAGAAATTTTTTTTCTGGTCTTCTATGACTGGATTGACCCAGGAGTGTCAAAATTGCACATTGTCAAAAACTTTAGCCTCATGATTTGTAAAGACTAATCTTAAGTGGCTTAATCTCCTCCCCACACTCTGTGGTTGAGCCAGGCTGGACTACACTCCATGATCCTTTCTTAGTCTCCATTACATCATCACCTCCAAATTACTGAATACTCACTGGGCTCTAATGTTGCTATGACTCTGATCAAAGCTATTTTATGTGCCTGTCATACCTTTCTCTCCTCTTCCTCTGTTGATCTATCCATTCCAATACAAATGCATCCTCTTCCAGGAAATCTTGGCTGAATTTTTAGTCAACAAAAACCTTCCCCAAGACCTTGCATAGTATATTGTTTTTGTAACATTTCGTTTTGTTGATCATGCAGTACTGAATATTATAGACAGCTAGGTGGAGTAATGGATAAGTCTTAGACTTAGAGTCTGGAAGTCCTGAGTTCAAATCTTGTTCCAGACACTTATTAATTGTCTTACCTTGATCAAGTAACTTAACCTATCTTAGCTTCAGTTTCCTCATATGTAAAAAGGTGGGTCTACTAATAGTACCCACCTCATAGGGTTGTTGTTACGATCAAAAGAGATTGTGTGTTTGTATATGTATGTATATATGTATGCATGTACAAATACTGTATATAGAATGCATATTATATATAGTATACAATGTATATATTTGTATATGTGTGTGTGTGTGTATACACAGAGAGAGGGGGTTGTGAACCCTAAAATTACACATACATGTTAGTTATTCCACCACTAATTGTATTGGTTCCGTCTTCCTACTAGGTAAGTTCCTTGAGGGTAGGTACAACGCATTTATCTAATGCATTTCAACCAGTCTGTCTATCTGAATTTGAATAAATCACTCCACCTTTCTAGATCTCAGTTTCCTCATCTGCAAAATCAGGGAATTGAACTAGATAACCTGTAATGTCCCTTCTAGTTCTAACTTTTTGAGTGTTTGAAAAAGCAGGATGGTACCATAGAAACAGTATTGAAATGGAATCAGAGGACCTAGATGTGAACCACAACTCTACCATGATCTATTTGTGTGAGATCTTGGGAAAGTCACTTAACCACTCTGAGATTCTGAATCTCAGAGTGACAGTTGACTTCTAAAGATTCCTTCCAAATCTGGATCTCTGACCCCAAGAGATGATATAGATTTTGATCATATCTAATCTGTTGCATTCCTAGATAATAAGCCAATATAAACATGCTAACAAAATGGAAAGTGGTTTGTCAACAGAAGAATGTGTTCACTTGTATCTTTATCTTAAGATTTTGACTTTAATGTGAGAAGAGGGTTATCTCTGGTGATGTGTTCTGTTATTGTGTCAGTGACACAAATAATTATAACCACTTTGCTGTTGAACATCATAAAAATTTGTCTAACACATCTGTGATTTGATTATATCTAATACTAAATTATAATTATATAACCTGCCCATGTATCTTCCTCATGAACAACAGCATATGTGTACATGCATGTGCACATATGGATGTACGCATATACACATGTATGTGTGCATACAGAAATGTACACATATACATACACATACACATGTGGATACACATGCACACATACACACATATATACAATCTATCATCTATCTATCTATGAAAACTACAAGGTTTACAATGATTCTTGTAAGTTAGAGTATCTGGGTTCAAATCCTGTCTCTCATGTTCACTGCCTATATTGCCTTGGGCAAGTCATTTAACTTCCCTATAAATGAGGAAGTTGAACAGCATGGTGACTAAAGTTCATTCTATCTCTGGACATCAGACCCTAGGATTCTGACAAAGAACCAATTAGATAAATGAAAATCTTATCATTCTCATTTTAGACATCAGGAGATTACTCAGAGAGGCTACTCAATGTGCCCAGGGCCAAATAACACGTACAGAGCTTTAACCAGGATTTTCCCATTATGCCATGCAATATGTGTAAAGAAAAAGAAATTTACAATGTTTTGAGACTTGGGAAGAAGGGAATATTTCTGAATTCATTTTTATCTTTCAGAAAACACATCTAAAAATCAGTCAGGGTGTTGGGGAGAGGGTGGTGGGTAGGAATGCAAATTGTGTATGGAGTTGAATATTTCTTAAGCACTTATTCCAAAGTTGTATTTGCTAAGTGTTGATATAAAAAGAAGATAAGACTAGTGAATGAGAGACTTTGTAGCAACAAATGTGAATGTAATAATGTTTAAATGACATGGGAACTATGCTCTGAAAGAACATCTCACTCAAAAACCCGATTCTCTCCTGCCTGAATAATTTCTTCTAAGAGCATGCAATGAGAAGGATAAAGCATAAATACATATATTAATGGTAAAATGTGGCAAATAAGAGCGCAGCAGAGCACCAAGATAGGAAAGAGGATGGAATCTGGTTGGAAATATTAGAGATAAACTCCACCCACCCCACCCCCTATGTAAATTAACATACAAAGTTGGGTGACAAAGGCTACAGTGGATCATTCTTTTTTTCTGCTTGGCATACCAGTGAATTTCCCAGAAAACACTGTCACCCAATAATCCTCTTCCTTTGTCTAGATGACACCATCTAACCATGTCAGCCTTCATAAAATACCCCATCTCCTCCCCTTGACCTTCTCAACAGTACAGAGACACATCTTCTCAATTGCAGACCAGATATCAACCATCCTCTTTCAATTGTAGCCAAGGCCACCTTTGACCACTATTTGCAATTCCTTTGGTCCAAAATTGACAAAGGAGAAAAAGGAGAGCTGGAATAGCAAGATATGCCAAAGAACTATCTTTTAAGGCAACAAATTTTTTGAGATACTAGGCGGTTGTTGTTCAGTCATTCAGTCATGTCTGACTCTTCAATAACACATGCCAGTACTGCCCATGGGGTTTTCTTGGGAAAATTACTGGAGAGGTTTGCCATTTCCTTCTTTGGCGGATTAAGGTAAACAGAGGTTAAGTGACTTGCCCAGAGTCACCCAACTAGTAAGTATCTGAGACTGGATTTGAACTTAGGTTTTCCTGACTCCAGTCCCAGCACTTTAGCCACTCCAGGAAGTTTTAATTTACTTAGTTGCCCCTTGTTAAAGGGATTGAGTATGTTCACTTCAGAGAAAAGAATATTTAAGGGGATCATAAAAGCTATTGTCTAGGTCTCTGTGAAAAAGATTTGCTTCTTGGCCCCAGAGATTTGAATTACTACCAATGGATGGAAATTGCAAAGAAACAATCTTAAGCTTCAAAATCTTCCTGAATTATAACAAAACATGCTGCCCACTTGCTGACAAAGAGGTAATGGACTCAAGATGAAGACGGAGACACAGTTTTGGACACTACCAATGAGAGAATTTGTTTTGCCTGTATTTGGATTGTATTATATATTTATAACCAGGGTTTTGATTTGATTTGATTTTTCTTTCTAATGAGAGGGAAATGTAGTGAGCACCCCCATCATTAGAGGTCTTCAAGTGCAAATTGGATAGTCACTTGTTGGGGATATTGTTGAGGAAGAAGAGTATGTTAGAAATGCTAGGATATTCTATCGTGATTTTTTTTTATCTACTATGTAGACAAAACTTGGGCCCTTAGCTTACTTACTCTTGAGCTAGTAAAATTCTAATAACCTGTCCTCATGGTTGCATTTTATTTACTATTCTACTTTGGACTTTCTCCCCATTTCCTATGCCACTTTTATATGGAAGGCCCAAATGAATACTGACCTCTCATAAAGGCTGAGGAACTTGGATGTCACTCCCATGCACAAAAAAAAAAGAAGACTTTAGCAACTCCATATTGCCTATAGGATAAAATACCAATTTCTCTGTTTAGCATTTAAATCTCTGGTTCCAATCTTTATTTTCAGACATTTCCCTTGACTTCCCGTACAATGCTACATTGCAGTCAAAGTAATATTCTTGAAGCACTTAGCACAGTGCCTGACACAAAGTAGGGGCTTAATAAATGCTTATCACCTATCCTTGTCTGCCCTTCCCACTATTCCTTATATATGAAATCCTATCTCTTACCTCCGTGTCCTTTGCACAGGCTAACCACTTTGCCTAGAATACTCTCCCTCCTCATCACTGCCTCTTGGCATCCCTAGCTCTATTCAAGGTCCTGTTCTAGAAATGGCTTCTACGTGAGATCTTTCTTGATACCATTAGTTATTTAGCTCCATTCCCCCAATAATTGTATATTTAATAGGTACATTTAGCCATTTACATGCGGTTTCTAGCCAGTAGAATGGAAGATGCTTGAAGATAAGGACTCTTAGGAGTTTTGTCTCTGTACCAACAGTGTCTTGATACTACACAGGAGGCATTTCATAAATCTTTGTGGAATCAAATTGTTGCTTTGAAGAGAAGATCGCTTCCAGGGTCCTCCATGCTATATTCCTCTTTCAGCATCTTGTTTGCATAAAGGACTAAAAGAAATGAGACAGATTCATATCATTCTCGTTTTCACACCTGAGGAAGCTGAAGTGTAGAGAGAATCAATTAAAAGCAAAGCTGAAGGCAGAGAAAACATGTTAACACTTCAGCCCCTCGGACTTATCACTGAATGAGACTTGCTTTCTGGAGAAGTTAGGGGGGATCAAAGAATTCTGGAGAGAGAACAGTTCAGAGAAGTCAGCTCTTCCAGAAATCTCCTCTCTAACACACTCCTTCGTAAGAGGCAGCTATGTTCCCCTTACAGAGATGCCTGATTTGGGTAGAAACCCCTGAGTTCGGGTCCTAGCCGCATAACATGTGAAACTGTTATTTAATTAACGTGATTTGTTTAAATCTTTATTTACACTATTTATTTAATCTGTTATTATTATTAAGAGTTACATTATTATTTCTTTTATTATTTTATTTATGCTATATCATCTACTAAAAATTTATTTAGTTTTTCAGTGTCTTAACTTCCTTAATGACTTAGTAATCGTTAGTAGGTTAGTAATAGTTGCACTATCAGCCTCATAGCTTTGTTGTAAGGATCAAAGATCAAAAAGCATATAATTTATATAGTATAAACTTATACAAATTTAGCATGGCATATACATTATAGCATAATGTAAAATGTATTTATATCTATCAATGTACGTATGTACGTATGCATGTATGCGTGTATGCATGTATGTGTGTATGCATCTATCCATCTATCTATCTATCTATCTATCTATCTGTGCTTACTATTAATTTTCCTAATGGTGTAGAAGTGCTGGGGAGTGGATAGAGAAAAATTAAGTGTCCTTTGATTTACCCTCTTAGCTAAGAACATTCTTATCATTTCATCTTTTCCTATGCCTTATTCCTCTTAAGCCCACTTTTGGCCATCACAGTAGCCTCTAAACCCTCCATCCTTCATTACTTTCCCAGGCCATAACCTATGCTTTAGCTTCACTTTCCTCCATTCCCAGTCTTGAACTTTAGCTAGAATCTACTCTTGAATCCCTTGTATTCTTATCCTACTGATGCTTATGCCTTGCCAAACCCTGACCTTGGAATGTTGCCACCATAACCTCCTTTGTTCCTACTCACATATTACTAAACTGATCTGGAGAAAGTCATTAAGCCATCTCAATGAGGTGCACTACAAATTTTGTTAATTAATCTCAAGTGAAACTTCACTTAAAGCAAGACAATCCTTTTGTTCCTTTCTAACTGATTCTCTCCCTTACCACAGCATTTGCTACCATCTTCTTTGCTTTCTTTAAACTTCCTACATCGCTACCTCCCCTCCATCCATGTACTTGATGACCTTACCTCACACTCTACAGAAAAAAATAGAGGCTACCCATTGTCCCTTCTCTTCATCTCCAAACATGATGACATCACCTCCTTTTCCATTATCTTCTCCATTCCTCTTGTTTGGCAGGAGGAAGTGGTTCTTCTCCTTTCCAAGACCAATCTCTCTAGATGAATACTTGATTCCATTCCTTTCCATATTCTTTAGCATGTCACCTTTACAGCCATCCCCACTCTTTCTTTAAACCTCTATCCTCTCCTCCCTCAATTCTTCTGCTCTATAGGTTCCTTTCATTCTGCCTACAAACATGCCTCCACCCTTTAAAAAACCCTTAAGAGAACCAACCATCATGCCTCCAACTATCATCCAAAATTATCTCTTCCTTTCTCAGCCACATTCCTTGAAAAAACTGACTACTCTCTCTGACTCTACTTTCCCCCTTCTAACATGCTTCTCAGTATTTTACTATCTTGTTTCCAGTTTCATTATTTAACTGAAGCTTCTCTCTCTAAAGTTATTGGTAATCTTTTAATTGACAAATGTGACTTTCTTTTATCAGTTGTAATCTTGCTTGACTTCTCCGCAGCATTTGACATGATTGACCATCTTCTCTAAACATTTTCATGGCACTGATTTCTCTTGGTTATCCTCCTACTCATCTGAACACTCTTGGTTCTCCTTTGCTCATTCGTCATCCATATAACACATATTAATTGTGGTTAAATCAAGACTTTGTCCTAGGTTCTCATTTCTTCTCTCTCTATACTCCCCCTCACTGATCTCATTAACCCTCATGGTTTCAGAAATTATTTCTTTCTTCTTTGCTGCTTGTAATATTTTCTCCTTGATCTGGGAACTCCAGAACCTGGGTATAATATTCCTAGGAGTTTTCTTTCGGGGATCTTTTTCAAGAGGTGATTGGTGAATTTTTTCAATTTCTATTTTGCCCTCTGGTTCTAGAATATCAGAGCAATTTTGCTTGATAATTTCTTGCAAGATAGTCTCTAGGCTCTTTTTTTGATCATGGCTTTCAGGTAGCCCAATAATTTTAAAATTATCTCTCCTGGATCTATTTTCCAGGTCAGTGGTTTTTCTAATGAGGTATTTCACATTGCCTTCTTTTTTTCATTTGTTTGGATCTGTTTTATACTATCTTGATTTCTCATAAAGTTGTTAGCTTCCAATTGCTCCAAATTATTTCTGAAGGAGTTATTCTCTTCAGTGAATTTTTGAAATTTCTTTTCCATCTGGTAAATTCAGATTTTTAAGGCATTCTTCTCCTCACTAGCTTTTTGGGCCTCTTTCGCCATTTGAGTTAGTCTATTTTTTAAGGTGTTATTTTCTTCAGTGTATTTTTGGGGTCTCCTTTAATAGGCTGTTGACTCACTTTTCATGATTTTCTTGCATTATTCTTATTTCTCTTCCCAATTTTTCCTCCATTTCTCTTACTTGATTTTCAAAATCCTTCTTGAGCTCCTCCACAGCCTGTAACCAGTTCGTGTTTTTCTTGGAGGCTTTTGATGCTGGACTTCTGACTTTGCTGTCTTCCTCCCACTCCATGCCTTGATCCTTTTTTGTCCCCCAAAAAGGATTCTATGGTCTATTTGCGCTTCCTCTGCTTGCTCATATTGCCAACCAATTACTTGACTTTTGAGCTCTCTGTCATGGTAGAACTCTGCTTCCAGAAGGGAGAGAGCTGTGTCCAAAATCCCTGGGGTTTTTGCAGCTGCCAAAGCTATTAGGAGGGTACTCTCTGTACAGCCCCCACAAGCTCTGGCTCACTGGCAACACACCCCAGGACTACCACTCAAGAGCGTAATCCAGATCCAAGCAGGTTAAAGCAAAAGTGATTACCCTCTGAATGGTCACTTGGTCCTCCATGATCTGCAGGCCAGGAGCTCCTGAGGCAGTCACTCTGAAGTGGCTGCACAGCCACCATGCCTCTGCTGTTTCTCACCCTGGGGGCAATGGCTGGACTGTGCTCTTCTGTCCTCCCAACTCCAACAGAGTTTCATTCTGACCTTTTACTTTGTCTTTGGTGTTTATGGGTTTAGAAGTCTGGAAACCACCACAGCTGGTGGGGATTTATTTTCCTGATATCTGCTCAGGCCACCCTGGGGTCAGAACCACATGGACTCAAGTGAAACTGCACTTGGCTCCCAGCTCAGTGCAATAGACCTTTCCTCTCAGCCTGCCAGGCTGCCTTCAACAGGAGATTTGTTTCTCTCTGTCTCTTTGTGGGTTCTGTAGTCTAAAGTTTGTTTAGAGTCATATTTTACATGTATTAGAAGTGATTGGAGGGGAAGCTCACACCAAGTTTGTGCTTCTACTCTGCCATCTTGGCTCTGCCCTCCCTTTCACTAATTTCTAATTAGACACTGAGTCACTGTGAGAGTTGTGATGCTTTCTGTCTCTGAGAAGTGTATATACACTCTGAGTTAGTATTTCGCTTTAGGGCTCACTTATGAGAAGGTTCTTATGATTTTCTGGTTGAGATTCTGAGTGTCTGTATGTTCAGAAGTCCCCAACTGCTCATATGTAAAGGCTCTCTCAATGATGTATTGTAAAGTGTAAAGGGATGTATGTAAAGTGGATAGTTGATTCAGGCATTTAGAGGCCTGTCTGTTGTTCTTTATTTCTCTGCTTGTATTTTCTCTGAAGTGCAGGGTACTGACTTTTCCCCTGAACTAGTGAATATAATTTTTAAAGATTGTTGACACCTTAAACAGCTATGTTTCCTAGAAAAACAAATCTAAGAACCTGTGCTAGCAGCCATCCTGGGCATGCCGGTGTGGTTGCCACTACAGTCCCTCAGATTCTTAGCCAAGGAGTCATTCTAGAGCCCTCACTGTATCTCACCAAGTTATTGCCAAAATCTGATTTCCCCTTTGTAAAATCTCTCAGTAAGCCCCCTTCTCTCCTCTAACACTACCACCACCCTACCACAGGTCCTCATGCTTGGGTTATTATAATAGCTTGCTGCTAGGTCTGCCTTCCTCAAGTGTCTCCTCACTCCAATCCATTGCTCATTCATGCACTAAAATGATTTTCCTAAAGCACATTTCCAATCATTTCAATCCCACCCATCAATAAACCTCAGTGATTCCCCATTGTTTCCTGGATCAAATAAAAATCCTCTATTTGGTGCTCAAAGTCCTTCATAACCTAGCCTCCTCCTACCTTTCCTGTCTTTTTGTACCTTACTCCATGACATGGACTCTTCAATCCAGTGATGCTGGCCTCCTGGCTCTTCTACCAACAGGATATTCCATCTCTCCAGAGTTCCTCCAGGCAACTCCTCTGGTTGTTCCCTCCATACCTAGCATGTTCTTCCTTCTCTTATGTCACTAATCATTCTCTTGGCTCCATTTAAGTCCCAACTAAAATCCTTCCTTCTACACAAAGGCCAACCCAACTGCTCCTCTATTAATTATTAATATATATGCCTTCTTTCTGTGAATTATTTTCTATTTTTCCTATACACAACTTGCTTTGTATATAGTTGTTTCCATGTTGTCATACCCATTAGCTTGTAAACTCCTTGTGAGAACAGCAACTATCTTTTGTCTTGTGTGTGTGTGTGTGTGTGTGTGTGTGTGTGTGTGTGTGTGTGTGTGTGTATGCTCTTAGTGCTTAGCACAGTGACTGGCACATAGTAGGTGCTTAATAAATATTGATGGAACAAATCTTCCACTTCAAAGTTCAGCTCAAGTGATACCTTCTGTATGAAGCTTTCCTAATCCTCTTGTAGAATCACTTTGTATTTATTTTGAATATATTTTGAATATTCCTGTAGATGTATATGTCACTCCAAACTAAGTTGGAAACTTCTTCAGGGTAGGAATCATTTCACTTTTTTGTTTCCCCCATTGCCAAACATAGTGCGGAACAGAAAAGTCACTTAATAAATGCTTCTTGATTGATTGATTGCTGAACACTTATTCTTCTAACCCCACATCTCCTTCTTCTACCCAATTTTTATTTGGCATCAGGAAAGACTTGATTCCTTATATCCAGAAGATAAGTGTTCAGTGATTATGTGACTTTCTACACTGTTACGAAAATAGCCACACACAAAAAATGGAGGAGGGATGTTAAAACTGTGAGCTCCTTGAGAGAAGAAACTGCCTTTTTTTCCTTTAGCTTGTTCTCAGCACTTAGCAGTGACTGGCACATAGTAAGCACTTAATGGATGCTTATGGCTTTATTGATTGAATCCCTGTGATCCTGGAAAAATACCTGGGCTTGCTCTCAAAGAATATTGTCTTAAACATGTGAGTTAAGTCGTTCATAGCTTGCATATGCAGGAAGAAGAATAATGGAGTAGATGTAATTTTTCTCCCTCCAGTCTCTTAGGAAATTGAATTGGATCATCTGGAGCCATCACTCCAGAGCCATTTTGATTGTGCCTACCTGTTCACATCCTCAACATTGACACCTTGATATTTCTTGAGAGCAAAAGTAATGGGACGGGTAGGTTTTGGCTCTTCAGAGACTTTCAGTACTTCAGCCAAGTCATGGTAAAGAAGAGAAACTATTATTTATTTGAACAGATATAGAAGACATAGTCATTTTAACTTTGGGCAGGGGGTGCATAGAGAGTTATACTTCACATTCACTTTGGACATTTTGAGTGCTTAACCAAGTTCTCTTGCCATTGCAATGCTCCTGTTAAAATTCTACATTTTCATGGATAATCTTCAGGATTTTGGGTCATTTTTTTTTTCAGTTTAAGTAGTGTACTTTGTCAGGATTCTTTCTTCCAGAAAACTGCACAAAATGCAGAATAATCACCTATTCATTCAATACAGTAAATATTTATTATACCCCTACCATGGGCAGGTAGTAGCCATGTTGGATAGAGCACCAGGCCTGGAATCAGGAAGGTCTGAGTTCAAATACAGCCTCAGGCACTTAGTAGCTGTGTGCCCCTGGGCAAGCATTTAATCTGTTTACCTCAGTTTCCACATATGTAAAATGAGCTGGAGAAGGAAATGACAAACCACTCTAATATCTTTGCCAAGAAAAACCAAAATTGGGTTACAAAGAGTTGGAAATGACTGAAAAAAATGAACAATAATAAATGTGTTAGGAATTGTCCTAGCCCTGAGTATATAGAGACAAAAATGAAACAGTACATATCAAAGGTGCTTACATTTTACTAAGGGGGTTACCACATGAATAAAAATACATTAATTCAGAGCATGTTGTGACACTGTACAATCCATAAATGATGCTTGGGGCACTACACTTATCAGAAGCTACAGTATAAGCAATACAAATCAACTGGTATTTTCCATTCCTTAAGCAAATAGGATGACAGCATGTCACTAGGCTAATTATCCATCCACCAGGTGGCTTTCTAGAGCTATCCACAGTTCATACCTGATGCATGCCTGGGCTATAGCCCACCAAAGGCTTCTGGCCCACAGAAAGTGCTCATTCTTAAAACATCTAGTCATCCCACCCTTGCCCCCTGACCACTTACTCCTACCATAGTACCCTGTGTCAGGCAGGTGTGCTGAGCACTTCCTTGCTGACCAGTTTTGAATTTAACAAGAGTATCGCATGGATTATTGCTCAAAATGCCAACATTAAATCTTTGGCTCTAGAGCACATACATCCTATCTGTCCTCTCCTCTCTTCAGTCACAATCCAAACACCTTCACAGGTGTCAGATACTCAAAACGCTGAGACCATGTAGTAGTATATTGAACACAGTGAGAATAGAAGTTTAAATGTTAAGACTCCAGAGGCTTTATGCCTCCAGTCATCTATGAAACCTCCAACATGCCTTCCCAGTTCTTTGAGCATAGCCAGGGAATTTCCTGAACTACATGTTCCTACAAGATGAAGAAAGAACTAAGGGCTCTGGAAATGTTCCTTGGACACCATTTCAGGGTCAAAGAATATGATGGGGATAGAGAAGGGGGTTCAGTGAGAGAACAGACTCCTACCACTTACTCAGCAACCACTGAGATTTTTAAAAGCATGGACCTACCTTTTCCCTTTATAGGGAAGTAGAAATTTTATTATTTTTAGAAACTGTGACCAAGATAGTGAAATTGAATATCTTCTGAAATTTACCCAGTATCCTCCTCCCAACCCAAGTATCCCAACTAGTCTTAGATCCTCAAGAAATAGCCTTGGTGCTCTCTGAAGCACCAACAAGATGATTAGGTCTGATTCTAGCAACAGGTCATATTTCAATACTATAATTCTCCCTTCAGATGCACTAAATTCTATTGGAATTTTGAATATCAGTACATTCTACTGCCCTTGTCACAGCCCATCATAGCAAGGGATTATGGGTTCATATACTTGAAGCTGAAGAAGACTTCAAAGGTTGTCTCCTCTGCTCTCTCATTTTATAAATGAGGAAACTGAAGTACAAAGAAGTTAAATATAATGTTCAAGGTCACATGGGTAGTAAGCATCAGAGGTGAGGTTTGGAACACATATTCTCTGAATCTAGAGCAAATTTTCTTCCTCCTATACCATGCTACCTTTCTTTGGGTGGTTGGGTAACAGAATCTAAAAAGCACTTTGTGAAGTCATTGAACAAGATTTTATAAGGACTATAATGGAAAAGTATACTGCTATTAATGGAAAGGACATCCCTTTTACTATAATTGAAAAGATGTTGTTGCCCATAGGATGCCATGCAACTAAACAACCATTTCTCAAACTGTGCTATTAATATTAGATCCTTCACCCATGCTCTGGCAGAAAACATCAGGTCATTTTAAACTGGCACTTGTCTTACAAATCCTGTTGCTTGAATCCTAGGAGGTTAATGTATGCATTAGGCACATGGTAACTCTTTTGTCATCTGTGATCGTTCAGGTACTTAGCCTGGTAGATCTTGAATGCATATTTGACATTCGTGTCAATAATATTCACTGTTTGATTTTCTGGAAAGGTTATGGTACCAGAGACTTTTCTTAGGACCCTGAGAAGCATGGCTCTTTCCTGGACAAAGTTACATTCACTCTGTTTAGCACAACAGACAGAGGCATGATAGGTTAACATCCCTTCCTATTAGTGGAAGTACTATCAAGTTTTGTCTTTTATCACTGAGCCCATAGTTCTGTTTCCATCCCATTAACCCATTTACCTTCTTTCTAACTATGCTATAAACTCCCAAAGAGCAGACATACCATACATCCTTAGATACTACCATAATACAAGATATTGTACATAAAACACATTCAAAAACTTACTGAATTATCTCCATCTATGTGTTTCTACCTAATAGAGCCATGATCTAAGGCTAGCTTTTGATCAAGCAGAAAGCATATAAAATAGCTTCCTATTTCAAAAAGGAATTGTATCAGGTTTAATTTCTAATTGCCTCTGCTACCCTAAGTCTCCAGTTAAAACTCTACCTGTCCCTGGAATATACAAAATACAAACCTACAATGGTTTGTAGGACCATTCACTGAAACTTACCAAGGGCCATGAGAAAATGTGAATCAGAGATTTTCCAGAAAAAAAAAACATAGAGGGGTCATAGCTATAGGCTGTACAGTTTGTACTTGGTTCTCGAAGACACCCATGACATCAGGAAGATGATGACATGACTTGCAATTGCATTGGATTTAAGTGAGGGAGGGCTATGCAAAGTCACCAGCCTCACTTTCTCCTCTAAAGCCATCTGTATACAGTGGTTAGATATAGATCAGGACAACTGGAGATGGTCCAGGATGCAAGCTATGGGAACAGATTGTCCTAACTTCCTAGCTGGTTTCTTTTTACTTAGTTTCTGACTCTCCAGATCAGAATGACAGAATCAAATACATCTGGACTGATAGCCTGATAGCTTCAAAGAATTCATCTCTTCGGTCTAATTCACTTCTATGCCTAGGCCCATTCTCCTCTTTCCAATATTTGTTTTGGCCTGCCAATTCATGGCTTCTTACCATCTTTCTTTGCTCCACCTACAGTCCTGGTTTGTGACCTGCAGAAGGAGAACTGGGTGCACAAAAAAGAATGAATCATATACATTAAAACAATAAAGAAAAGAAGGACAATTACAATCTCAACATGATCCAAATAAAATAAAGGTGAAATAATTACTCTGAAAACGACTTTTTTCTAAAGCATGATTGAGAGAAAAGGAGAAGAAAATATCTGTTGAAATTTGGTCCAGCAATGAAACAACAAAAACAGGCATCTCATTTTCATGAGCATCCTAAAGTTCACTAGGCATAAAATCATACAGTTAAATTACAGAATACCAACACTTTAAGTCATGCATACATACATATAAACAAGATGTTTAAAAAATAAATGTAATCGTATTTTAAACAGCCAACGTTCCTCTCCAGAAGCAATTTAACAATTTAGTCCTTAAAGCCATGGCATAGTTGCTGTAAAAGTATAAGCAATTTGAGATTCAACTAGTCACATCCCAACATGCTAAAGGACTATATTCACACATCCACACCAAATACAGTTATAGATGGAAACATTCACTTGACCTCTTAGTTATTCCTAAATTTCACCAGATTGAACATACCCCATATAGATGGTGTAAAAAGTTAGTATGAACAATATATGATAACCCAACTTATTTGAGAGAAAGGTTGACTTATACCCATTTGTTTTAAGTTAATTCACAAAATTGCCCCAAATTTATTGCTTAAATCTTCAACTTTCACCTTTTTTTCAGCAGCAGAACCATGTCATTTGGTACCTCCAAATGATGACAGCTCTTCATTATATTCTAACTTTATCTTGGTAGCTTAAAGAATGGGTTGTGAGAACTGAAAGATGAGTAAGGGCTAAAGACAGTTCAGATGGATCACAGCATTAAACTATCCTAAGTAATAATAATTAAGTGAATTGACCTAGATATGAGACAATGAATTTGGGAATATTTGTTAAAAACATAGATTATTGACCTAATATGCCATAATGGCCCTTTCATAATCTTTAAGGTCTATTGAAGAAAAACACATTTGGATGGCTTTGAAAAATATCTTATTGACCTAACAGACCACAATGGCTCCAAAGAGAACATTAGTATCTATCCTGAAAGTAAGCATTTATAGTGTTTTAAAACACTATTGACATTTTTTGCATGAAGTGTCTCTAAATCATAAACATAGATGCTGCCTGAGGAGCTTTTCAGAATGAGTGTATCTTACCTTTAATTCCTAAAAGGCAATATAGTCACATCCCAAACTGGACTAATTCCTTACCAAAACACCGCTGCCCTTTGCATTTCCTTGTCACTGCATCACGTTTCAATTTGATAAAATGCCAAAATGAGTACTAAAGCAGGACATCTTTTTTTGGGTAAAAATATAAACTAATCATAGATTCACTTATGGTGTAGACAGATGTGGTTTTTATGACCATGCCCTGCCTTCTGCTACCAGTTAGTTCAGGGTGAGGGTTCAAGATAGTAAAAAAATCTTTGGAGTATTAACACTGGACACTGAACGGTAGATAAAGTCAATATGACTCAATACTCTTATTCATCCACTCCAGAGATGTAGATTCAAAGCATTAACAGGTTAGTAGGAAACTAGTCCACCTTAGAGGCAAGCTATTGTGTGCCCTTAGGAAAATGTGAAAGTTACCTATCCTCATGCCCCATGTGTTACTGTGCTTAGAGGTTTTGAACCTTCACTGAAATAATGCTGTATGTATGTTTGCATGTATGTACGTATATGTGTGTGTATATACATGCATATGTATGCTTATGTCGATAGATATATAGATATTTGTGTACACATATTTACACACATACTACATATTTGTGGGAACGGGGAGTGTAATCTCTTTAAGACTTTAATGTTTATAGAATGTTTTATATATACCACCCGATTTGATCATCACAACAATCCTCTGAAGTGTGTAATACAGATATAATTGTGCCCATTTTACAGATGAGAAAAGTGAGACTCAGAGGAGCTAATTGACTTACTCATGATCACAAAGGCAGAGGTAGGATTTGAATCCAACTAATTTCAAGTCCACTTCTCTTTTCAATATACCATGCTGTCACCTCACAATGTAATAGATAAAATTCAGCTTATTCTGAAAGAAAATGCTCACATGCTGGAGCAGTCTGTGGCTAGATCACTGGACCTGGAATCAGTAAAGATTTGGATTTGACTGCAGCCTCAGACACTTATTTGCTATGCAACCTTGGACATATCATTCAACCTCTGTCAATATCCATTTCCTAGTCGTTACCATGGGAATAATAGTATTCACTTTCCAGGATTGTTGTGAGGACAAAATGGGTTAATATTTATAAAGAAGCTAAACCTTAAAGTATTATGTAGATTATTATTATTTTCTGGCACTGATGAAATAAATGTAGATTTTGATTTTTAAGTCACATATCTATTGTGTGTGTTTTCTCCTAGGTTAATGCCCAATTTGCTTCCCCATAACTGTGGTTCTAATAGGCACAGTATGTGTTTCCCATAATCAAAGAATATTGTGTGTAAGTTGTTGATTTGGGAAGAGATTGTCAAGGGAGACAGAGATGAGTAGAGAACAAAAGAAAAAAATGACAGGACACAGTAATATGTTTCCTACTGTCAGTGAGGTTATTGTCAAAATCAAATGAGATAACATGTACAGTGCTTTGCAATCCGTAAAGCACTATACATTCTGTTATACAGGAAATTGCTAGGCTTGGCTATGGAACAAATGCGTATCCTTCATTTAACAAATGTATTAAAATATGTATCACCCTGAGCTATAATGGTATATAAAATTATATGGCTTGGATTTTGACATTAAGGTCAATGACACAATGACTCAGCTCAAATGTCAGCTCCTTCAACTGGCATTCCTCATTTCACAAGTTATTAATGTCCCTCCACATTCAATCTGTATTTATTTTATTGTTGTTCAGACATTTCCATTGGGTCTGACTCTTCATGACCCCATTTGGGGTTTTCTTGGCAAAGATACTGCAGTGATTTCCCATGTCCTTCTCCATTTCATTTTACAGGTGAGGAAACTAAGACAAACAAGGTTAAGTGATTTGCCCAGAGTCACACAGCTAGTAACTGTCTGAGGCCAGATTTGAACTCAGGAAGATGAGTCTTCCTGACTCCAGTCTTGGCATTCCACTGTGCCACCTAGCTGCCCATTGATTTTATACATATCCTGTATTTAAACAGTATTTTGAAATCCCACCAGACAGAATTATAAGGTCCTTGAGGACACAGAAGTTCTTATTCACTTTTGTCTTGGTATCTAGAATGTCTAACAAAGCATCTGGAACATAATAGACATTTAATAAATGTTTACTGAATGGTCAAGACAACTTTATTGATAGAAATAAACAGATACTAATAACTTTGTGATTCTAACAGCATAGCCAGTATTCGCTGCCATAATAGACTATGTACTTTGGGAAAGAAATGGGGCAGGGGAGGAGGTGAGCACCACAGTTTTTAAAGGTTTGATTCATTCTTAAATATAGCGGTTCTTATTGTTTTAACTAAAAAGAAAAAATGGGAGAGAGATGAACTCAGAGTTTCTTTAAACAAAACAATTTAAAGACTTTTAAAAATATGTATTCTTTTCTTTGTCTTTTTTTATCTTTTATTTATTTATTTTTCATTTTCAACATTCATTTCCACAAGATTTTGAGTTACAAATTTTCTCCCCATCTTTCCCCTACCACCACCCCAACATATCACGGCTACTGAATACCCCTTCCCCCAATCTGCTCTTATATCCTCCCCCATACTCCCTAACTTCCTAGTAGGGCAGGATGAATTTCTATACCCCAGTGCTTGTTTACCTTATTTCCCAGTTGCATGTTAAAAAAAATTTTTTTTCACATTTGTTTTTAAAACTTCAATTTCCAGATGCTTTCCCTTCTTCCCTGCTCACCCACTGCCACTGGGAATACAAGCAATTCAATATAGGTTGTACGCAAAATGTTTCCATAGTAGTTATATTGTGAGAAACTAACTGTATTTCCCTCCATCCTATCCCCCCCCACTTATTCTATTTTCTACTTTGACCCTTCTTTTTCAAAAGTGTTTGCTTCTAACTACCCCCTCCCCAATCTGTCCTCCCTTCTATCATCCCCCCTCTTATCCCCTTTCCCCCTACTTTCCTGTAGGGTAAGATACCCACTTGAGTGTGTAGGTTATTCTGTCCTTAAGCCAAATTCAATGAGACTAAGGTTGACCCATTCCCTTTCACCTTCCTGCTCTTTCCCTCCAGTGTAACTGTTTTATCTTGCCTCTTTTATATGAGATAATTTACCCTATTCTCTCTCTCCCTTTCTCCTTCTCCCATTATATTCCTCTCTCACCTCTTAATTTTATTTTTTAGATATCATTCCTTCCTATTCATCTGATCCTGTGCCCTCTATCTACGTATACATGTACACACATATACACACACACTCACATGTGTATTTATACACATATAAACCCTGCTATATACATATATATGTATGCATACATATATACATATACATATATATTCCTTTCAAATATCCTCAAACTGAGAAAAGTCTTATGAGTTACAATTATCATTTTTCCATGTAGGAATGTAAATAGTTCAACTTTAATAAGTTTCTTATGATTTCTTTTTCCTGTTTACCTTCTCATGCTTCCCTTGATTCTTGTATTTGAAAGTTGAATTTTCTGTTCAGTTCTGGTTTTTTCAACAAGAATATTTGAAAGTCCTCAATTTCATTGAAGAACCATATTTTCTTGTGAAGCATTATACTCAGTTTTGCTGGGTAGGTGATTCTTGATTTTAATCCTAGCTCCTTTGACCTCTGAAATATCATATCCCAATCCCTTTGATCCCTTAGTGTAGAACCTGCTAGGTCTTATGTTATCCCGATTGTATTTCTACAATATTCAATTTTTTTTCTTCCTGATAGCTTATAATATTTTCTCCTTGACCTGGAAACTCTAAAATTTGGCTATACTATTCCTAGGAGTTTTCTTTTGGGGATCTTTTTCAAGAGGTGATAGGCAAATTCTTTCAATTTCTATTTTGCCTTCTGGTTCTAGAATATCAGGGCAACTTTCCTTGAGAATTACTTGAAGGATGATTACTAGGCTCTTTTTTTATCATGGCTTTCAGTTAGTCCAATAATTTTTAAATTATCTCTCCTGGATCTATTTTCCAGGTCAGTGGTTTTTCCAATGAGATATTTTACATTGCCTTCTATTTTTTCATTTGTTTGGATCTGTTTTATAGTATCTTGATTTCTCATAAAGTCATTAGCTTCCATTTGTTTCTTTCTGTCACTTCATGGGTTCTGTAGCTTTAAAATTTGTTTAGAGTCGTATTTCACAGGTAATGGAGGTGGTTGGAGCAGGAGCTCAGCCAAGTCCCTGCTTTTACTCCACCATCTTGGTCATCTCCTCCCCCGTCTTTATTTTTTAATGTTTTGTATCAGAGGCTGTCACAACATGAAAGAATCCAGGTTTATTTTGAGAAAGTTCTTACTTCTTTGGCTAGTACCTTCCTCCCAGAAAATCTAGAACAATCACTGCCCAACCATCTATTTTTCTGATGCTGGCTCACTTTTCAAGCAAAATTAGCAAAGAATATTTTATTGAAATGTGTGGACAAGGGGACTAGAACTTGCAACAACACTCTTAGAGGACAGAGAAATCGTCAAATGAGCAAATTCTGTCAGTCTATATAGCATCTCAGCTACTTTCATGGTGCAGCATGGAATTCTAACAGGAATCTGCTCCTTCCAAGTCTACATACAGTAATTTCAAATAGGTGGCTTCTGACATTGGTCCCTGTCATGGTTCCTACTGCCATACTGGAAGCTTCCAGCAGGTGGCATTAAGCAGCCCTTTCCATGGTGGCTCTTCCTCAGTCACCCGTAGGTCTCCAAACAGTGGATTATCTATTTGATACTGAATGCAATAGGGAGCCACTGTTCTTTATTTAGTAGGTAGGTGACATGGACAAATATATTTTAGGACAATCACTTTTGCAACTGCGTGGAGGGTGAACTGGCAAAAGAAGGGACTTGAGGCAGGGAAACCAACCAGAAGAGTATTTCAGCATCCAAGAGGGAAATTGTTGCTTGTCCTTCATTTTCTTTTTTTTTTTAATTTATTTTATTAAATTTTTTTTGAGTTACATATTTTCTCCCCGTCTTTCCCCCGCCCACCAGCTTGTCCTTCATTTTCTAAGAGGATCAGTGACATGACAGGCTATGTCTTGACTCTCAAGAAAATTGGATTTAAGTGAAGCAGAGTGGCACAAAGTCATCAGTCTCACTCTTTTCCAGAGTTATCAAAGTCCAGTAGCAGGACAAAAGTCAATATGACTGGAGATGGCCCAGGATGCAGTGGATGACTTTGGCATCTTTGATGTCTGACCAAGCTCTGTCCACTCCACTGCTCCTGCTTTAGCCATCATCGTGGCCATTAGAACAAATCATTCTCATCTATCCATTCTGCCAGGGGAAGTCTTCACGTACTTAGGGTAGACATCCTCCTAACTCACTGATAGGTTTGAGGTCCATTGAAACCCTTAACCTGGGTAAGCCCATCTGCCAAGATAGTTTTACTGGAGTGTAGCTGCCCATGCTCCAGCTTCTTGGAGCCACAAGTGAGAGTTGGGTGACAGGTGGACACCAAATGTGGAAGAACAGCCCTGAAAAGGGCCCATCAAGCTCTCACACCAGAGGAGCTGGTCCTCCCTGAATACCCCATACACACCAAAGAGGCACTTCCTAGTTGTTCTGTAGGTAGAAATAACAAGATTTAGCAACAGATCAAATATGTAGGGTAAGTGTCAGTGAGAAGTCTAGGAGGACACTGAGGTTGTGAGTGTAGGTGAATGGGCATAGTAGTAGAAGTTTAATAGAGGGGAGGTTTTTGTTTTGGGGAAGGAGGAAGATGAAGAATCTGTTTTGGATGTGTTGAATTTGAGATATCTATAATACAAGATGTATAAGATGTCCAAGTTACAGTTTTTGGTGATTTGCGAATGGGACTCAATAGAGAGTTTAGGGCTGAACATATAGATTTTAGGAGTTTAAAAGTACCTGAATTTCTCCCAGAATTATCTTTCAGATCCCAAAGAATCTCTGTGATGACTGGTTTGGATTATTCAAATGAGTCTAAGTTGTTACTAGCCCAATCTGTTGGGGGGGGGGGGGAAAGTTCTTAGAACCATCAAAATATGTAAGATCATTCCATACAGTTCTATTGTCTGTGCAAGGAGAAACATAGAAACTTAGACATCCTCCTCTCCTTGTTAATACAAATTAGATTACATCAACCTTATTCAGCATAAACATTACTGCAGATCTTACTTAGATGTATCATGGGAGAGTAAGCAATAAAAAAATTTACATTAACTGAATCCTATTTTCCTATATATTCACATTATAAAATTGGTGGTGGGCTCACCTAAAAGATGTATTGGATCCTGGACATACTAAAATCAGATTTTTAAAATGAAACAACTCTTTTTATGAGCTGTGGGTTCCTTGGAAAGCCAATTAACCATGCTGACCTCTAGTTTCCCTCATCAGTAAACTTGGTACACTAGTACTTATTCTAAATGCCACGTAGAGTCAGTAAGAAGAAATGCCAGTATTAACTGTGAAACAATATATAAATATAATATAATTGTCTTTGATAATAACAGTACCAATACGTATTTTAAAGAAAAGTTATAACTTAAAAGTTAATATCATTATCAAAATGGTTTCACTATAAAATATTTGTAAAGCTTTATTATTATTACTTCATTAAAAGTACTATGTTGTAATACTAATTATATTATAATTATAATTAATAATAATTTTAAAGTTCACAGCTAATATTTTAAATTATATCTACTTTGAGTTATTAGTCATATTTTAAAAATCATCTACAAGAAACCTTATTGCATCACATGTTTCCTTAATCATGACAAATAAACTATCCTCCCTAGTTAGGTGACTTACATGACAAAGCCTTGATATGTATGAGGGGGATTTGTTTGTGTGTCTGTGTGTGCCCTTTTCAGGGGATTGGTCAATTATATCATGCCATAAATTTATGATACTTAAAGGTGAAAATCTAAGAGTGAATCTAAATTCCTCAGATCTATAATACTGCTAAGAGAATTTTGGACATGAGATGTTCCTGTAGATAGGCTCAAGAGTGGTAAAAAGGAGTAAGAGTAATGTTGTTAACTAACTGTAACCCTGCTGACTTCAATGTGGCCATATTTGCTGATCTGATATCTTGATCTGTTTTGACTATATTTGGATTCACTCTTTGTTTCCAATGGCCTGGACAAGATTTTTGATGATTTGGCTCTAGGTTTATTCCTATATTATCAGAAAAAGTTGTTGTACCAGCTCTTGGACATTTTGGTTGATATCTGGCCCTTACACTAGAGTGTGGCGACATGCAAACTCAGCCTTCACTTCCCAAACAATTTCTTTTCTCCTATGCTAAGCCAAGACCACCTTCCTGGGCACTAGACCCCATCAGTCCCCTTGTAGCCCTGGAGGACAACTATCCACCTCCACCACGGCCCTTCAAGAGAGAGGCTCCCTCTTCTGCTTCAATGGACTACTTGGATAATGAAGGTTCAGAGAAAACAACTACTTTAATAAAATCCTAGTTGATGACCCTCAGATAAAACTTCTAAAAGCTTATAAGGAGGTAAAAAAAATAGCCAACAAAAGGTAAAATTAAACTGCAAAGGTGTAAAACAAGTTCATGCAGAACCCAACAAAGTCTCATATTCTCCCTATTACAATTGTAGAAAGGTCCCTATACATACACCACATTTAAATGACCTATAGCTTGATTTTAAGTCAATTTACCTGGAGCAAAGGTAACTCAAAGTGCCTCCAGTTTCGTGGTGTCCTGGCTCACAATAGCCTTGGTTGTTGGTGGTGGTTATACTTGCCAGGTCTACTAGGACCCCACTCAAGAAAACCAGTTCCTTTCTTATGAGGGTTGGGATAGGTAAGAGAGGAAAAATGTATGAAGGAGGAGTCGAAAATACAGAGAACAAAAGGATAATAACGCCAAAAAATAAAATGAAAAATGGTGGAAGCTTGGTTTTGCCAGAGGGAAAGAAGAGGAGTTTTATTGCTTTTGTACAATGGCAAATAAAATAATTTTAAAACAGAGAAGATGCTGTGTGATCTCTAGAGTAAAGCACAAAGATGAAAATGAACCTAAGAATCAGGTAGTAAATATAAGAATAGGGAAAGTCTTTGGGATGTTTTCCTAAATTCATCAGAGCTGTTCATTTGCCAACATTTTCACTAGTGTTAAAGTTTCCTTTTACTCTGGCTTTGGAAGCAGCCACTACAAATAAGAAATATGGCACTAACTATACTGTGCTTCATGGGACCCTAAGACGCTGTGTGACATGGATAGGGTTCCAGCAGGAAAATGTTATGCTAGTCCTAATTTCTCTCTAAAATATTAAACATGAAATTCTGTGCATATAAAAATGCTTATTATGCATAGCATTTTATTTGAAAATGGATATAATTTCCTCTATTTGGCTCTAAATTCTCCCCAACCATCCTTATTACTTTTGTTACCATCCCAACTCCGATTTCACAGGCCAGCATTTATGGGTTCTGTTAATCTAGTTAAAGCCCAAATGGGTTCCATGACCAAATTAATTTGGGAAATTCTGCTCTTAGAGTTATATGTGGACACAGTCAACTGTAGAATTTAAAAGAGCAGGGGGCATAGAGGAATGAAAAGAACACTGGTTTTTGAGACAGAGGATCTAGGTTTGAATTCTTGTTTTGCTGTTTAGTAGCAATGTGACCTTTGGCAAGTTGCCTCACTCTACGGGCCTTAGTTTTTTTATCTGTAAAATGGGAGTATTGAACAAGGACTCTGTGATTTATCAAAGTCTTGTCTAACTCTTGATTCATTTTTTTTGAGCTGGCAGGATGTACACAAGTCAGACAATTGTCTTAGGATTGCCTTTGGTTAAGCCTCCTTTCATTTGAAACTTTGTTTTAAACTTACTGAAAAGCTAGAAAATCCAAGATTTGCAATATGTGACTTCGGAACTTCTTTGCCTTCTATGGGACTGATCGAAGGATTGCTGGTGGAAACAACAAGCATTCTGCCTGTGATGTGTTGTAAATATGTTGAATAAATCAAGCAACATTTATTGAGCATCCACTCTGTACAAGGCAGTGCGTTAGATATCACATAGGATAAGAGAAAAAAGATATAACTCCTGCCCTTTGGTAGTTTATAATCTTATAAATGGTGCTATTTCACTTGTAAATTGTAATTGTTTCTCCTTATTTTTGAAGTTTAAGCTGAAAACACTTTTGGAAAGGGACAGGGTAAAAGGAGAAATTAGAATAAATGGGGGGTGGGATAGGATGGAGGGAAATATAGTTAGTCTTTGATAATATGACTACTAAGGAAATGCCTTTCATAACTACACATGTATAACCTATATTGAATTGCATGTATTCCCAACAGGGGGTGGGTGAAGAGGGGAGAAGGGAGAGAATCTGGAACTCAAAGTTTTAAAACAAATCTTAAAAAAATTGTTTTTTATATGCAACTCTGAAATAAGATATACAGACAATGGGCTATAGAAATCCATCTTGCCCTACAAGAAATTAAGTGGGGATGGCCGAGATACAAAAGACGGCAGATTGGAGAAAGGGGATATTTGGTATGCTTGCCATCTTGGGGTAGTGGTAGAGAGATGGAGAGAAAATTTGTAACTCAAAATCTTGTGGAAATTGATGTTGAAAACTAAAAATAAATACAAAGAAAGGGAAAAAAGTTAATATGCACTTTAAAAAACCCCAGTAAACAACACCAGTTTGTAGTTGTTGGTTGTTAAATTTGTAATAGATAAACTAAAAGTAAATTAAAAAGTCACAACACCAACTAAAAAAAAGAAAAGAAAAGAAAATGTTTAAGCTGTGTATGGTGATATAGGCCTTTAATCCTGGCTACCAAGGAGGCTAATGGAGGTGGATAACTGGAGCTCAGGAGTTCTGAGCTGCAGAGGGGCTAAAGCCAATGGGGTGTCCTCACCAAACCCAGAAACGATATGTTAAGCCTGAGGCAGCAGAGGGGTGTAAAGCCAAGCACAAGCAGCTTTCCAGAGGACTGCTGCTGTGAACAGCTTCAAGGTTCAGATTATATAGTATAGTAAACTCTCTATTTATTCAGCAGTAAATTGAAGTAAAACATTCACAGAAATCGAAGTACAACATTTACAATCTTATAGCATAACAAGTTGTCACTAAAGTGACCACATAGCTTTCACCAAAGTGGCCACATAGCTTTAAATAAAGTACAATCATTAAGTAAAAACTTAACTCAATCATCCTTAAGAAGGCAAGCCTCCTTAAGGGATACAAAGCACAAAGGTCAAAGTTCTCCACCCCTAGCTCACATTGCCTTAATCTCTCTAACAAAAAGTCTTCTTTCTTCTTAGTTGGAAATTAGTTTCCAATCATCCTTAATTCAATCATCCTGAAGAGGTACAAGATACAGAGTACAGAGTCCTCTCACCCCTAGGCCTCAGTAAATCCTGGTTTTCTGAATTTTCATTAAATACACAAGGAGATGTCTTTTCATCTTGACTGGAGGCTGGCTCTCAGATTCCATGGTTCCTCTTCCATGGATCCAGCTCCTACCTGAATCCACCCAACTGTCACCTGGGTTCAAAGGCAGGTAGCTCCCAACTCTTTGTCCAGTTCCTTGTCCAGCTCCTTGTCCAGGTCCTCATCCAGTTCCTGTTCCATAATGAAGCTAACAGTGTCCAGTTGACCTCAAGTCCTTCACAGTTTCTGTTTCTGGGAAGACAAGGCTTAACAGAGGCACAATAATATCCATTAACATTGCTGGCACCATCATCAATTCACTTTCTGCCTGTGAAATCAACATAGACCCAACAACAAGATCTGAGGAATCAACACAAATCATCAGTATAGTCCCAGGACCTCTGAAAACATCAGTAAGACCCTCATCCAGGATTTCTATAAACATACAACAAGAAAATCCTCTTTCTGGGCTTCTGAACCAACAGCAAAGTCTCAGGGCTTCTGTAACAACAGCAATGTCCTCTATCAGCAGACATATCCAACAAAGTAACAACAGACAGACAAAATACCAGCACCACAGTCATGCTTCCTCCCAGTTCTCCTCTCTTCTCATTTCTCAGTTCTTCTCAATTCTCTTCTCAGTTCTCTGTTCTCAGTTCTCTTCTCTCTCTCTAAAAGTAGCAGCTCAGCCTCCATGCTGCTAGCTCCCAGCAGTTTTGACCCCCAGCAATTCTTGTTCCCAGCAGCTCTGGCTGGCTCCCAGAAGTTTTCATTGGCTCACAGAAGCTCTGGCTCCCAGCAGCTCCCAACTTGCAGCAACTCTCAGAAGCTACCAGGATCATAGTATTAGCTCCTCCCTGTGCCATCCCTTCCTGTTACTTCCTCTCGTTGTGGGATTCACAAGTTCTGGATCTTAATACTTGATACAATGATGAACTGAGACAAGGTGCTAAATAGTTAAATAGCCGCAACAAGGTGTTTACCACTTCTGTTTGATTGCCAATACAAGGGGCAGGGAAGATCTTCAAATCCCCATTCCCGTTGCAAGGGGACACCTGCTGCCTAAGGAGGGGAAAACTGGCCCGGTGGGAAACAGAGCCAGTCCAAATTTCCATGTGGATCAGCAGTGGGATCAAGCTGAACATCCCGTCAGGGTGAGATACGGATACCTCAACTAAAAAAAAAAAAGTGGGGGGAGAGGAGAGGTATAGTGATATAGAAAAATAAATGTCTTAAGCCACAAGCCAATATGCCAGAGGTCCAATCAGCAAAAACACAGAATTATTTCTAATAGTAAAAGGACTAAGAAGCCATGTAGCACAGTGGTTAGAGAACTGTTCTTGCATCCGGGGAGAACTGGGTTTAAGCTCTGCCCTGATACATATGAAGTATATAAGCACAGAGGTCATTTAATGTCACAGTGCTTCAGGCAACTTTCCATGACTATAAATTACTGATGAATCCATCAGGAAACACCTATTTATTAAAACCATCCTATGGGTCAGGCACTGCACTAAGCAACTGGAGGTGCAAAGAAAGGCAAATAGATAAGACCTGCCTTCAAGGAGCTGACATTGTTCCTGCTCACAGTAAGGAAGACACCGTACAAACAACTCTGGATATAAAAGACACACGAAGGGTAGATGGAAGGCAATCTGGGAAGGAAGGCACAATGAGCTGGAGAGAATGTCAATGCTAGCAGTTCCCTACAATGATGAAATCACGGGTTTGGACCCCCATCACCACCTCCTCCCACCCTCTAAAAAAAAGCACAAGGATTATTGTTGGTATTTGTGATGAGGACCCATCTGTTTCTTTCCAAGATAAATGTTAGGGGTCTTGATGATTAACTTCAAGAAAAACAGTAGTTTAAAATGCAAACAAGTATTTCCCTTGTGGTGGTGGGTGCTATTGACTTAACAGCAACGAAGTTTTCCCAAACCAATGCTTGTGAGCTTTACTGAAGTTTCTTAGCTGCCATCTGCTAGAATGGAAAGTAATACTAACCTGGGTTGGATTCAGCGATGCTCAAATCCTTTTAGGTAATCATGGTGGCTACTTGTTTAATGGATTTAAACCATTTCTTGCTTGAATTTTCTTTTGTGGTGAAAAAATACTTGTGTTTAATTTCATGGATACATACATATATGTGCATATGTATGTATATGTATATATATTTACATACACACAAATACATACGTGTGTGTATACATATATATATATATGTAATGCATACATAGTGTATTATTTGTACTTCAGGATTTGTTGTGCACTTTGCTTTGGCTATTTGGTTGGACTTAAAAAATTGTACAAAGTATATGCTACTCTTTATCATTAGTCCCAAGGTTATTCTTTTCTTTTCTTTTCTTTCCTTTTTCAATAGTGGGAGGAAAGAAAGTAAATACTCAAATTAAATGAAAAAAAATAATTAAAACAATTGTATAAGACCAAAAAGAAAATCTTTTGTTTTCCTCCTCCTTCCTCCAAACAAGAAAGAGAAAATATTACTTTCTGGTCATTTTAAAGCAAAAATTATTTTAGCTAGACATCCTAAATTTGGTATAGATACATAAGGGCATAATTTTGCTTTTGATTTTAAATATGGTGATGATCTAAGGCTTACCAAACACTATGCCAGAATTGGGTTCTGCTCTTCCATTTTCTTACTGTCTTAAAGGGGGAAAAACTGAAAAACTAAACTGGAAAATTGAAACCGCGTGTTCTATTGTCTTATTATCTCATAGGAGGAAAAAAGTATTAACCAATTCTTTAAATCTATAGGGATTGCCAACAATCTTCTTTCCCTGTCACTTCCCCACCCACAAAATGCTCACTGTCACCAAGATGCCTCCCGCTCCAGCTCCAAGTCCTAATCTCAATGTACTTTAGCCTTCTCTAATCCTTCATCCTCAATGAGATATAGTGATGGTAACAAGGCTTTCATTTTCATCTCTATGCCCTCAGATCATCACCTCCAGCCTTAGATTCTCTTGAACTCTAACATGAATAACTGTCTATCCTATATTTCAAACTGGATGTCCTATAGGCATTTTAAACTCCATATTTCCAAACTGTAATGTTTTATCTTTCTCCCCAAATGCTTTCCACTTCTCAACTTCCTCATTGCTGACAATAGCAGCATCATTCTTGTGGTCTCCCAGGTTCACAACTGGGAGTCTTCCTAGACTCTCAGTCTCCCTTACCCCACATATCTATTCAGTTGCCAAGTCTTGTCAGTTCAATCTTGGCATCTCTCACATTCATCCCCTTTTGTCTTCTCACAGAGCTATTTGTTAAGGCCCTCTATCCTCTTGATCAATCTCCATGCCTCAAGTTTCTCCCCTCACCAATTCTTCTTCCACACAGCTGCCAAAGTGATATTCCTAAAATATGTCTGATAACATCAATTATCTGCTCATTAAACTCCAGTGGCTCCCTATTATCTCTAGAATCAAACACTGGCTTCTCTATTTGATACATAAAACCCTTAACAGCTTGACTCTAATCCAGCTTTCTAGTCTTATCATATTTCTCAATTTCATGCACTCTACATTGCAGCCAAATTGGACTTCTTGCTATTTCACATTCACTACATTCCTTGCCATGGAGCTGTACCCTGTGTCTAGAATTCATTCCTACCTCACCTCAGTCTATCAGAATCCCTAGTCTGGTTGTTCCTCCTCCTCCTCCTCCTCCTCCTCCTCCTCCTCCTTTTCCTCCTTCTCATCCTGCTTCTCCTCTTCTTCCTCCTCTTCCTTCTTTTCCTCCTCCTTCTCCTCTTCCTTCTTTTCCCCCTTCTCCTGCTCTTCTTCATCCTCCTCTTCCTCCTCTTCTTCTTCCTCTTCCTCTTCTTCCTCTTCTTCCTCTTCTTCTTCTTCCTCTTCTTTGTCCTTCATTCTCAAAGAGGACCAATGACATCAGGAGAGTGATGTCTTGAATTGCAAATAAATTGGATTTAAGTGAGGCAGAGCTGTGCAAAACCATCAACAACACTCTCTCCTCCAGAGTCATCAGAGTCCAGAGGCAAGACATAGGTCAAAGTGACTGGCAATGGTCACTGGCAATGGGAAATGCTGGACTTTCTAATGTAAGGTCTTTCCCAGGTCTCAGTTTCTATGAGACACCACCCATTCATTATTAAAGGTTAGGTAAGTCTTGAGGTGAAAGATGACCTAGTTTGTCTTCACAAAAGAATAAATCTGGGAGGAGAAGACCCTTAGAGTTTCATAGGAAAGGGTACTTACCATCTGACTGCCTCAGCTGTAGGGGCTGAGGTGGGGAGGATGGTGACATTGGGGTGGGCAGAAAAGGAAGACAGGAATGAAGAAGAAAGGGAAATGAGAGGAATACAAAGGAAAGGGCATGGGGAAAATGAATTCATAGTTATGGGGAGGGGGAAGAAGGTGAGGGATGAAGAAGAAAGAAAATCAGGCTAGAAATGTTGGGGCACCATAATACCTGGAAAGAGTGCTGGATTTGAAGCCAGATAATTTGAGTTAGAATCTTGGCTCTACCACTTAACTACCTGTGTGACCTTGAACAAGTCTTTGGGCCTTGGTTTTCTCATCTATCAAATAAAAGGGTTGGAATAGATGACCTATAAGGTCCTTTCTAGTTCTAAATTCATGATTCATATATAAGGTTGCTCTCTGAGGACTTCTAGAATATTTAGATCTCACCCCCTCCTCTTCCTTATTCCACTTCATGCTTCGTTGGATGCATACTTAATTGGTTTAAAGCTCAACTCAAGCACTATTGTCTACATAGTCAATAAGAGTCAAAGAACAAATGTTATGCACATGTTAAATGTTAATGTTAAGCAAAATATTAAGCACCTACTATGTGCTAAGCACTACACTAAGCACTGGTGATATAAATAATAAAAAAAAAAAGGAAAGATAGTCTCTGCTCTCAAGGAGTTTACAATCTAACAGGGAAGACAACACCCAAAGGAGAGCTATAAAATGGAGAGGCAACATGGAGGAGAAGTCAAAGAATTCTCAAAGTAATATAGCCAGGTGAGAAATAAGGAGTTGTCTGAGCTGAACTCCTTCTTTAAATAGATTTCTTGAAGTTCATGGCCCATCATGCAGTCAGTGAGGCAAAAGATAATGATGAGGTAGCATGTCAAGGTT
This sequence comes from Pseudochirops cupreus, assembly GCA_028627135.1. Classification (NCBI taxonomy): domain Eukaryota; kingdom Metazoa; phylum Chordata; class Mammalia; order Diprotodontia; family Pseudocheiridae; genus Pseudochirops; species Pseudochirops cupreus. The sequence goes on along the minus strand of CM053584.1, from coordinate 314,382,319 downwards.
GAAGGGATCTTAAAGGTTGATGAGGTTTTCCCAATAATAAGCTTTGTAGGTCGAGGTGGAAAAGTCAAAGAAGTCTCAGAGTAGTATAGCTGGGTGAGTAATGAGGTCTTTCTGGATACCACCAGCTGAGTCTAGGAATTCTATAATAGGTGGTGACTCAATTCTATACCTCCACATCTGACTCCTGCCATCATCTTTGTAGCCACCAAAATGGCACCTCCAGGTCACAGAATACTCTCTGTAGTCTTGGTTGTGCTCATATTTTGTTCATTTGGACTTTGTCATTTGTAGTTTAATAACAGTACAATATCCCTCCTTTCCCCCTACTCTCTTTCTCTCTCTCTCTCTCTCTCTCTCTCTCTCTCTCTCTCTCTCTCTTTCTCTCTCTCTCTATCACACATGCACACACACATCAAAAGCCACTCAGATACCCTCGATCCAGAGATACCTACAGAACAGATGCCATGGGTAGAAAATCTTGTCTGTCTTTAATCTTTAATTATTATATAATTAAACTATCCATAGATTAACATACCCCATCACTAATTGCACCCCACAAATATACAGATTCCCTTTTTCTTCCCAAGATCATAGCTCTCAAGAATTAATTAAAAAAAAGAAAGTATAGTAAGGAATTACAATTTTTCTATTAATGCTGTAAGTTGAGATTTTGATCAAATCTAAAGGAAACATTTCTCTTCTAAGATGATCTCATTAAAAGCCACCTGCTGCCTTAATAATGAAAGCATAATTAAAATATTGCAGTATCCCAGAATTTAGTATCATTTAAACTAATGTGAAGAAGAAGGAAAAAGGATGAACCAGATGAGAAATGTGTGATTTGGGACAAAGGGAAAAAGTGGAACAGGCGCCATCATTTAGGTGAACTTGCCCCCTCTACAAAGATTAGAGGTAGGTGCATTCTTGGAACTCTTCTCTGGGGACAAGTTTGTTCTGAAAAATTTTTGTAGCATTCCTTTTCAATTGTTTTGTGGCCATTGTTCTTTTTAGTTACATTGCCATTGTCAATGTGTGTATTATTTTTCATGGCTCTGCTTACTTCAGTTCATATCAGTTCAAATAAGTCTATTCTTCTCTATATTCATCACATCTATCATTTCTCATAGCACAGTAATAGGCCACTATATTTGTGTACCAGAGTTTGTCTAGCCATTTCCCAGTTGACGGGAGTGTACTTTGTTTCCAGTTCTTTGCCACATAAGAGGGTTACTATAAATATTTTTGTATATGTGAAGCCTTTCTTTTGGACAATGAACTCCTTGGGGTATATGCCTAACAGTAGAATCTCTGTTTCATTTTATTTATATAATTCCAAGTTGCTTTCCAGTACATAATAATTCACAGGCCTACCAACAATGCATCTTTCCACAAACCCTCCAACATTGACTGTTCCCATCTTTTGACATCTGTGCCAACTTGTTGATCTGGGAGGTAAAATTTCAGGGTTGTTTTGATTTGCATTTCTCTTATTACTAGCTATTTACAACATTTATTCACATGATTGTTAAGAGTTTGCAATTTGTTTGATGTGAAGACTATTTTTTTTCGTAGTATTTGACCACTTACTTATTGGGGAATGGCTTTTGGTCGTTTTTTTAAAAAGTTGTCTATATATCTAGTTCTTTCCTAAGGAATTTCTCTTTGGGGATTTATTGGACATAATCTAATTCTCTATCTACAGAAGAATCATGAGAAAAAAAAGTCATAGTATCATAGATTTAGGGCTGGAAGGAACCTTAGAAACCATCTTGTCTAGGATTGATTTTTGTGTGTTATAGACTTCCTTTGGAAGTCTGGTGAAGCCTATAGATTCCTTCTTAGAATAATGTTTTTCACTACATCAAATAAAATACATAGGATTATAAAATAAATCAATTATATTGGAAATATAATTATCAATTTTTAATAATCTCACAGAATCCCAAGTTAAGAACCCCTGATTTACTCTAACCTTCTCATTTTATGGATAAAAGAACTGTGTCATAAGCTGTTAGTAAACAAACATTTATTAAGTGCCTACTATGTGTCAAAGACTGAACTTGGCCATAGTAGCACACCCAGTAAATGTCCAAAGTGAGATTTGAACCTTAGTTTTCTGACTCCAATGCCAATGTACCAAGCTAACTAACTTCATTGAGGTTTAACTGTTTCATTTTTGTCTTTATAGCCCCCAGCACCCAGCACACTGCATGTCATATTGGAGCCTTCAAGAAAAAAAAGACAGCTACGTGGCGCAGTGGAAGAGTGCCAGGCTTAGAGTCAGGAAGACTCATCTTTATGAGTCCAATTCTGGCCTCAGACATTTACTAGATGTGGGACCTTGGACAAATCACTTAGCCCTGTTTGCCTCAGTTTCCTCATCTGTAAAATGAGTTGGAGAAGTAAATGGCAAACCACACCAGTATCTTTGCTAAGAAAACCCCAAATGGGGTCACGAAGAGTCAGACGAGACTGAAAAACAACTGAAAATAAATATTTGTTGGATTTCACTGGATGATGGCACAATTAATCCCAGGACAAAGTCTTAAGCTTTATAAGTTGAAGTAAAGCAATAATCATAGACTTATAGCATATTGGAACAAGAGGAGAAATTAGAAATCATATAGGTCAACTCCTTTGTTTTGCAGATCAAGACACTGAAATCCAAATAGGAGAAGTCAGAAGGCTTATCAGGCCTGCTAGTTGAATGTACAATTGATAGGAGGAACCAGAGAGCATGGTTACTTATCAAACAACTGTCAGTGATTCTAGATGAATTAATAATAGCTCAAAGGGTCCATTTTTGGCTTTGGTATGCTTTGTTATTTTTATCAACCTTTGGGAGTAAACTTTGAGAAAAAAAATACTAGTTTGGGTGCTAGTATTAGAGATAGGGAAGGGATTTTTAAAGCTTTAAGAAGAATCCATCAAAGGTAAAATCATTAGGGTGCAAAGTTTACTTTCACTTGCCATAGTGGAGATAGTGCTGAACTTAACATCAAAGACCAAGGTTCAATTCTAATCTCTAACTTCCTAGCTTTGTAATTACAGGTAAGTCACTTGACTTTTAATGGAGATAATAACAACCATAGTGCCTACCTTACAGAGTCATTGCAAATATTAAATACACATAAAACATTTTGCAAACTTCAAAGTGGTATATACATATAAAACAATCACTCCAATCCCTGTTTCACTATATCCCATCCCAAAGTACTCAGAGCTTTCTGGATGCAATGCAACAAGTGATAGGACTTTTCTGACTCACATCTTCATTAAAACTAATCTCTCCTGGACCCATTTCCTCAGGCGCTTGGTCCTTTATTCTCTGATCATAGCTAGCTAGCTAATTCAATAAAAAAAAAATCCATCCCGTTAAAAGGAGGAGAATACTAGGGTCTTATTGGAAGAGACTTCCAAGATCAACTTGTCCACCTAATAAATAACTTGAATAAAAATCCCCTCTACAGCACACTTCCAAAGCCATCATTTAGCTGCTGTCCAAATAGTGAAAGGAAGCCCATTCTGAGCACAGACAGGCCACTTTACTTTGAGACAGCTATAATCATCAGGAAATATTTCCTTACGTGGAGCCAACATTTGGTTCTCTGCAGCTTCTACTCATTACTTCTGGCCTACTCTCTGGAGTCAAAGAGAAATTCCTTTTCTACATGAAAGCCCTTCAGATGCTTTAAGGTGGCTATCATGGGTCCCACAATTCTTCTCTTCCCCCTTCATGCTTGGTAATAAGTTCAATTTAATGGCTATTTAGTTGAGGACAGCTCAATTAAAACCAATTCACAAAAGAACCAAAAAAAAAAAAACCTGCTTATTGGCCAATCCTCCTAAAATGAACCTCCCATATCTTCTATTATTACCATGTGAGCTTCTGAATCTGGGTTATCTACCAAGATACCATGGTACCTACATTGGCTAGACTCAGAGCATCATTATTATTTAATAATAATAATAATAATGATAGCTCAGATTTATATAGTACCTATCATGCACCACAAAAAGCACTTTAAAAATACTTTCTTTTTTAAAACTCACAATAGCCCTGGGGAGTAGGGGCTGTTATTATTCCCATTTTTCAATTGAGGAAACTGAGAAAGATAGAAGTTAAATGACTTTCTTAAAATCATATAGCTAGTAAGTGTCTGAAGCTTATTTGAACTCAGGTCTTCTTGACTCCAGACCCAGTGTTCTACCAACTGTACCAAGTAGCTGCCTACCCTTAGTGATCTTATACCCCATGTTCTGCTGTGTACTATTGTGATATTGTAATTAATCTATACTGAGAATGGCAAGTACAAACCTCCTAGAAGGTCATTTGTATAGTGTAACAGATTAGTGGTAGAAAAAAAATCAGAACAAGTATATTGAAGGCAGAAAGACAGTATAATTTTCAATGAAGACTGAGATACAATGGAAGAAGATGTCTTTGGGAGGCACCGGGTGAACACAATCTCATAGCTGTTACTCACATGAAATCAGAGTGTCATCATCACAGCTATTGGGTGACACAGAGATAAGGCTAGTCATGTTCATGGATGGGTTCTATTTTCCATGGTATCTTGCCCTGGTCAAGTTATTGCAGCCCAGATTTCTATTACTTACACTTTGAAATAACAGCAGACAAGATGTTATTTAAAATAAGGAGCTAGGACTGCTGTCTTTGGTCATTGCCATAACATTCTGATTCTAGAGGAGTACAGGGAAAGAAAGAGAAGGAAAAAGATTCTTCATTTCTTGGTCCAAAGATGACCACAAGCTAAACATGTATCACTCAGGTTTGCCTGAAAATTACAGCAAGCACTGCTATGTTTATACTTCTGATCCAAACAACAATCAGCCATGATTCCAGAGGACCAATGATGAAAAATGATACTTCCTGATGGAGAAATTGGACTCAGGGTGCAGAAGGAGATGTAAGTTTTTAGATATGGTCGATATGGGAATTTGTTTGGTTTAAATATGCACATTTATTACAAAGTACAAAGGTATTGTTTTTCTTTATGACAGGGGGGCAGGGAAAGTTGAAAGAAAATAAATCCTTGTTAATTTAAAAAGATTATCCCTCTAATGTTTGAGCAGCTGCACTTAATTCAAGAATGGGGGGGGGGGGGGAAACAAGTCCATAAAATGTTTTGCACAGTTTTGCCCAATAAAAGAATAAAGACTTATATTCACACATTGAGAGAGGAGACAGTACAGTTCAGGGAAATACCAACTCTGCTATTTATTACATGTCCTTAGGAAAATCATTTCGCTTGTTTCCTCATCTGTAAAAATAGGGACTTGGATTGGGTAACCTCAAAGGTCTATTCTAGTTCTAAACCTGTGATTCTATGATCTTTTCCCCCTCAATTATGACTATTTTTGAAATAAGAAACATCCCAGCTTTCAAGAATGAGTTTCTAACCTAAACTCGCTGACAACATGTATTTCACTTCTGTAAGAAAATTATAGGATATGATAAACTGAAACAAAACTATAGAAATGATATCATCTATATTAATTTCTTCACCTTTTTCTATGGAAATTATTAATCACTTCATTTATATTTTTATTAAATTTTCTATGTACATGTAACTTTTCCCAAATGGAACGGAAATTCTAGTGACTGGGTTTTTGTTTGGTTGGTTGGTTTTGGTCATTGTATTCCCAATACCTGTCATAGCACCTGGTACATGAGTACTTAATAAATGTTTATTAGATTGAATTAACAACTCATACTTATATTGATTTATTTTTGGTTGCATCCTGTGATTTTATTAATATGGGGAATACAACACGGGGAAATTCCTTGTACTGAAATAGCAAATTGTGCATTATTGCTAGTCTCAGTTACCAGTGAACCTGAGGTTAAGGAATTTGTTCATGACAATTCACCCTATACTAAGCTTTCATTTCATAACATGTTTTCCTCATAACATCCTTTGAAGTAGGTCATATGAGAATTATTGTGCCCACTTTATAGATGGGCAAACAAAAGTCAAGAGAAGTTAAATAAATGTCTTCACAGTTATGTAGTAAATTGCATAATTTGGAATTCAGACCCAAATCTTCTGACTCAAATGATCTTTCAAACACACCACAATGACTCTTGCTTAGAAAGAAGCTTCCTCTATTTCCATCTCAGATATTCAATCCAGTTACGGAATTGGTTATTTCTTTCAGTATTCTCTGGGGAGCAACACCAGCAAAAAGATTGTGCTCTGTCTGTCTTCAAGGGCACATGGATTTGACTTTGAGACAATCACTTTCTTTGCCTCTTCCTACCATTTTCCTCTCTGAAAACCCCTCCCCAAAAGCAAACATTCAGACAGAACTGTTATAATTGTGTGTTTCTTGTGCAAAAACAAGCCATATCCAGTGTAGAAAAGTGAAATAGAAGTGAAAAATACCAACAGTTGGTATCTTTGCCAAGCCTCTGGGTATCACAACCTTGAGAAAAAAGAAAGTCTGAAGCAAGATTAAGAAGATGGAAGAAGGCATGTGACATATTGTAACGATACTGGGATTTGAAGATCTTCCACGCCCCTTGAGCTTGCTGATGTAGCAGGAAGGGGTGGAGCAAGAGATCGCTGGAACCAAGCTAGTCTCCGTGCGGTGCGGACTGGAAGCGGCGTCAGAGGCAGTAG
>CM053584.1:314320452-314375172 GCA_028627135.1 Pseudochirops cupreus | reverse complement strand
AAATGTATGCATATATTATGTATGTGTGTGTATATATATATATATATATATATTATGTATATATGAGGTACTCCTAAAGACTTTTTTGGAGTATGCATCTACACACACATTTCATATATATATATATATATATGTATGTGTGTACGTGTACACACACATGCACACAAATATATATATGGCACCCCCAAAGACATTATATTATAGAATTATTTCTAATATATAAAATCTTATAAAATGGCATGTCAGAACTACTAAATTAAATTGCGAACAATGAGATAACTCTGATTAGGAAATGTCAAGAGTCAAAGTCTGGTCAGGTCTACCTGGGTGAGTAAATGCTAGGGATATGAAAATAGAAATAAGACCAAATATTGGTTATTCTAGAGTTGAGTTCTAGTCTTTTCACCAAACTAGGCCATCTCATTACCTCTTTTCCTTTGGATCTTGGCTGGTATCACTAAAAATTAGGGATGTTGGTCCCTAGCCCACATACAGTGCTCTAAAAAGCTACCCATGGCCAAATACTAAAGGAGTCTTTTTTGTCTCATGTATACTACCCAGTTCTCTGCATAACTTATCCACCTACATCATCCATGTTGTTTTGGAACTCACAGTTATATGGAAGATGAGAGGAATGGGTCTAAGCAGCCCAGATTAAAATGCTGTTAAATATATAGATTAGAATGAGAAGTGAGTTAAGTTTCTTACACTGGCTGGTATTTTTCATCCAGCTGTAATAAGCCCCTATTGTATTGGGAGGCCTTAACCTCTCAAGCACTCAGGTTTGCTCAGGTTCTCTGTCTGTGAGAGGTGTCCAGTAAACAGTGAATTTAGGTTAACTCTCCTGTAAATGCAAAGTGAACTCTGAAAGCTGCCTCCAGTTAAATATAGGTAAGGTAGAAAGTAACTTGAGAATATTGAAGCTGTTAGTTCAGTCTTATGTCAGATGGTACCTCAAATAAGGATTCTGGGAATGTATTTAATAACCCTTATATCCTCTCTTAAATTAATAGTGTCTGTGCTGCATGTTTGAGTGGTTTTTAAAAATAGTAAGCCCAGTGGGCAGGGACTGTGGTCTAATTACAAGTTCTATATAGCCTCACACTAGTAAGTGCACTGAAATAATTGGCCATTACATGATCACCTGCCAAGAAATAACTTAACACATGACAGTTAACTTGAAAGACAGTATGTTGTCCTCTCCCTGCCCCCATCTTAGGGTTAGAGCTCCAGATGACCCTGGAACTATAAAATCAAGAACTCTTTTCTTATTAAAACCAGGAAAGAGCATAAATACCAAAATTTGAATTTCTAAGAACTGAGCAAACCTTATCAATGAACGTACCTGATCTCCATGCCTTTTCTGTAATAAAACCTGGCACACAGTAGGCAGTCAATGAGTTTGTTGCTTCAATGATTTATCGATTATCTGCATGAGCCTTTAAGCCAGTAACTGACTAACAATTGATTTAAATTCTACCTTGTGTCGTGTTCTAATCTTTTTTTTTTAACCTCCCAGATGAAATTTCAACACTGCAACAGGTTATTACTAATGGGACTTGAAAATGAATTTAATTTTTGTGGTAGAGGAATAAGTGCACAGAAAAATTAAGTCCAACATCAGTAGTTCACAGTTTTGGCGGAATGTGGTGATAATGAAGCCAAGTTTTTAATAATATTTATTTGCACTTTTTGGGGGGCAGGGGTAGATACAGAAGTTCTTAACCTTTTTTGTGTCATGAACCCCCTTTTGCCAATGGACCCTTTCTCAGAGCAATATTTTTAAATACATAAACTAAAATACAAAGGATTACAAAGGAAATCAATTATATTGAAATATATTGAATTGAAATATATTGAAAATTGAAAAAAAACTTAAAAAAAAAGTTCATCAACCACAGGTGGTAAACGATTGTAGCTCTGAAATTAATTGATTTTATGATTCCAAATTAATTGCTTGAGATGAGAATATATAAAACAATCAGTATGGCATCGATAACTTGGGAGCCAGAAGTCTAGGGTTTGGGACTATACCATTTATTAGCTGTTTGACCTTGAGCAAATTATTTCACTTTTTTTACTTCCATTTTCTTTAAATGTAAAATGAGAGTAATAATACTTAGACTTTCTGCCTCACAGGATCATCCTTAAAATCCCATGAGTTAACAAATATCAAATCACTTTGGTAAACTATAAGGTATAATATAAGTGTAAACTATCATTTGTTATTAATTATATGTTCTTAATTCTGTGTTCAGAATTTCTATCCATTCCCTTCTGTTCCTTTGTAAAATTTTGAACACCCTTTCTGCGTTTTAAAATGTTGGCATCTTTTTTTTAACTTAATCTTCATTTCCAAATATACCTTTCCTCCAAGAAATCCATCCCTCGTAGTAAGGAAAAGAAGAGTAGAGGAAAAATGGGTTCTGTAAAACTAACCAACACATCGACCAAAGCAGATTGTTTATGTAATGATTCTCACCCAAAGTCTCCTACCTCTTCAAAGAATGGGCAGAAGGTACATTTTCTCCTCTCCTCTTTGAGGTGAAGTTTTATCACAATAATCACACAACGAAAAACAATCATTCCTACAACCACTGGTCTGAACCCTGTTTGCCCATCACAAAATTCGTGATGGGCAAACCCATTTAATAAGGGAAAGGACCTTACCAGTATGTGTAACTGAGAGTTCAAAGGAAATACTATTCTGGATGACTTTTTCCTCAGATTGAGAGAAGTAAATAAACTGGGATTAGTCTATATCTTAATTAATTCAATACAGAAGCATAAAACTATTTGCAAAAGCTGACAATTCACATCTGATGAAAGAGGTGTGAATCCTTCTTGACCTTTCATCTGGGGACAGAGAAAATCCCATTTCCCACATGGACCCTTTACAACTTTCTACCACATAACTCCAGGAATGCTTTTTAACTCTCTTTTCTTTCCTCTTTGCAACCCAATTAGCAGATTAGTCAGCAGGCTATGCTGCCTGAGGAAGGAGAAATTAAATTTACTTTCATCACTTGCCAAATGAAACGGGAGCGTTATCCAGAAGTGAGACCACTGCGGTAAAGGGCAGAGCCTTCCTCCGAGACCCCTCACAGAGACTGAGAAAAATCAAGTTTCATCAAATATCCCTTCAAAGTTAAATTGCTACCCTCAATAAAAATGTCACAGACTATTTATACTAACCTATTACATGTTTGAATATTTGTAGTCCCCAAGATCACAAAATCACAGAATCTTAAGATTCAGAAACCAGATAAAGAAGAAATCTCCACTAGAATATGCTTGACAGATAGTCATCTATCCTCTACTTGACAACATCCAAGGAAGGAAAATCCATTACCTCTCTGAGGCAAGCTATTCCAAATTTGGGCAGATTTCATCAAGGCCAATTTAGTCTTCTTTGAAGCTTCTACCCATTTCTGATCCTTCTAGGACTAAACACTAAAACCATTCTGTGACCTAATTCTCAAACTATGGGTTGGTCATTATTTAGTCAAGGTTTTCCCATGTTGTGTTTGTTGGAATTCACATTCTCCATGATGTGAATACGTATTTAGTGAGACAAGTATTCGTTATGCCAAAGATATTTTTTTTCTTTCAAATACTAAATTACGTACATATCCGAAGTGCCTATGAATTTTTTTCTGTGTGAAAATCACAGGATTACAGAAGCTCAGCATTGGAAGAGATCTCAGGGAACCTTTACTATAACCTGTACCTGAATCAGAATCTTCTCTCCAATTCCCCCAATAAATAGTCAACCAACTTTGACTTGAAGACCTCCTTTGAAGAGGAGCACATTACTTTCTGAGTCAGCCCATTCCACTTTTGGACTGGGATTGTTAGGAAGGCTTTCTCTTCAATGGGACTAAATCTGCCTTGCTACAATTTCTACTTATTTCTTCAAGGTGTGCCTTCTGGGCCAAGCAAAACAAATCTAAACTTCCTCCAAAATACAGTCATATAACTAATTGAACATAGCTGTCCTGTCACCTATCCGGCACCCCAAGTCCAATCTTCTCCAAGCTAAACATCTCTAGTTCTTTCAACTGACCTTCAAAATTTTGCCAATTCAATAGCCAGAGATAGAAGATAGCAGTCAGGAGAGAGGTTAAGGCTAGACAAATAAATATGACAATCATCTGCTTAGAGATGATTGTTGAAATCCCAGGAACTTATGCAGTCATCAAGTGAAAAGTAGAGGGAGGAGAGAAGAGGGCTCAGGACACAGTCCTGTGGGACACCCAATATTGACTCCAGTATACCTTTCCAGCACGATTCCATGTTCCTTCCCTTTACATCCTCTATATTCTAGATAAATGGATTACTAACTGTTCTCCCGATTCTAGTTCTACCCTTTCCTGTCTCTGTGCCTTGAAAAAGATGATTTCCAATGCCTGTAACATATTCCTTTCAAATCTCTACCTCTTGGAATCCTTTTTTTCTTCAAGGTCCAGCTCAGGGGACATCCTCTCCCTGAAGACTACCTTGATTCTTCCCAGATGAAAGTGATTATTCCTTTCTCAAATTTTCTTGGAATTCTTTAATCCAGATTTCTTCTTCACTTATATTCATGCCATATTCTCCTTTGTGTCATTTATTAGAGTTCATGCCCTTATAATTGGATTATAAGCTTCATGAGGGATCAGTTTTCATCTTATTGTCCCCAATGCCTAGGGTAATATCTTATAGCAGACTGTAATAAATACGTTTAATTGGTCATTTTTTTCTCTGATGCGTATCTCAGCAGATTATAACAGCACTGAGAAAGGCTACTTTTGAAAGAGTTGATTGTTTAATTGAAGAAGTCACTGAATAAATCAACATATATTTATAACATCACCTTTCTTAAAAATTAGAAAACAACTGAAAGTAATATTCATGACCATTTAATTGTTGGGGGTGGCTGAACAAGTTGTCAGTCAAATGGGCAATAGGCATTTATTAAGGGCCTAATATGTGTCAAACACTGTGCTAAGTGCTGGAGATGCCAAAAAAAAAAAAAAAAGGAAAAATAGTTGCTGCTTTCAAGGTACTAAGAGTCTAATGGGAGACAATTTCTTTAGGCGGAAGTCTGACCACATCACCCCTGTTACCCTCAATAATACTCTGAATACCCAGAGAACTCTCAGATCCAATGACTGTGACTTTTTTATTCCTCTGCACAAGACACTCCACATCCTGACCCTAGGCATTTCCTCCAGTGGTCCCTAATGCCTAGAACACTCTCCTTCCTCATCTCTCCCTCCTGACTTCTCTGCCTTTCTTCAATTCCCAGTTAAAATTGCACCTTCTATAGGAAATCTTTAGTGATTGCCACCAACTTTAATTTGAATGCCTTCCATCTCTTGATTATTTACAATTTATCCTACATATAGACTGTTTGTACATACATATTTACTTATTTCTCCCATTAGATTGTGAGCCCCTGGGGACCAAAAGACTCTCTTTTGCCTTTCTTTCCATCACTAGCCTGGCACATAGTAGGTGCTTAATAAATCTTTATTGACTGACTGTATGAGATATTGCACTAGAACTGATATATATGAAGAAATCAGAAAACAAGAAGTCAAAAGGAAAAACATCTTGTGTATGTTCCATAATCTGTTGTGGTCCTCAGCTGTGCCTCGGGTCTTCCAGTTATGAAAAGAGGCTGATAGTTCTATTCTGAAGATGAATTTCGGCTCACAGCTTTGAAGTTGAAAACTTTATGTAGTGGATTCTTCCCATTTCTGTAATGCCTTTCATTTGAGATCACACAGCTCTTTACAACCCTTAATTAGTGCTGTATATGCTGTTATACATTATTTACTGAATTCAAGAAGTATCTTGGATATACCCAAGGCAGGCAGGCTTCTTTTGTTAGGATTCAAGCATAGTACAAGGAATCATCTCATTTGTCATTCGTAAGGGGGAAATTATTTTTACTGAAGTTAAATGTGTTATACGTATAAGTGCTTAAATTGCTTTCTACTCACAGATGTGGGAAAAAACCAATATTTGTGAGAAACAATTCACAGGATGCAAAGGAAGGAGGAAATAACAAGGAGGAATGTTGGAACTGAAGGGATCATAAAATCATTGATTTAGAGCGGGGGAAGACCATTAAAAGCCAATTCCCTCATCCTTTACTGCCTACTGCCACAATTAGTATCTGGTGCAGGATTTGAAATCGGGTCTTCCTAGGCAAGTGCAGTGGATGGAGCACTGGGCAAGAGTCAAGAAGTTATTTTTTTATTCGTGTCAGTCATGACCGACTTTTTTAATGATCCCATTTGAGGTTTTCTTTGCAAAGAAACTGGAGCGGTTGGCCATTTCCTTCTCTAGCTCATTTTACAGATGAGGAAACTGAGGCAAATAGGGGTAAGTGACTTTGTCAGGGTCATATGGCTAATAAGTGTTTGAGGTCAGATTTGAACTCAGGTCTTCCTGACCCCAGATCCAGTATTCTATCCACTGTGCCACCTAGCTGCCCCTGGAATCAGGAAAACCTGAGAGCAAATCCGGTCTCAGACACTTACTAGCTTGATGACCTTGGACAGTCATTTACCTCTGTCTGCCTCAGTTTCTCTAACTATAAAATGGGGATAATAGCAATATCTACCTCAGAGTTGTTGTGAATCTCCGTTGAGAAAATATCTTTAAAAAGTGCTTAACACAATGTTTGTCGTATAGTAGGTGCTATATAAATGTTTATCTCCTTACCCATTCCTGACTCCAGATCCTATACTTTAAATACTGCAGTATTCAGCTAGATTAATTGTTGGATTGACTCTGGAATCAAACTGAAATACCATTACCCAACTAAGCTTATGTTACTAGCCTCCATATATTAAAACATGTAGTAAGTGGCAAGTAGATGATATAATGAATAACGCTGGATCTGGAGTCAAGAAGAAGACCCATGTTCCAATCTGACCTCAGACACTTAGTAGCTATTTGACCCTGGGTCAGTCACTTAGCCTCTATCTGCTTCAGTTTCCTTAACTGTAAAATGAAGATAATAATAGCACATAAAACTCGGGGATGTTGAGAGGATCAAATGAGATAATTTTTGCGGAGCATTCTATAAATCTGAAAGCTTAACATAAACACTAGCTATTATTATTATTATCATCATTATTATTTTATTTTTAGTGAAACTGGACTTTTCTTTGTCATCCACTGCCACACAGTGTCCTCCTTCCTGCATGGATTTGCTCATGCTGTTTCCTAGGACTAAAATGCGCGTCCCTCACCATTATTGCCCATTGAGTTCTTGCCCGTTTTTTTGGAGCCCAAATTAAAAAATCATTTTCTACATGAAGATTTCTCTGAACCTCTTAATCAATAATGACTCTTCAGCTGTCACTTCATGTGACATTTTGTATGTAGTCATTTAGGGAACTTGTCACACAATTGTATTTATCTGCCTTTACGTCTCATGCTCCTTTTCAAGAGTTTTAGCCTTTATTTTTGCCATGGATCCATTTGGCAGTCTAATGAAGCCCAAGATCCCCTTTTCAGAGCACTAGTTTTAAATGTATGGGATCACAAAGGGAACTAGTTATCAAAAGGGAAGCTTTGCAAAGGGAAATACATATATATGTGTGTATATATATATATATATATATAATTTTTTTTCTCATCCAAGTTGAGGGACTTTATATTGTGTCTGCTGTGTGTCAGATGTTCTGCTAAGCTCTATTTTATTTTTGACAAATATTATCTCACTTAATCCTTATAATAACCCTGGGATTTAGGTGGTATTGTTATCCCATTTTACAGTTGAGCAAACTGAGACAAACAGAGGTTAGGTGGCTTGATCAATTTCACACAGCGAGTAGATATCTGAGGCTGGATATGAACTGAGGTGTTCCTGACTCAAGGTCCAGGGCTTTAACTACTGCCCCACCAGCTACCTCTGAACACTGTCCGTGGGTCCCTTGAGGTTTCATGGACCCCAGGTTTAGAACCCTTCATTTAACCCAACCTCTTCTTTTTTTTTAACAAATGAAGAAACTGAGGCCCAGGGAGATTTTTAACTTGCTCAGGTTCACTCAGTAATTAAAGAAATAATTTTCCAAGGTCAGGTTTGAACCCAGGTACTCTGACTCCAAAGCCAGTACTCTTTCCATTATGTTTTTCAGTAACCCTATATTTGTGGTTCCTATACCATTTCAGGATTCATTATAGTAACACCTTTAAGTCTGATGTAATGTTCCTACCTAAAGTGAGCTGCCCTTTCTCTCTCTCTAAAATAGCTTCCTTTTTGATTCATGTAGGGGCACAGGACATTAAACAGCTCTTGGGAAAGTAGGAGACCTCATATCACCTTCCCTTATAACTCCTGCTGGGCTGTAGGCTGCAATGTAGATTTAAAGTATTAATAATATTATATTTGTATAGCAATATATTTTTCAAAAATATGTTCACATGCACTTTTTTTCATTTGATCTTCACAAAAATGCTGAGGTGGGTAATGCAACCACTATGTTTGTTATTCTCATTTTAATGATGAGGAAACCAAGAATAAGGATTAAGCAGTTTGCCCAAGTTTACATAACTAGTTAATTTAGTATGGATAGGAACCTGGGAATAAAAAGAGTTGGTAGTAATGCTAAGAGGAATTCTTTAAATGGAGGTTGTTTTTATTGTTCCGTTGTATCTGACTCTTTGTTAGCCCCCTTTTTGGGAGGGGAGGGGTTTCTTGGCAAAGATACTAGGGTGTTTGGCCATTTCCTTCCCCATCTCATTTTACATATGAGGAAACTGGGGCAAACAGGGTCAAGTGACTTGCCCAGAGTCACGCAACTAGTAAATATCTGAGGCCAGGATTGAACTCAGGAAGATGAGACTTCCTCATTCTAGGCCAGACACTCTATCCACTGTGCCACCTAGGTGCCCTTAAATGGAGGAGGTGATGGTAAAGGTAAGGCAAATTCAAGCCTAGTTTTTGACTAGTCTCATTTTGGATAACTTGCTAATATTTTTTTTCTTTTGATTATGACTTCTCCAATTTGTTGCTCATGTATATTCTTGGAGGGGAGCCTGGGGGCACTGACAGGTCCAATGAGTTGCTGAGGCACACCCAGTTAGTTGGTGTCAGAGGTGGGACTTGAACTAGACTCCAAGACTTGCCCTGTCTGCCGTAATGCTTCTTGCTTTTACATCCATGTAAGCACATAGTGGAAAAAACTATAATGATTGAGTCCTCTCTTTGACTTCTGTGTCTTCTCTCTGCATCCATAAAAATAAATAGGGTTTCTTTTTTTCAACTCTTGGAAGAACATACTTTGTTTTTCCCTTTTAAGGGAATTTGTAGCCTCCTAATTGCTTTTTCCCTATAATTGTAAACTGTAGAAAATTGCATGAGATTCCTCCAAGTCACCAAGAATCAATGAATATACTTAAGATCATGACATTTTGGTCTATTTTTTTTTCAAAAGGAAAAAACAACTTCTAAAACACTACCAAGACAGAAAGATTTCTTACGGTACCAATCTCCTGTTACTGTTCAAGCAGAAACAACCCACAACTTAGCAGTGAAAAAGGAGCTGCAGTGGTTGCCAATTTTAAAAAGCAGACAAAACCTACTGAGTGAAGGATTAATTTAAAATCTGATCATCTGGATATATGAAAATGGGGCCCATTAATAATAAAGAGGGAACTATTAAATAAAATG
Source organism: Pseudochirops cupreus (assembly GCA_028627135.1). NCBI lineage: Eukaryota > Metazoa > Chordata > Mammalia > Diprotodontia > Pseudocheiridae > Pseudochirops > Pseudochirops cupreus. The sequence continues at coordinate 314,365,496 of CM053584.1, read as the reverse complement.
ATATACCTTCTCTGAGCAGACTCAATCCCCACCTCAATAAAAGCACAGACATACGTAAATATAGAAGACCTAGGAAAATGTGTAATCTTTTCACAGCCCTAAGTTAAATATACTTTATGAATTTAATGTACACATGTACTCTATAGAAAGTGCTTTAGTCTATAAAGCAGTGTATTCTCAGGTCAGTGGCTCTGATTCTTTTGCCTTAGTCTTATTGCTATTAAAATATTTTATTCCCTAATATCAAATAAGGATAGAAGAATTAAATTGTAAATTTAATAAATGGTTGCATTTAAGTAATATCAAGTAATGTATGTGTCTTTCAACATTCAGGCTATCAGATATTTAATGTAAGCATTAGCATGTCAAGTTAAGCACACACACACACACACACACACACACACACACACACACACTCACACACTCCCAGACTTCCCTCCAATGTCTCAAATGATTGAATCGATTCTTCCAGTATAATTTGGTCAGCCCAGTACTCTGAAATTCCTATACATTGTTTTTTGCTGATTATTTTCTTTGTTCTAGTTTCTTTCTACTCTAAGGATTCCAGCTGTGGAAGGTTTATACCTGAAGCATAGCTATGAAATATTCAAAAGATGCTATATTTTATATTGCTGAATAAGCAGTCTGTTTATACTCTCCTGGTCAGGATCTGGTGTCTCATTGTTTCTTGGAAAAGGGCTTATGTAGTGTGATTTAAAAATTCCAGCTTAACACAATACTACTTTTACATTGCTCATCTAGGACTCAGGTATGCATTAAAGTTCAATCTCTATATTGTCACAACTCAACCAATGACTATGCTAACAACTTTAATGAAAAGATGAAGTCGTCAAGAAGGAACTATCATATCTTTTATCTTCTTCATCCTGAAATATTTCTTGGCATACCTATATACTTTTTCTTCCTTTCTATGTAAGGAGAGGTAATCTTGATTTTCAAAGTCAAGCAGTCAATAAACAAGTATTTATTAAAAGCCTACTATTTGCTAGGAACTACACTAAGTATTGGGGATATGAAGAAAGGCAAACATAAGGGAGACGGCACACAAGCAGCTTTGTAGAAACAAGATATATACAGAATAAATTGGAGAAAATCAAAGAAGAGATGGCATTAGTATTAAGGGGGTCAGGGAAAAGCTTCTTGGAGAAGGTAATATTTTAGATGAGACTTGAAGGAACCTTGAGAAACCAGAAAAGAGGTGGAAATGAGGAGGGAGAGAATTCTAGGCATGGGGGAACAGCAAAATGCTTCAACTTCCATCCTTGATCAAAGTAGAAAGAATCCTGGCTCTGGAATCAAAGAATCTGGATTCAGATCTCACCTCTGACACTACCTGTGGGAGCTTGGGCATCTATTTCCTCATTTGTAAAGTGAGGAATGAATGACTTCTTAGTTAGCTTCTAGCTCTGGACCTAGGAATCTGCATCTACACTACTATACTCTGTCTGCCATACTAAACTGTGTCTACCATTGCATGAGTAACTCATGTAGGAAGCTGCACAGTGAAAGAAAATAGGACAGTAACTTGAAAAGGCAGAGTTGAAGGGAAAGTTGGAGGAAAACCTGGCCAAGTTTAAAAACAGAAGAAAAAGAGACTCTTAGAAGATTGAATGGGCTGACCTTCCAATAGCCCTTTTCAGTCTTCATTCTCATTGATCATAGTAGCCATCATTATTAACTCCCTGCTTCTTGGTATTCTTTCCTGCCTTGGTTTCTATGACACCATACCTTCCTGGTTCTCATTCTCCTTCAATAACTCCTACTAAGATTCCTTTACTGAATCTTCCCCCTTTTACCTAAATGTGGATGTTGCCCAAAGACTCAGTTCTTGGTCCTCCATTTTGCTCCCTTTATGATGACTCTCTCTTGGAGATGCTATTTACTCATGGCTTTAACTATCATCTTTCCTCTAATTATTCACAAATAATATACCTTAGTTCTAATTCTTTCTCAAACTATAGACCTACATTTCCAAATGCCCATGTTGATAGAATGCTTCTACTTGAATACCCTTCTGATATCTCAAATGGAAGAAGTAAAGACAAGAAAAATGTAGCAAAAGGAGCAAGATAATGTTGGCAGAGCTGTGAATCGATATGGTCATTCTGGAAAGCAATTTGGAAATATACCCCAGTGTCACTAAACTTTGTTTACTCTTTGACTCAATTATAACACTACTAGATCCAAAATGCGCCTTTTTCATCACCTATGGTCAACTCATGCTTTGACAATCTATTTTCTAAACACTTCCCTCTACTAAAACTGCTCTCTAAAACATCGCCAATGATTCCTCAGTCACCAAATTCACTGGCTTTTTCCAGTCCTCATTTTTGTTTTGACCTTGCCTCAACCTTCAGCTCTATTGGCCATCCCTTGTTTTTGATTCTGTTTCTTTCCCAGACATTAAGCTGTCCTGATTCTTCTTTATGTTTTCTCTTTCTTTGGTTCTTTTATTGATTTTTCTTCTTCCTCTTTTCCTTTAAATGTGGTCATTCATCAAGACTCAGTCCTCTGTTTTGCTCTCTATCATCTCTCTTAGGGATTTAATCCATACATTGCTCCAACTATTACCTTTATTTTGATAACTCCTAAATCTACATCTTTCGTTCTTACCTTCATCCTATCCCCTCACACTAAATTTCCAAATATCTTTGGACAATTTTACATGGAAACCTTGATGCGTGTCACTTAACAAACTTAAAATGTCCAAACATTGAATACATCATCTATACCCTCACCAAACCAGCTCTCCCTTCCTGACTTTTCTTTGTTATTATTTTAGACAACCAAACTTTAAATTTGGAAGACATATTTAATTTCTTTCTTGTTCTATGCTGATATTTAATCAATTACTAATGCATGATAGCATAATGGCAAGAACATTAAAACAAGAATTAGGAGAGTCTGGGTTACAGCATCAGCTCTATTGATAACTAGGTGGGTACCTTGGATACTCAGAAGTGGGCAATCTCTGGCACTCAGTTTCCTCACCCATAGAATAAGATGATTGAACTGTATGTTTTCTAAGGTCATCTCTTGGTTCTAAGATTCTGAGCTTAGCATTGTTGACTTGATTTGCTTCTATCATCTTTCCAGCTGAATGTTGCTTGGCCCACCAGGAGGGAGGAAGCAGTTCTCATAAGTAGTCATAAAATTCAAAAGATAATGGATTCTTATCTACATCTTTGAGACTATCTAGCCCAACCCTGCCATTTTGCAGATGAGGAAACTGAGACCCAGAAAATGACTTTCCAATGATTTGGCAGATAGTAAGTAGCAGAAACAAATAATTGAACTCTACCCTCCCCGTGCCTAAATACACCATACTTTATGCTACACCTCTCTAACTGTGTACTGTCTGTATAATTTGAGCATGTGATGGTGCTTCCCCCCTAAGCCTTCTCATTTTGGCTATGGAAATGCAATTTTGAAATTTCTAAATTGATAGTAAAATTTCCTGATGGAGCACCTACTTACTTTTAATATTTATAGCTAGGATGCTTTCTTCAGGAGCTCAATCTTACTGAAGTTCAACTCCCAGAAGCTGGAAAATTCTCAAATTCTAAAGTCTGTCAATTCTTCCTTTGAAATACCTCTTGCAATTATCCCTTTCTTTCCATATAGATTACTGAGATAGTCTCTTAATTAGTGTTTCTGGCTGCGGTTGCTCCAATCCATCCTGCATAAATTAATTTCCTTCTCCTTAGATCTCTTTCCTATCACCTAAAACATAATGTCCAAACTCATCATTCTAACATTTGAGGCTCTCCACTATCACATTCTAATATGGCACAGAGCAAGAGCTTAGTCAATATTTGTGGGTCATTTGATTGATTTAATACTTTAGTACCCTTTATGACCCTAGATCAGGGGTACTTAACCTGGCATCTGTGAACTTTAAAAAAATATTTTGATAACTTTATTTCAGTATAATTTCCTTTGTAATCCTCCATATTTTATTTTATGCATTTAAATACATTCCAAAGAATCTGTAGACTTCGCCAGACTACCAAATGTTTCCACGACTCAAAAAAAGGTTAAGAACCCCTTCCTTATGTAATAAACTTGTCAACTAGACTCTTAGCTCCTATACTAGATTGTAAATAGATACCACATTATTTTGTATTTGACAGGCACTTAATAAGAGAATCGAATACAAATTTATATTGGGAAAGTATTGTAAAGGTCTTCTAGTCCAAACATCACATTTTATCAGTGAATAAATTGAGACCCAGAGACATGTGTTGACTTGTCCAAAACCATGAAGATGGTTAGTGTCACAGTCAAGATTCTATCCAAGGTCCTTTGGTTCCAAACACAATGTTCTTTCCACTGCACTATGTTGTCTTAAATGTTTATTGACTTGAATTGTATGAATCCAATGTATCTGCCAAACTTCAGCATATTCAGTATTCTCCCAATACACGTTCACTGCCACTTTTGTGTAAGTAAAGACTTGTCTTTGAAAGCACAGCTAATCCTATAATAGTTACCCTGACATCTCACTTGTCCTAAACCCTATTCTAACATTATTATTCCCATCTCTTACAGTTGAGGAAACTGAGGTATAGAGAGTTCAAGAGAATTGCTCCCAGGGGAAGCTAGGTGGCACAGGGAATAAAGCACCAGCCCTGGAGTCAAGAGGACCTGAGTTCAAATCTGCCTCAGATACTTAACACTTATTAGCCATGTGAAGTCACTTAACCCCAATTGCCCTGCCTCTCCCCCTCCAAAAAGCAAAATAAAATAAAATAAAATAAATAAAAATAAACTTTGGTCAAAGAGAAGTGCCCCTGTCCATAAAGCTAGAAAGTCAAAAGTAAGAGTTTGGAACCCAGGTCTTTTTGGACCCATAAGTACAGTGTTCTTTCTGCCATGTCTCCAGCTGTGTAAATGGAGTAGATAGTATTTAAACCTAATTCTGGTGACTAATCCAGGATTCTTTTCACTGTGGTAACATTTTACCTTAAATTAAGATTTATTTTCCTTTGCATAAATGCTATTCCCCATTGAAATGATAAATTCCTTGACCATAGGGACGCTGCTTTATATTTCCTTGTCTCCCTCGTGGAACTAAGTAAAGGTTTATTAGTCCAATTTACTGACTGACACTCCCTATCCCTCTCCCAGTGTTCCAGTCTTGGTCCAGTTCTAGAAGTACATCAGCCTCTGGGGATGTCAATGAGGAAAATGAAGGGGAATCATGTAGTTTTCACTTGATTATTGTGGGGCTTCAGATAGATATAATTACCAAGCTTCCTCATTTTCCTGTATGTCTGTTTTTCACTTCACTGTTGACCACCCCCTCAGCACCTAACGCACATATAGAAGAGGAGAGGCACAATAGCCAGAGAATTAATGTTGGAGTCAAAAAGATCTGGGTTCAAATCCTGCCTCTGATATGAGGCAAGTCATTTAACTTGTCAATGTTCCAGGTGACCCTCTGAGACTGTAAATTACAAAGGAACTGAATATCTGTAACAGTGCAGGGTGTCCCAATACTGGTCCTTCTCCTACACCTGGACTTTTTTCATTTTTCCCTCTGGACCCCTTTAGCAGTCCGGTGAAACCTAAGGAGCTCTTCTCAGAATAATGTTTTTAAGTGCATAAAATATATGGGGTTACAAAATAAAGCAATAATGTTGAAATTTGAACATCTAGCTGTCACAGTAGACAGAGCAGTAGGCATGGAGTAAGAAAGATCTGAGTTCAAATCCAGATTTAGATAGTTATTCACTGTGTAACCCTGGGCAAGACACTTGACCCCTGCCTTCCTCAGTTTCCTCATTTGTAATTTGGGGATACTAATTAATACTAATACCTACATTCTATAGGGTTCTTGTGAGGACAAAATGCTGTAATGTTGGTACAGTGCTTTGCATACCCTAAAACACACTATAAATGCTAGTGATTATACAAAAATTAATTGAAAAAAAAGGTCCATGGATTCCCATGGCAAAGTTAACCCTTTCACCACTTTGATGAAATCACAAATTCAAATTTTGTCACCCCCGATAAAAAATTCTTTTACCACAGTGTACCTTTGATTCATGTAAAATTATCTCCTAGAATTTAGCTTATTTTAGAAGAAAAAAACTATCAATGTGTGCCTGAATTTGTTTTTCTGAAGTGCATTCTATTACTCTTGCCCTTCTCGCAGGACAAATAATGACTTTTGTGGCTTGCAATTCTAATGAATGAGGATGCAATGAAAAGAACGCTTTCATTTTTTTCTTCCCATTGTATTTCGTCGGGCACCTGCCTTTAGCTTCGTACAAAATGCTTTCTAAACGCAGTTTCTTATCACGGGTTCCATCTAAAATAAAATATACGCCACCCCTGGAGCACACAAGCTGCTTATGTACCAGGCCAATATATCTTGGGGAGAGGTCTGTGTGATGCATAGACTATGGCTTAAAAAACTCCAATTCAGCAGCAAGTATTGAGAACTGCTCAGTGGGAGAAAAAGAAAGAAGGAAATAGGAAGGGAATTCATTAATTAGTTCTTTCTGCCCTCCCCTATCCCTCAAGGGTTTTTAAAATCTTTTTCTGGCTTATGTCCTCGTAGACAGTGTGGCAGGTCATATACCTGTGCACTTGAAGTCAGGAGGACATTAGGGAGACGTATTGGAACGTCTTATACACTCTGAAATAAAATCCTTATCTAAAGGCTTCAGTAACCAGTTCTTCTACAGAGAAAGGTCTGTTCAATTCACTACTTTTCCTCAGGGTAGATGGAAGAGTTGCACAAAGAATGGGAGGACTTCTATTCCAAAGTGTCACAATGGATGGTATGCCAGGCCTGGAGTCAGAAAGACCCAAGTTCAAATGAGGCTTCAGACACTTACTAGCTATGTGACCCTGGGCAAATCACTTAACCTCTGTTTGCCTCAGTTTTCTCATCTGTAAAATGGGAATTAATAATAGAATCTACCTTCCATGGTGACGATCAAAGGAAATAATGTAAAGTGCTTAGCACCGTGGCTGGTGTATAGTAAGAGCCATGTAAGCATTGTTGTTCAACTGTGTCTAACTCTTTGTGATCCCGTTTGAGTTTCTCTTGGCAAAGATAATGGAGTGGTTTGCCATTTCCTTCTCTAGCTCATTTTACAGATGAGGAAACTGAGGCAAACAGGGTTAGGTGACTTTGCTCAGGGTCACATAGCTAATGTTTCTGAGGACATATTTGAACTCAGGAAGATGAGTCTTCCTGATTCCCAGTCCAGTGTTCTATCGCACCACCTAGGTTCCCCAAATAAAGGTACAGTGGATAGAATGCCAGGTCTGGATTCAGGAAGAATCATCTTCATGAGTTCAAATCCTCCCTCAGACACTTACTAGCTGTGTGACCCTGGCCCTGTTTACCTCACTTTTCTCATCTATCAAATGAGCTGGAGAAGAAAATGGCAAACTACTCCAGTATCTTTGCCAAGAAAACCCCAAATGGGGTCACAAGGAGGCGTACACGACTAAAATGACTGAACAACAACAAAACCAAAATTATTGTTGTTGTTGTTGTTAAATAGGGTACTCTCTAGACACTTGCCAGTAATTCTTTCAAGTCACGTTGTCAGGCAACAACTCTATTAAATCCCTGGAGATCTTTGATAAGAGATTTAAAGTCTTTGGGTTAGAATGCAAGCTTTTGAGGGCAGGAACTTTTCACTTGCATCTTTCTATTTCTAGTGCTTAATAAAATGCCTGTTGATTGACTGGTGGTTGCAGACAACAGCTTCTTGGACTTGCTGCCATTAAATTAAATCCAGCAGATAGTGCTTATAAAGCAACTATCATATACAAAGACTGTGTTAGGTTCAAGGAATTAAAAGACCAAAATGAATTGGTCTTTGTCCTCAAGGAACTTAAATTCTACATTCTCTTAAGATTTTCCTCCCATTGGAACTGTGTTACAGAAAGTATTTCTGCAGTGAAGCCTAGTGTTATTGAATCAGAGAATCTCAGAAATGTAAGGACTATTGTCTAGTCAGGTCTCACCCTGTCCTAAAGGTGTACCATTTATTTTTTAATGAGTGTAAAATGTTTACATTTCTTTCTATTATGTTTGTTCTTTTCAGTATAGCTCATATTTCTAGCTTGTCATATATCCAAACTCCTTGTCTATTTCCACTTTCTGTCTCTGCAGTTTAAATGTAATGAACCTTGGTTATAACGTTGCTTCTGTTTGCCTCTCTTTACCTTCATCCAAATTTTCTTTACTAAGCTTTCTCTCTCTGGTTCTTAAATATCTCCATGTAAATATATAGTTAATCTTGTTTAGACAATTTGAGGCTATTTTTAGTGGAGTTGTGAACTGATCCAACATTATGGAGAACAATTTGGAACTATGCACAAAGGGCTATAAAAATGTGTATACCCTTTGATCCAATAATACCATTACTAAGTCTGTATCCCAAAGAGGGAAAAAAGGACCCACATGTACAAAAGTATTTATAGCTGTTCTTTTTGCGGTGACAAAGACTTGGAAATTGAGGGGATGTCCATTATTTGGGGAATGGATGAACAGGTATTGGTATATGAATATAATGGTTGTTCTATAAGAAATGATAAGCAGACTGATTTCAGAAAAACCTGAAAAGACTTACATGAACTGATGTTGAGTGAAGTGAGCAGAACCAGGAGAATGTTGTGCACAGCAACATTGTGCAGTGACCAGCTTTGATAAACTTATCTCTTCTCATCAGTGCAGTGATCTAAGACAACTCCAAAAGACTCATGATGGAAAATGCCATTCACATCCAGAGAAAGAACAATGGAGTCTGAATGCAAATCAAAGCATACTGTTTTCTCTTTTCCTTTTACCTTGGTTTTTCCCTTTTGCTTTGATTTTTCTTTCACAACATGACTAATGTGGAAATATGTTTGATATGGCTGTGCATGTATAGACTATATCAATTGCGTGATGTCTTGGGGAGGAGTAAGGGTAGAGATGTGGAAAAATTTAGAACTCAATCTTATACAAGTGAATGTTGAAAACTGAAAATTAATTAATTTTTTGTGTTAAAGAAAATTTGAAGCTATATGGGGATTTGCTGAGGCCAGCATGAAAGTTTCATAATCAAAAAAATAGAGGGAAAACAGGCAGGTTAGGGAGGAGTGAGATAATAGGACTGGTTAAAACAGCACAAAGAGTTTGGAAGAAAGGTAGAATGACCATGTTTCAAGTACCTGTGTTGGTGAAATTGGATGAGGTGGTTTGAGCAACCATTATGGGAGGCAGCCAGTTGGTGTGGCATACTTGGTTCTTGGAAACTGATCAATAGAGGATTTTCAGAGTTAATCCTCTCTGGAGTTAAACACAGACTTTGTCTCCCTGTCATTTTAGTGTGTTCCTCCAAGTTTCTCCCACATATCATCCACTCAACTAATTGAAGGAAGGGGAATTCTAGTCTCTGACCTCTAGGTGAAGAGAGCTCATTAGATATTGGTCCTCAGCACAAGACTCTTTTGGAGTGGACATTTCAGTAGCTGATAGTAGATTATCTTGCCAAGCACTTCTGTCATTTGGATTTTGGTTAGTGAGAATCTCTTGAAGCTGACTCTTCATCCTCCCACCTCCACCCCATCTAATCTATAGCTGCAACTTTTTTTTTTGAGGGGAGGTGGTTCAGACCTTTGTCTTCATTAGTATAGAGAATTTCTGGGAAGAACTCTTTCTATCAATGCAGGTCTGCAGCTTTAGAGAGTTGCTTGGGGTAGTAAAAGGCTAAGAAACTTGCCCAGGGTCACACAAGCAGCATATATCTATCTGTCACTTATATCACTATCATTTTGATCTATCTCAGTTTCCTCATTTGTAAAATGAAGGCTTTAGACTTTACATCCTATAAAACCCCTTCCAATTCCAAAACTATGATCCTTCTTATCTATATCTATATAATCTGTTTCTATAGAACTTATGAAAGAGAATACACCCCAAAAAAGAATGATTTCAGAAGGGAGAGAGAAGACCAGAGAGGAAGAGAACAATAGTCATATTTCTTTTTCCTGGGAATGGTGGGAAGGGGTTGTTCATGGGCTGATTATATGGATTTCAGCCTTGGGGTTTTTTATTTTTATACAAGTTCCAGCAGTGTGGAGGAGCTGCAAAACCGTAACTGAGTGGGTAAAAGGAGTGAGAAATGAATATAGGTGTTAATTAGACAGCACTAAATAAGCAGAGCAATGAAATATGAAGTGTTGAACAGCAAGGACTGCCTGTACTCTCTTCAGTGCTTCTCAATCCAAATTCCAGTATTGTAGGGACAGGCACAGTTGTAATTTCCTCAAAACAGCTTCAGGTTTGGGAGTTTTGTCAGATAAAGGAGAACATTGAATCAAGATTGAAATGACTCACTAAAAACTACACCCAATTCCTAGGCGTGCATTGACAAGGAACCTGGGTTTTAAAGCTGATCTACCAAATGTATTCTGCTGTGTTGTACAGCCCTGAAATTCATAATGAGATTGATATTGACTTTTTAATTAACTGCTTTCTCTCTCTCTTGCTCTTCTTTGTCACTCAAAGTTTCGTCAACTATTTGCAATCCAGCAGCACAATAACGCATTCTGATAGAGAATCTGATGGTGGCTCGGGCTGCTGCTGTATGACTAATTTGGTGATGTGTTCCTTATGTCCCACTGCTTCAATTGGAGCCAGCTGCCATTCATACTTGTTGCTCCCACATTTTCCCTGGTTTGATAGACTATCCTCAATAGCAGGGCATCTACAATGAAGCAAAGTACACACAAAAAAAGGATAAACAAACAAACAAAAAACCACAACACATATATCTTTTCTAAAGCAAGCCACTTGCCCAGAAAATGTCCTGGAAAACTTGGAGAGTGTCTTGTGTAATAAACTGGACTCTTCAAATGTAAGGACCAAGGTTGTGTATATAGGATGTCTGACATCTCTCAAAAACTAGAAACTTACTCAAAGGAGTAAATGTATGTCAAATGCTTTGCAAACTATGTGTTGTCTATTATTATTTTAAAAAAAACAAACAAGTTTTGCAGATGCCTTTTGCTCATACATTATGATTGTTTCTAGACAAATTAAAATTCCCTAGAATTGCCACCATAAGAGTATATATAGCTCTAGGGCTAGAAGGAACCTCAGAGACCATCTGGTCCAACCTGCTCATTTTACTGATGAGACTGAGGCAGGAAAGCTCATTGACTTGCCCAAGGAAACCCAGGTTTTAACAAAGATAAACAATGAAGTAAAACAATTGATACAAAAACCACATCTGACAATGGAAGCAATGTTCTCACTTTATAGGTCCCTATGTCTCTGCCAAGATGAGAAGAGAGAGAGGTGTGTTTCATTGTCTATCCTCAGGGACCATTATTGTTTTTTCAGTTACTCATAGTTGAGCTTCCTTTCAGTGATTTGTTTTCACTTATAGTATCTCATTGCAACCATTGTGTATCTTATGGTTCTACTTATTAACTATGCATTAGTTCATATAAATCTTCCCATTTCTGTCTGAATGCCCCATATACTCCATTCCTTATTGCCAATAATATCTCATGAGATTCTTATGTTCCAGTGACATTGGTCTTCTTGCTGTTCCCTGAACAAGACCCTCTATTTCTTCGTGCCAGGCATTTTCTTTGACTTTCCCCTGCCTGGAATGCTTTCCTTTGTCATCTCTGGAAACTGGCTTCCCTGTCTTTCTTTAGGTCTCAACTAAAACCCCATTTTTTACAAACCTTTCCCAATGTCTTTTGATTCTAGTGGTTTAACTCTATTAATGAGTTTCCATTTATCCTGTCTATAGCTTATTTGTGTGTGTATGTGCGTGTGTGTGTGTGTGTGTGTGTATACGTGTGTGTGCATATATATATATGTGTCTAATATACTCTATTAGATCTTGGGTCTGTCTTTTGTCTCTTTTTGTATCCCCAAAGCTTAGCACAGTGCCTGGTACAAAGTAGCACTTGATAAATGTTTACTGATTGACTGGTTGATATATGAAAGACAATATAATATAGTGGTTAGAGGGCTGGCTAATCCAGCAAGACCAAGGTTAGAGTTTTGTTTCTGACATATATTGGCTGTGTGAGTCTGGGAATTTAACCTCTTAGCAACCTAAGCAACCCTTTAACATCAAAAACATTGTAGGGAAGATGTGATGAAATTAGTAATTAAATTAGTAGAGGAAACTTACTTACTTGGGAGTTCCCTGTATCAATGAAATCACTGGACCAAGTTCTATCACTGTCTATACTGCATTCATGTAACCCCATTTATTTAGACATTTCCCAGTTTATGGACACTGTTTTATATCCACTTTCTTCTTCTTTTTATTTTGGCAAGGCAATTGGGAATAAGTGACTTGCCCAAGATCACACAGCTAGTAAATGTGTCAAGTGTCTGAGGCTGGATCCAAACTCAGGTCCTCCAGACTCCAGGGCCAGTGCTCTATTCACTGTGCCACCTAACTGCCCCCAATCCACTTCTTACCTTTAACAAACTAGCTATTACTATTATTCATATATTTCCAAAAGCCACTCATTTGTCAATGTTAAAAAGCAAATATCCATATTTTTGATACTTTTTTCCTTATAAGATGTGATTTATTAGTATAAGAAGCTAGGAGACTTAGGGAATTGTCTGGGTTTCTGTGAAGTTTACTTGTCCAGGACCTCATAGCTAATATGTATGAGAGACAGAATTTGAACCCAGGTCTTTCTCCGAGAATAGCTCTCTGTCACATTACTTTTTATTACCGTTGTTAATAACAATTCTTGTTTTTACCCACAAGGATGGCATTCTAGAGATAACCTTAGGCCAATCTGCCAGGGGAAAAACCTGGGGAAAAAATGGTTCTTAGGAATTGTCACAATATGTGAAAGTACTTCAGATGTACGGGAAGATAAAAACTAGAGCTTTTTATCATTTTTATATGGTATCTTTCTGTTTTATGGATTTGGACTCTCAGCTCCCATACAGAACAAAGTGTTTAAGAATCTATTATTGGAATCCTTCCATAGCACAAATTAGTTTGTTCCCAGAGATTAATTTATTTGCTGTTGTGTATGTTTTTTAGAGATGTCATTCTTATCCCCTGTTTTAGGGCACATCCATTCTTGGTCCAGCGACATCACTGATCAGACCTGTCCTAAATTTTGCATCAAATCTTAGTATATTTCCTGATAAATGACAAATACAAATTTAGCTGCAAAGGTTCCTATTTCTTGGACTGTAGGACAATTAATTATCATTTCAAATAAATTATAATTTCAATTTCCAATCTAGTGGAACAATGTTCCATTGTGCTGTAATGCATGCTTAGCATTCATATTAGCCAAATGAAAGCGAGAGGAAAATAAATGGGAGAAAACTTCATTTCTCTTTTTGAAAAGAAGAGAAATGAAGATAATATTGTTCTCCAAATGCTGCAGCTCAGCTGCTTAGTAGGTTCATGTGTATTATTGACTCACCATTTCCAAATAACTGCATGAAAGCCTCCCTGTCATATTTTGTATTGAACTATGGAAGACAAAATATAGCCTGAGAAGAAGTGGGGTGTAGTGGTGAGTGATGGACTTGAAGTCAGAAACATCTGGGTTCAACTCTTGATTCTGACCCTTATTATGTGACTGTGCATTGGCCAAACACACAACCTCTGTTGGTTGGTCAGTCAATAGCATTTATTAAGCACTATGTGCCAGGCACTGTGTTAAGCACTGGGAGTACAAATAAAAGCAAAAAGAGTGTCCCTGCCCTTAAGAAGCTTACATTCTAATGGGGCCAGACAACACGTGAAAAGAAACTGAGAGGGGAGGTAGAGGGGGGGGGGCACATGGGAATGGGAGGAAATGATGGAAAAGTCCAGATGGAAAAGTCTGATGGGAAATTAAGAGGCACAAATAGTTCTTAAGACAGTAAGTTTTAGTTGGTTTGTGGTTGAGATAAAAAATCAGAAGTCCTTGGTGTAGTTCTGAAGATATCATAATTAGCAGTTTTAGTTTTTTTTAAAATATTATTCATTTTCTAATCTGTCTTTTGTGCTCATAAGCCCAATGTTCTGTAACATCATTCTGGAAGGATTACTTTCTTTGAAGCTTTCTTTACTGCATAGCATGTTTTGTGGACATTATTTGGTTTGAGTTTGGAATAAAACAAGGCACTCATAGACCATTTAATAATTAATAAGAGGAGATTTACATGAATTTGGCACTGAAAGGATATATTACTGGTTTTATATAGATGCTTTTTTCCTGACTCCCCATGTAGAAATGCGTCTGATCAGTGAGTTAGAGTATGGTGACTCACATGGGTGTAGGAAGCTACCAAATTTAAGGGAGTATGGGGGAGGGAATGAATCCTTGAGTGCTAGCCTCATAATATCATAGATTTAGAGCTGGAAGGGGCCACCGGAAGGTTATTATATTTAAAGCTCTCAATTTATAGATGAATTAACAGAGTCACAGAAAGGCTAATTGACTTGGCTGGGGTAACATTTCTAATAAGCATTTAAGGTGAATTTGAACCCAATTCTTCTTGACTCTAAGCCCCTTGCTTTATGCATTACTAAAGGTCCCCTCTTTTGTATAACCAAGAAGCAGCTCCAGTGGCTAAAGTTTTAGTTTCCTTCAGACTATTCAAGTCTCAAGTCAATTTCCTTCTTTTTATATTACAAAACAAAAACTAACATAACCGACATCAGAGGTGTCAAACCTGTGGCCTGATTTATTGCCAAGGTGATGATGGCAATGTAATTCTGAATTGCAAAATATAATAGACTCTCCATATAGAAGACAGAAGGAAAACATTTATTCAGACACCAGAAAGCCAAATCCCAACACCAGGAAACTGAATCTGTCACAGCGACCAAGAAGTTGATACACCGTAACACAGCAGAGAACCACACCATCCCAAAGTCTTCCCACAAACAAACTCACAAACCTAGCTGTCTCCTTGACTGTGTCCTTTCTCTCCCCCAGTTCTAACTGCTCTGACTGCCAGCTTCCTCTGACCTCTGCTCCACACTTCCTGCTCCACCCTTTCAGCAAAGTCTTCCCACCACAGGCTCCATGTGATTACAATTGGCCTGTTATGGGCAGGGAATATCTTCAAATTCCCATTACCATTACACCTGCTAGTCACAACAAAGTATAGCTGAACCAGATTGGGAAATTTAATAAATAAATAAAAATGCAATGAAACCCAGAGAATGCTAATTTGAGATTTTCCAAGTCCATATGTAGCCACAGGGATCCATTTCTATTTGAGTCTGACACCATTAACCTATATGGTAGGTAAGGTAGATCTTGCTTCTATTTTCTATTTTACTAAAAGACAACTAGGTATTATAGTAGATAGAGTACTGCATATGGACTAAGGAAGACCTGAGTTCCAATCCTGCCTTAGACACTTAGCTGAATGATCCTGGGGAAATCATTTAATTACTCAACCTCAATTTCTTTACCTCTAAAATGAGGATAACAATAGCATCAACCTCAGGGTTGTCCTGAGGATCAAGTGAGGCAATACTGCTATTGTTATTATTATGAGATAACATTACCATTACTAATACTCTAGAATGGCATGTGGCATCATAATCAGGAAGTTCCACAAGAATTTTCCTTCCTCAAATGGTTATGGTACATTGGACAACAATTTGGACTTCACATATTGGAATTTTTAGTATAGTATCAATGGCCTTTTCTTGTGCTATTATTATATTGTACTATGTTACATTATATTACATTATGTTATGTTATATTTTTATGTTATATTATTATATTACATGACATTGTATTGTGTTGTATTATATTACATTATATTATCCATGAGAAGCAGGATCTGTGACTGATTTTATCTTTGTAACTCCATTGCTCATTACAGTGCCTTGCACGAAATAGTTGATCAATTAATATTCATTGAATCTAATTGAGTTCACAAGAAGTAGTCTAGAGGCAGCAAGATGCTGACCCTAATAGTAGAGGAAGAGGAACTGATGTGATTTTCATCAACATAGTCCACAACATCAAATGTTGTCTTTAATGCTAAATGTAGAATATTAAACCAAAATTTAAGATTGATAAGGGACCTCAACAGCTATTTTATCCAATTCATACAGGAAGGGAATCCTTTCTATAACATACCTCACCAGTAGACATCTACTCTTTGGTTGAGGACCTTCAAGGTGGGAGAATCCAGCACCTCTCTGGACAGACCATTCCACTTCTGATGAGTTCTAATTGCTGGAAGTCCTCTCCCTCCCCCAACATTGAGCCTAAATTAGCTTTTTCTACAACTTCTGCACATTACCAGTCATTCTTTTCACTAAGGTCACATGTGATAAGTCTAATAACTCCACCACATGATTGTCCTTCATCAAATGCACCTCTCTGGTCCTCCTTGAGTATTTTCTTCTACAAGCTAAACATACCCAGTTCCTTCAACCTATCTTTATATGAGATGCACTTAAGGTCCTTTACCTCCCTGTTATATTCTCCAGCTAATCAATATCATTTTAAACTCCTGGCACCTGTATACTCCAGATGGGTCTGTGGGAGGCATCTTATATTGCAGCTATTATTACCTCCCTGTTCCTAGAAGACTGTTGTTTAGTCATTCAGCTGTATCGGACTCTTTGTGACCCCATATGGAGTTTTCTTGGCAAAGACAATGGAGTGGTTTGCCATTTCATTCTCTACTGGATTAAGGCAAAGAGAGGTTAAATTACTTGCCCAGGCTTACATAGCTAGTGGGTGTCTATGGATGGATTTGAACTCAGGGTCTTCCTGACTCCAGGCCCAGTGCTCTATACACTTAGCCATCCAGTTGCTCCAACATTGAGAGTACTGCGTGTTAAATGAACACTGTGGGATTCTTAGAATTCTCTCTGCTTTTGCATGATTTATCTGCTTTGCTTGGTTTCAGTTCCATGAATTTCATGCCTCTCTTCTGGGTACCTTCTAAAACACCTCCACCCCCATTTCAGCTTCCTTTTGTGTTTTTTTCCTTCCCCATTAAATTGTAAATTTCTTGAAGGCAGGGTCTGTCTTTCTTTTTCTTATTTATACACTCAGAGCTTAGCACAGTTCTTGGCACATAGTAGATAGTTAATAAATGATTATTGACTATTTCCTTTCTAAGTATTCATGAATCATCTCTTTCAGGATCTGTTCAAGAATTTCCCCAGGAATTAAAATTAAGCTCACTGACTTAAAGTACATAGACTCCTTTCTCTTCTCTTGTTTGAAAATCAGTTCAACTTTTGCCCTTCTTCCATCTTATGACGACTCTCTTGTTTTCCATGATCTTTCAAATATCATTGACAGTATTTCAGTAGTCACATTTTCTAGTTCTTTCAGGATCTGAGATGGACCAGGTCACTTGAATTCATCAAGGGCAGCTGAATGCTATCTTATGACCTCCATATTTGCTATGCTGGGTATCAACAACCCATTAATTGTTTTTGTTCGGTCATTTCCATGAAAACAAAAACAAAAGGAAAATTAAAATGTTCTGTCTTTTCTCTTTCCTCAGTTATCATTGTCTCATGTACATCAAAGCAAAATTCATATCCCTTTTTAAATCCTTTTTGCTTTTGATATAAAAAAAAAATAAAGTTAAGCAACAAAACCCCCTTGTGTTGTCCTTAGCTCCCCTGCCAGTCTCAGTTCCTTCTGAGCGTTAGCATTTCCTCAAATTACTTTTTTTTTACCAAACTCTGCCGTGCTCTTGTACTCATCCTCTGCTGCCTGATCTAGTTTCTATTTTCTTCACATTTCTTAAAAATATAAATAAATTGGCGAGTTTCTTGTGTATCTACATCTGTTTTATTTTTTCTCAAACAAATTTCATTTTCCTTCCTTATTGGAATTGTTTCCATTTGTGTCTTTAGAATTTCCTTCTTGAGAACCTTCCATCCTGACCTGGTTTGACTTCCTGTGTAATACTCCCTATCTTTATTTGAATTCTCAAAGCTTCTTTCTCAAAATCTGGGGTGTCTATCAGACAAAGGCCATATTGACGTTCTCCTGTCATAAGTTTTTGCATAGAGTAGTCCCTCCCTCCACCTTCAAGGTTCCCATCATTTCCATCTAGCCACCATATCACTCCTTTAGTGATAAGCAGATCCAGATAAAATTATGTCCTACTTAATCTCTTTGTTCAAGTTATTTATTCTGATCATAATATCTTCTTTCCTACTTACAGGTATACTGGAGGAACTGAGATATTTCTGTTTTGTACTATTGATGAAGGTCAAGAAAATGAAAATACCTTTGCAAGGGTGACTTACTATTCACAAACGGAGTTAACTACACATGTATGGGGGCAGCGAGTTGGAGTAGTAGATAGAGTGTAGGCCCCAGAGGCAGGAGGACTTGAACTCAAATCTGGCCTCCCACACTGATTAGCTATGTAATTTGGGCAACTCACTTAACCCTGTTAGCCTCCGTACATTATCTGTAAAATGAGCTGGAGAAGGAAACACTTTAGTATCTTTAAAAAAACAAAAACAAAAAACTCCAAATGGGGTCACAAAGAGTCAGCCAAGACTAAAATGATGGAACAACAAATGTACCAGAATCAAACTCTCTATTTAATAAATTGACTTTTAAGGTACCATGTGGTACCTTAAAGGTGTGCAAAACAATTCATAGCATCACATGACTTTAGATTCTTAGGGTTGGAAGCAATAGGCCTCAGGAGTCAATCTATCTAGTCCAGCCCTAGTTGAACAAGAGTCCATTTTCAGTATATTCAACACGTGGTCATCGAGACTTTGCTTTAAAAATTCCAGTTGATTTTTTGAAGAGAGTAATTATGACACAAACATTTATTTCATTACTCAAAGATCAATCTTCTTATTTGCAAATAAGTTCTATTGAAAACTAATAAAAATTGAGACTTATCTGTCTACTTGTTAAAGCCCTTAGGATGTCAAATGGATTTAATATATTGTATTGTAGAGAAAAGATCACTGTTTTTTTAAAAATTAGGATCACTGGTTTTGAAGTCAGAGGAGTTGAATTTGAATCCTAACCTTGCTGTTAGCAGGTGTGAGGTCTTGGGCAACTCACTTCACCTCTCAATGCATCAGATTCATCATCCGTGAAATGGATATTCCCTGCTCTTTCCCAACGTGTTTGAGTTTTGGAGGAAACAGCAGCAAAAACAGCATTTATATAATGGTTTAAGGTTTACAAAGAGAACACATGCACACACATGTATATGTAGACACACATATATAATACACATATATACACATACATACATACATACAATCTCATTTAATCTTCACAACAACCCTGGTGGGGGTTGGTTGTTATTATCCCCATTTTACAGATAAGGAAACTGGGCCTTAGAGTTTGACTTGCCCAGGACCCCATAAGTAATACATGTCTGAAATAGAATTCTCCCCACTGGCTTTAGTTCTGTCCTTTGGAGCCACACAGTGTAAATACTACATAAGACAGCACCCCCTTAATCTTCTTTCCTCCAAACTAAATATTTCCAGTTCTTTTACCTAATTTTTGTATGTTACGATTTTGAGTAAGTTGCAAACTATTTAATAAAAATTGAGGTCCATATACCTCCATGTATGAAGTCCCTTAGTATTTATGAATGTATAGTGTTTTATTTTATCATGTTTGAACTGTAAGAATGTATATTTTACTGCACAGTTTTAAACTTTAGTCATGGATTTATTAAGTGAAAGTTTTCCAAAATGAAAATAACTTGATTAAACTCTTCTCATAGAAAGGTGTGGGTGTCACACCTTCTGGGCAATTTCTTATTTATGTAAAGATATTTATGCCTATTTAAAAAGATGTTCAGAAATAGCAAAAAGGGAGCCAGCTTCAAAGTTTAGAACTCAGGTTCCAGTCCCATCTCTGACACATCCTAACTGTGGGATTCTGGGCAAATCACTTAACCTCCCATTCCCTCAAGCAAGTGTCTAAGATTGTAAATTGTAAAGCAGGTGCTCTTCTGGTAGAATGAGTTTTCTTATCAGGAGTTCCCTTTAGCAATTAAATCATAGGTCATGTTTTTTTTTTCTTTGTTTAGTAGTCTTGTGGTAGAGTTATTTGGGGACATATCAGATTGCCCCTGTTAGACTGAAGGCAAGAACTATACAATGTTTTAATTTTATTCTTTATAGTCAGTACCCAACACGATGTACCACAGTTTGAATATGATTAGAATGTATTTCCAGAATTGCATTGAATTAACAGTTCTAATGGACCCAAGGAAGGATGCTTATGACCTAAAGCATAATCATATGGAACTCATACAATCTATAGAGAAAAATATCCCCATTTACAAAGACCCTCACACTTATGGCATGTTTTTGATTTTCAAATATTATTTCACAAAGAAAAATGAAACAGAGATACAGAAGAGTATTATAGGGAGTTAGGTGATGCAGTAGATAGAGAGCTGGGTCTGGAGGCAGGAACATCTGAGTTCAAATATAGACACAGTTATTTATTGACTGTGACTCTGGTCAAGTTACTTAAACTCTGCCTCATAAGATGCCAACCTTACAGGGTTCCTGTCAGGATCAAATGCGGTAATATTTGTGAAAGTGTTTAGCACAGTGCCTAGAACATAGTAGGTGCTTAATAAATGCTTATTCCCATCCCTTTCTTTCCCATAGTGTATCCAGTAGAGTGCTAGATATAGTTAGGAAAACCTGAGTTCAAATCCTGTGTCAGACACTTACTAGCTATGTGATCATGGGCAAGGCAGTTAACTCTGCTAAGCCTCAAATAACTACAAAGTTCCAGCTCTTAGAACAGTGCCTGGCATACAGTAAGCACTTAAAAATGTGTAGTAATTGATTGATTGAAGTTATAGAGATAGATTTTGCTTTGTATTATTGGAGGGATTTCTCACATAGATGAAATCACACGTCATTTATATATTGATGTATATAAAGAAGATATATTTCAAAGAGAGATGATGAGGGCTCTATCATTTTAGCAACATGACAATCAACTATTGGAACATACTTTGCAAAATCTATGATGCGCAGTTACCATCTGCTATAATTTGTCTAAGATTTTAGGGAGAATACATGCGTTTGAATAGTTCCTTACCAGACACAGAACTTCTGGACACAAAGTGATAAGGTAGAATAGCATTTAGGAATAAGATAACCTTGAGATTATCCAGAGGATGGTGCTGGTATGGCAAAGGAAAGGGTATAATGTTTGTGCCACAGGAGGTTCAACTGGAAGAGCCAAGGAGGCTTAGTTAGCCTAGAGCACAGGTAACTGTTTGACAGTGTTTGAAGGGCCACGCATGGAAGGAAGAGATCTATTCTCTTTAGCTTGAGGAGGAGCAACAAGAAGAAATTTCAAAGAAGAGAATTTATGATTGAAAAAAAGGAAATACTTCCCAGCCATTGCTGTTGTTTTTGTTCAATTGTTTCAGTCTCCTTGTGAGGCCATTTGGGGTTCTCTTGGCAAAGAGAGTGGAGTGGGGTTTGCCATTTCCTTCTCCAGCTCATTTTACAGAGGAGAAAACTGAGGGTTTTATAGGGTTAAGTGACTTGCCCAGGGTCACACAACTAGTAAGAGTCTGAGGTAGGATTTGAACCCAAGATTAGTCATCCTATCTTCAGGTCTAGTTTTCTATTCCCTGTACTGCCTAGTAATTACAACTGTCCAAAAGGGAAATGTTTTCCTTTGGGAGGTAGTGAATTTTTCTTCACTGGAGGTCTTTGAGGAAATTCCAAATGGCCATTTGCTGGGTATGTTATAGAAGGAATTCTAGATTAGATAAAAGTTCCACTTTTTGACTTTTTGAAACAAAAAGTTTCACTAATTGACCTCTGAAGTCCCTTACAACTTGCATTGTGGGATTCTGGAAGTAAGATCACCTTCCAAAGGGCAGAGTAATAGCATTACCCATAGTTGGAATATGCAGGTTGTCCCAAAATACTTGATGCAATTTAAAGCTCTTTTGAGATATCCTATATAACAATGTTAAGCTGCACAAAACCAGGACCAGCCCCAGGAAACATTATGAAATGGTTTGCCTTTCACATTGCTGCTTCCTAGTTCTATGCCCTTCTCCACCCCCTCTTCCTTATACCCTTACATTCCCCAAAACTGTTCTCTCTTTCCTTTCTCCAATTCAAGTCTGTCTCTTATCCTTCAATTATAATAAGGTGTAATGACTAGTAACAGCTTCAAAGTTTTCCCTTTCCATGAACAGACTTGGATTTGAGTCCCAGCTGCACTACTCATTGCTTTCTATTTGAGTGATCTTAGACAGATTGTCTAACCTCTCTGTATTCCAATATAAGCTTCTGGAAAAGAAAGGAATTAGACTAAATGAGCTGAGGTCCCTTCCAACTTTAAGCATATGATCCAACGAATACAGGCCTTTTGACCCGTGATAAAGGTCTTAAGCTAAGGAAGGAACTTCAAAGGGAAGTGAAAGAAGACTGGGGGGGGGGGGGAGGAGCACTGAGTTCTACCCAAGTGTCTTGAAACCAGATCTTATAGGTAACTACCTATTTGTTCTATGTGGAACAATGATAAGCAACTTCTTATATGTCTAGGTTCATAAAATTAGACCTGGGAGGGTTCTAATAAGGCATCTAGGCCAACTCTCTCATTTAACAGATGAAGAAGTGAGACTCAGATAAGTTAGGTCTCTTCCCCAAGGCCACATAGGGGTAAACTACACATCATATACTACAAGGAAGATGTTGTTATCAAGAATGATGCGTGCTATGTTAGCAGAGGAATAACTAATCTTGCACCAAGTGTAACGGGACTAATATCTACCAGCATTCCCCCACAATGTTAGACTCAAGCTTCTTCTTTACCTCCTGGTAGAGCTCCCCTGGTGCATTTTCTTGGCCTATTAAGGGTACAAAATTCTGATTCAGGTAGGTTCCAGCCTCTCAGGCTTGGTGGGTCCCTGAGACCATGCAAATTACTTTTCTCTGCTATGATGACCTGTTGACCAGATCTGTTTCTGTGTCTGTCAAAAATGAAGCTAGATGCCATGTCCTAGTTGTATCTCCCTTCTCTATTAGTGCAAAGTAAACTTTTTTGTTAACTGATTGATGACTTGTGAGTGCATTTCATCCCTATGTCAAACCTGAACTAGGAGAATTGGTGACATTAGGCATGCCTCTACCATTAACACAAGACATAAGTATGACCCCCTTCACTTGTGGCACCAAGAAGGCAAATGATAATTAAGCATTTTCTGGGATGGGATCCTCTCGGAGAGTCGCCTGTTACTGGACGCTGCCTTCCAAAGAGCATTCAGAGAAAGGAATATCTTTCAAAGTGAGTCACGTCAGGGTGGGTAGCTCACTTACCAAATCGGTCACCCTCCTGTGAGATTAACAGTGAATGTGAGAAAATTGTATGTATGTGAACCCATAACGATCATCAGTAATTTGGGTAAAAAATCTAGGGTCTGAGCAGTGATTCATAACCTTTTTGGAGCTATTATCTTGCTGCTTTGTAAGACTCTTGATTGATGCAGGACCACAGTGATGTTGGGGCACTTAGCAGGATATTGCCCCATTGGTGATGCTGAAACCACAGCCACAGGTGTCCCCATTGCAGTGATCATGGGATATATAACTTTCTGGAGCTCCATTATTAGAGTGGGATTCCTGTATTTGCCTCTGCTGTGGTTCCATGGATGATGCAGTTCTACCTTCCCAACCATGATCTCTTAACTGTGCATATTTTGTATTGCCCCTTGCATATATACAAACTGCACTTAAATAGTTGTCTGTTACTTTATGCTCAGAGTATGATGTCAGCGGAACATTAATTCCTTGAGGAAAGGGACTGTGACTTTTGTATTTGTATTCTCAGCGTCTAATACAGTGCTTAAAACGCAAAGGGACTCAATAAATACTTATTGATAATAAGGATCATGTTATTGCCTCCAGGTATCCTTCAAACTGAAAAAAATTCTGTCCTATATCTATTTTATATCTAATTAACTGTGAGAATTTAGTGAAATATTTGGGAAAACACAAGGTGTTTGTCTTCATCTCTGTGCCTCTGTCTCCATCTATCTGTCTCCCTCTCTCACACACATACACACGAACACACACACACACACACAAACATATAAAGTTAGGAATTATTGCCCAGGGGTGAAAATATTGTTTTATACATGTTATTTTCATTGGTATATGGAATTCCTGGTGAGGAAAAAAATTCTACTAATGCAGGTCAGCATCTATTCTGCAACTTATAGTCTTTGAAAGCTGCCTGGGGGTACCAGGAATGAAGTGATTTGTCCATACAGCAAGTATGTATCAGAAGCAGAAATAGAACTCAGTTCTTCCTGATGCCAAGGCTGGATCTCCACAATCTATTTCATGCCACGTCTTTCCCTAGAAATTTTTTTGAAAGAGTAGAAATCCAGACTTCTCACTTTAGAAAAAAAAAATGGGGAAATGGAGAAAAATAATGCAAAATATACTGAATAATTTGACTATCTCAGTCACCAATTATTCAAAACAGGAACAGTGAAAAGATATCTTATCTCCTCTTGTCTCCTTGTTATGGACCAAGACAAGTGTCCTATCTGCCCAAGCTACATTTTTAGTGGTACCCTTATTATATCTAAGTAGCAAGTATGGAGATACAAGAATATGACAGAAAAGCAATACATAAGACTTCCACTTGGTCAGTGAAGGAACCATTGGGAGGAGGAAAGGAAGTGGGGATTTGCAAGGTTTGTGAAGCCTCCCTTCCCACTAATTAACAAGCACAACTAGCCCCTTTCCTGGGTTCTGCCATTAAAACTAATCTTGTTAGTTTATGGATCTCCAGTACTGAAGAAGTCTAAAGTACTAAGGAAGTCCTAAAGAAGGTCCAAAGAGTCAATGTGCCTCCCTGAGTAATTTACTTGCTTCCAGAGAATGACCTACCTGCCCAGAGTAGATACCCAAGTGGGGGTCGTGTAGAACTCCTAGGATGAATCATAGAGTTTGACTTTATATTGATCAATAAGAAGAGAATTCTTTATACACTCTGAAATCTGGAAAAAGAAGAGGAATTTGTCCATCAGGAAATGAGTGGGAAATGAAACCAAGCCCTTGAATTTTATTCCATTGCAGGCTCTTGAACTTCTTGCTAATAATGCCAATTTCCAACTTCCCACAACTTTTACCTCTTTTTTCTTGCTTCTCCATTTTTACTTCCTTTTTTCCCCCTTTACCTCCTCTGTTCCCCTTATTTCACTACCTGTTTGGCCTTCTGGTGATACTCAATAGCATCCATGGGCTGTAGACATTTAATAATTATATAGCGAACTGCCATAGCTTAGAGATCCAGTGGAGACATAAAGAAAATTTCAAATATTATTTCAAGAGATATATGGCATAATGATAAAATCATTTCTAGCTTGTCCCATTGCAATGTGGTACTAAGGATGCAGAGAGATTGCTGGGAAATTCTGAAAAGAGTCAGTCACAAAGACTAAACCATAAAGATTGATTCAATTTGGTAATACCACTCATTAACACTCTTGACAACAGGCTGCTCCCCTTTTCCTTCCATTGTACCCCCAAACTACCTGAAAGTATATAAAATCAGTCACAATAGTATCCAATTATTTGTATAGTGATTTATATACTATATAGCTTATTGTTATTTTGTAAAAATTTCTTAAAATTATGCATTTGATATGTTTTGGATATTCAGTTATTTTGAATGGTAAAAATAATTATGCTACAATCTTTGGAGTGACGCCTTCAGATACTGTGTCAGTCAACAAATGTTTTTTAAGCATTTAAGCATTATGCTAAGGGTTGGGGACATAAAGGCAAAAACAAAACAGAACAAGCAAACAAACACAAAACCAGAAACAACTATGCCAGCCTTTAAGAGAACTTACATTAAAACAGGTAGAGAATATGCAAAGCAATTTTGTATTCGGTGTGTTCTAAAAGTTCTAGTGCAGGTTATATACATAGTAATTGGAAAGTAAGGAAGGCTAAGCTCTATAAGTGAGGAAGGAGAACATTCAAGACATAGGGTACCGCCAGAGCAAAAATTTGTCAGGTCTCCCAAATTTAGTAATTAGAATTACACTGTATGAGCTTTTTTATTTTATTTTATTTTATTTTTGGCTTTTTGGAGGGGGGAAGGTAGGGCAATTGGGGGTTAAGTGACTTGCCCAAAGTCATACAACTAGCTGTGTGTGTGTGTGTGTGTGTGTGTGTGTGTGTGTATTAAGTGTCTGAGGCTGGATTTGAACTCAGGTCTTTCTGACTCCAGGGCCAGTGCTCTATTCACTGTGCCACCTACCCGCCCTGAGTATGAGCTTTTTTAAAGTTCAGACACACTCAGGATACTGAATTCTTTCCATTAGTATCCTTTACTGATGTTTTCTCCTCTTATGTGGATATAGCACTTGGTTAATAGCTTCTTAGATTTATAGCTGGAAGGGACCTTAAAAGCCTTCAATTCTAACCCTTTTATTTTATAGATGAAGAAACTGAGGATCAGAGAGACGGGGTGATTTGTCCATGGTCACACATGGCAGGTCCTACTAAGATGAGATTTCAAACGAAGGTCCAACAACAAAGTACTTGACTGCCATTCAAGAATCAGTTTTGCTATATTTGGAGTGGCCATCACCAGCGGGTTGACCATCAGATGATTTTATTTTCTGTCTTTAGCAAGTCATTAAACCACCTAATAAGGCATAGAGAGGTTTCTATATGCATCATTGGAGGGAATTACTCACATGGATGAAATGAGGACTGATTGAACTGTTAGAATAACATACTAAATTATAAGCATGCACATTCTATAATCATTAATTGCTTTCATGAAAACATAATGCTAGGTAAAACAATGCTACTGGGGGATGTTAGTCTCATAAGCACTAAGCTAAACAAAGGAGAACCAGAGTTACTTGGACAAGGACTATTGGGCTAGCAGGGGAGTGCTGGTGATCAGAAAGCAAAAGTGAAGGAATGGGAGTTAGTTGGAACAGACTCTGGGCATCAATCACCCAAGGATGTCACAATGAGGTTTAGAAATGTTCAGAATATTATGGTAGGGACTGGTTATCAGGGTCCTGATGATGTTACTGCTTGGAACAATACTATGTAGGGCATTCCTATATTAAATTTCTGGTAGCACTTTGAAGTAGATAGATAGATAGATAGATAGATAGATAGATAGATAGATAGATGTAGATAGATAGATAGATAGATAGATAGATAGATAGATAGATAGATAGAAAGATAGATAGCCAGATAGACTGGCAGACAGATAAGTAGATAGCTAAAAGAAAGGAAGGAAGGGAAGAAGGAAGGAAGAATGAGAAAGAAAGAAAGAGAGAGAGAGAAAGAAAGGAAGGAAGGAAGGAAGGAAGATGGATAGAAAATGCATGTATTAAGTACTTACCTTGTGCCAGGCACTATGGTATATGATTAGGGAATTTCTTTTTTTCTTTTTTCTTTTTTTGCTTTTTTGGGAGGGCAGTAGTGGTTAAGTGACTTGCCCAAGGTCACATGGCTAGTTTTTCTGTTAAGTGTCTGAAGCCGGATTTGAACTCAGGTCCTCCTGACTCCAGGGCTGGTGCTCTATTCACTGTGCCACCTAGCCATCCCAATTAGGGAATTTCTAAAGAGATTACAATAATAATAAATCAGGAAGAACCTATTCCTGTATATGAGTAACTTGGGTCACCCTTATAGAGGCAATATGCTACCAAAGCTTGAGATATCTAAGCCTCCCAAGATCATAAAATTACAATTTCACAGGGCATTGCAATAGCTCTGTACCAAGAAGCCAAAAGGTTAAACAAACTTCTTACTTTATGGACTCTAACATTGTAAGCGATGCCCTGTGTTGCACATTATTAGAGCAGCCATGAAATGAAGTGTGTAACATTTTTTTCTAATTCTCCATAGTGCTTAAGTAAGAAGTTGAAAGCCTGGTATCCTCCCAGGAGCCGCAGAAACATAAAAGCATCTACTACACATGGAAGTCAGAGTAGATGCATTAAGAATATTCATCACTTTGGAAAAGTGGGTGCATACAACCCCAGACACACAGAAGGGCAATCCTTTCTGAAAGAGTTCAATATTGGCTTCATGACAAAATATACCCTAAAAGAATTAGAAAAAAAAAACTTCATCAGGGAAGAACGGTGACGGGGTGAAACAACAATAAGGCTGCAAAGTGAGATTTTATTATTTGTTTAAATTGTGCACATAAAAGCATATGAGAATCATTTGTCCCCAGCCACCTTAATCATATCTGGCTGGAATTGACATGACTTGTGGCAGTGGCTTTCAAAATGTCATCTGGGGAACTCTGGGGATCCCCGATACCCTTTCCATGGGTCTGTGAGGTCAAAACTATTTTCATAATAATACCAAGATATTATAATTTCTAATAGGTAAATTTCATTATGTACAATCCTCCTCCACCCCACATGTATAATATAAGCTCTTTGGACTCTCAATAATTTTAAGAGTACATTTTTAAGGATCCTGAGACCAAAAAGTATGAGAACTGCTGACCTATGGTTTAGCTTAAAATGAAAACTTCAGATTTCCATTTCACATCAACTGCTTCAAACCTTATGTTTTGCGAATCACTTGATGACCTCCAGGTTTGATTTTTGTTGCTGTTTGAAACATTAATCTCTTTTAAAAAAATTATAACCCTAAGCTATGCAAAAATATTTTTATGTACTAGCCACTATGAATGAAATAATTTGCTTTTCTCAACTGAAAGAAGTAGAATTTAGCATCAAAGACTAGGAAGCTCAGCACATACAGACATTATTATGCTTGTGGGATCACGTGTGTACACAGTAATACTGCTTGAAAGTCAAGGTTCTAAAGTAATGCTCCTAGCTTGGAAGACAGGGTGACACCATGAACGAATGGTGGCCTTGTGGTCAGCCTCTGACAAAGCGTCCAGTGTCCTAGACACTCCCAGAGATTCTCAAGTTACACACAGGTTCCTGATAATGCTAATAGTTAGCATTTCTATGGCACTTTAAGACTTGCAAAGCACTTTATATCTGTTACCTCATTTGATTCTCACAATAACCCTCAGAGGTAGCTGCTGTTATTATCCCCACTCTCCAAATGAGGACACTGAGGCATGGAGTTTAGTGACTTGTCCACATTCACACAATTAGAGAACGTTGGAGGCAGGATTCAAACTCTGATCTTCCTGATTCCAAGTCTTGGGCTTTCTCTATTATGTCACTTAGCTGCTCTGGGAACAACCCAGCTTCCATGCTGGTATCATGCCCACGCGTCCCTAGAATTCCTGAAAGGAATTCCTCTGGCAAGAGGTGATAGAATCTTAGGTACAGAATTATTCCACCCCGTTTGTCCTTCTACCCTTCTCACCCTCAAAAGAAATTGAATAAGAGCTTTGATTTAGTGCTGGAAGGGACTTCAGAGACTATCTAATTTGCTGCTGTAAGTTTACAGACTGAGGCTCAGGCAGGTTCTGACTTTCCTAAAGTCAACAAGTAGCAAGTTATCAGAATTGGGTTCTGAACCCAAATCTCTGGCTCTAGAGCCAGGACTCTTTCTAGTACACCAGGATATTATAAACATGAAAGCACTATTTACATGTTTGATACTGTGATTTTTTTTTTTTAGACTAGAGCTATGATTTGTTATTGTTCTGTCGTTTTGGTAAGGTCCAACTCTTCATGATCCCCTGTGAGATTTTCTTGGTAAAGATACTGGAATGGTTTGCCATTTCCTTCTCCAGCTTATTTTACAGATGAATCTGAGATGAACAGGGTTAAGTGACTTGCCCAGATCACAAACCTGGTAGGTTTCTGATGCTGAATTTGAACTCAACTATTCCTAACTCCAGGCCTGGCCCTCCTCTCCACTGTACCCAATGTAACATGGCCATTTTACTTTTTGAAGTGGGAGCTGGACGCAGATTTTTCAGATTTTGAGGCCAGTTTCCTATTCACTCCGCCAGGGATTCCTACTTCACTGTTTATCATCATCATCGTCACCATGGTCACCATCATCATCACCATGGTGACCATCATCATCATCAGCAGCAGCAGCATCATCATCCTTTACAATGCACCAAGCACTTTCATCACATACGCCTTGTTTCTTGAATGGGGAGGACTTTCTAAATGGAAAAAGGGAAAGGCCTTAGAGCTCCTTGGAGATTCCCTGACTTGTTTAAATTTTATTATATATAAAAAATAGCAAACATCTTCCATTAGATTTTTTTTAAATTCCTCTCCATTTATGTTGGCAGAAAAAGTAAGTGAAATTGTTATTGCTTTAGTCTAAATGTTTTGCATACTTAAGTTCTAAAGTATTTCTGACACAATTTCCGTTTCTCTGTATAGAGTACCTGACTGGGAGTTGGATGGCAGTTCTAGCACCACTGATTGAGCATTTCACTAAACAAGGCCATGATCTTGGACAAATCACTTTAAACCTCTGGGCTTCAATTTCCTCATCAGTAAAATGAGGGGGTTGAGATCAAAGGATCATTGGATTATGGACTGAAATCTGGAATGGATCTTAGAGGTCATCTAGTCCAATTGCCTCATTTTACAGATGAGAAGTCTAGTGCCTTGTCCAAGGTCATCTAGGTAGTGAATCACAAACTGGGATTAGAACCCAGGTTCTCTGACTTCAAATCTAATGTACTATGTTGCTCAAAGTCCTTTATTACTCTAAAATTCTGTAATTCTATGATGCACATTGAGGAAGCTGTTTATATATGTTACAATTCTAGATCAGGGGTTGGGAAACTCTGGCCTGGGGAGAAAAATCTGTCCTGCCACCTGTTTTTGTATAACCACCCACTCCCCATCCCCCACCCCACCTGTTTTGGTATAGTCTGTGAGTTGCAAATATTTTTTTTATATCTTTAAATACAATAAAAATTTATTAAAAAATGAAAAATGAATCCCTCTACATTCTCAGCTCACTGGTTGTGCAAAAATAGGCCATGCCAGATTTGGCCCTGAGCCATAGTTTGCCAACCTAAAATTCTAGATAATTTCAATTCTAGATGAATTAAGATATTAAATAACTAATAAGTTAATAATTATTAATAAAAAAAATTCTAGATGATTGAGAACACACACACACACACACATATATATGTGTATCTTTAAATTCAAGATGGGTCCTATGAAAGTTCAGAGAATCATCTAAAGTTATTCAAAACTAACTGAAATATCAACATACTTTGAAAGAGTAATGAGTAAAATTTGCTGTATTTTCATAACATGATTTTTAGGTCTTTTTCTGAGGTGGGAAGGTGAAGCAATTGGGGTTAAGTGACTTGTCCAAGGTCACACCACTAGTAAGTGTCAAGTGTCTGAGGCTGGATTTGAACTCAGGTCCTTCTGACTCTAGGGCCAGTGCTCTATTCACTGTGACACTTAGCTGGCCCTATAACATCATTTTTTAGTATTTGAGAGTTTGCTCTTTCCTCCGTGCAAATGGGTCAAACTAGGTCCAGGGCAGGCAGCTAGGGTTGCTCTGTGGATCTGTGGATAGAGTAATGGGCCTGGAGTTAGGAAGATTTTTCTTCCTGAGTTAAAATCTAGCCTCAGACACTTAGTAGCTGTGTGACCCTGGGCTAGTCACTTAACCCTGTTTATTTCAGTCTCCTTAAATGTAAAATGCTCTGGAGACGGAGATGGCCAACCATTCTACTATCTTTGCCAAGAAAACCTCAAATGGTGTCACAAAGAGTTGGAAACAACAAAATGACCAGGTTGTTGTAATTACCTTAATTGACAGTCTCCTCATCATATGTACAAAGCTATGCTTTTTTGAAAATATACATTACAACATAAATTTTAATTCATTAGTTATAAAATAGCATCTAGTTATATAGTAATATAGTTATAAAATATCACTAACAACTAAACTTTGCAAATTTTAAAAAATAAAACAGATTGTCTTAGGGTAGACATTTTCAAGAAACAAACACAGGTACAAATCTCTAGTTTTCCCACTAATCCCCACTAATTCTCAATTATACTTTGATCATATCCTGGTCCTATTTCAAGACTTTGATTAGCTACTCATTTAATATTCAATGTGAATCACATCTTGAACTCACACCTGTCCTGCTTTAGAACTTCAGGGCATTTTGCTGTTAAAAATAACCAATGAAAAATCTTCCTTACCTGTCAGAAGCCTTTGTCTGTTTTAGTAGTGATAAATCTATCTCCCCTGCTTAGGTTCATTGATAGGCTCCCCTTAATTTGCCCTTTTGGTACTCCTGGTTACCCAAGAAATCTGTCCCATTCCCACAGTACAAGCCCTAAATATGAGTACCAGATAGATTACCTATCTTCCAATTGAAAGCAACAGAACCCTGGTGAATGTTTTTCCCATTTTGAAGGGTATATCTTTCTACTTTCTATTTTGATATTTACTTCTTCAGTGATGTTGAATAAGACTAGAAAGTCAGGTTATAGCCAGGCTATGTGAGTCTTTAAATGCCAAAGAGATGTTTGTATTTAGTCTGGGAGATGGTATAGAGCTATTGGAATTAACTGAGCAGGAGAGTGACATGATAAGACCTGTGGTTCAAGAAAATCATTTTGGCAGTGTGTGGAGAATGGAGAGGAGGAGGGAAAGTCTTGAGGAAGAGAGACCAATGGAAGGGTTATTTTAATTATCTAAGCCAGAGGTGATGATGGCTTGAGTGAGATAAGTGTCTTTGTGAGTGGAGCTAAGATTTCCAAAAAAATAGTTTTTTCCCAATTGCATGTTAATTATTTTTAACATTTTAAGAAAAATTTTAAGTTCCAAACTCTGTTTTTCCTTCCCCCCTCCCTGAGACAGTAAGCAATCTAATATAGGTTTGTACATACGCAGTCATATAAAACATTTCCACAGTAGTCATTTTGTACAAGAAGACTTAGGAAGGAAGGAAGAAGGAAGAAAAGAGGGAAGGAAGGAAGGAAGGAAGAAAAAGAAAGAAAGAGAGATGCTATACTTCAGTCTGTATTCAGACAGTATCAGTTCTTTCTCTAGAGATGGATAGGATGAGAACTCATCAAGAGTCCTTTGGAATTATCTTGGATCATTGTATTGTGAAGAAGAGCTAAATCATTCACAATTCTTCATTGTACAATGTTGCTATTACTGTGTACAATGTTTTCCTGGTTCTGTTCACTTCACTTTGCATCAGTTCATGTAAATCTTTGATACAAAACTGAGACTGATGAGGCCTGTATTGGTGGAAGAAATTTCCACACTGGTAGTTTCTCACATTGATGAAATCACAGATTACATATACCCTCTTCCAACCTCTGCAGAAAAGCAAATCTTCCTTAGTGGCAAGTACCATTGGTTTTATGTTGTTTTCAGTTTCCTGATCTTGGCTTGAAAACCTGACCTTGATTTTCTGTTTTTGGATCTTCCTTTCTATTAGCTACGTTTGATTCATTCCAGATCCTGATTTCCAACTGCTAACTTGCCTTTGGCTTTTTATTCCCACTATAGTGGCTATAATAATTTGATCCAATTAATTGATATAACAAAGAGACCAAAAAAGCACAGGAAATACCTGGGGCAGAATACATGTGACTCACTTTCCAAATGGAGAGTGATGGCTGCCAAAGAAAACATCAGGATAGAATATAAACTGATTTGTGAAATCTTATAAGAAGGATGATTATGAGCAATATCATCTTGTAGAGATGTGTCATGGGGGCGGGGTGGGAAAAGGAAAGCTTGGTCAGATATCCAGTGAGGCCACGTCATTTCAAGGACATTCAGAGATGAAAATAGAAAGAAGACTGCAAATAGGAGTAAAAAATGGATGAGATTTGCAAAAGTACAAATATATTACAGCAGACTCTTTCGTCCATTGAGAATAATGGAACCACCAAACTTATAAACCTAACATTATAATACCTGAGTTGTTTACAATTGAGAAATGACATCAAAGAGAATGAAAAAGCATCCAGACTGATTAAGTATCTATCTATCTATCTATCTATCTATCTATCTATCTATCTATCTATAAATATATAGATATAGATATCTATATATATATAGAGAGAGAGAGAGAGAGAGAGAGAGAGAGATGTTGGAGATCATACAATTATCAGGGAATCGAGAAACCAATTTATAAGGAACCCAACAGAAGGGGAGAAGCCAAAGGCTTGGGAAAATTCCATACATTATTAATACTGAAAACAAGGACTTAAAGACCATCAATAACTACCAACCAATAATATGCCTCCTCAAAAGCTTCATGAGGATCATCTATACAAGACTTAAGGACATCCTTGATGAAGATATTAAGGGGAGAAAGGAGGCATTTATAAATTATATTTAGCTCTGGGGTACATCTTTACCATCTCACCTGGAAGATGTAGAAAATAATGTGCTTATTCTTTGTTGTTTATTTTTTAAAATGCATTCAACTCAACAGAACAAAATGCTATTTAAGTGTCTCTCATATATGTATAAAATCATTTAAATTCCTTGGGAGAGGTGGCAACAAAAATGACACTATTCAATGACCCTCTGATGACAAACAGCAGGCAAGGCATAAAACAGAGAGTATGCTCTCCAAAAGTATTCACCACCTATGAAGAAAGAGATTTCCTGCAGAGTTCAGGTTAAGAAAAAAATTCCTTTTGGATGCCGAGATTGTCTAAAACAGAAGTGTCAAAGT
Source organism: Pseudochirops cupreus (assembly GCA_028627135.1). NCBI lineage: Eukaryota > Metazoa > Chordata > Mammalia > Diprotodontia > Pseudocheiridae > Pseudochirops > Pseudochirops cupreus. The sequence continues at coordinate 314,330,816 of CM053584.1, read as the reverse complement.
TATGGTCCATGCAACCCACAGAATTCCCGAGAATATCCTGAACCAGATGAAATCGTATTTGGGAAATGTCTAACAAAATAAATAAAAATCCAAAACAACGCAGTTAATCTGTAGTTTCCTAAGTCAACAGCCATCTGGAGGGATCTATTTTGACTTGATTTTGACATCACTGCTCTTGATATCATGGCATTGTAATGACTGCATTAAGTTCTAAGGCACTGCAGAGCCTCCTGCAAAAGATCTGTGGTACCTCAAAAGAGTTTGTCTTGCCTATCCACACCGAAAAGTCCAAATGGATCAAGAGTATATATTGCCCAGAATTCAGCATGTACCTAAATGGACTCTTAGAGAATTGGTTCAACAGTACGCATATCTTGAGATAGACAGTATAAATAACCTATGAGCTGGTCCACGAGTTGAAAAGAAAAGGAAAACGGACTTGACTGCTTTCAGGAATTCAAAAAGCACTTTTAATGACCCTAAACTTCACATAACAATATTTGCCATCTTTTCAATATACTTTCCTGGCATTGTTATATGGCAGAGAGACTTAGAATGCCTCCAAAGAACTAAAGATATGTAACACACAGGGGAATAGAAGCATTCATCTTAGGTGTGAGTATAATGCAAACATAGAACCAGCAAAACTCATTGAAGAACAGAGATAAAGGATGTAATCAAGGAATTTTAAGAGAGGAAGAGAAGATGTTGGTTTCCTGGTGAGAGTAAGGAATGACAGGTCATGTGGATGGCCAGAGTGCTCCACTGGTACTCATGTGATGTTAGGAGAAACTGAGGAAGTACTAAAACATATTGGATGGATTCCCACCTGTACCCCCTTGTTAAATCTTTGGGAGGATATGGATGAGAGCAATACAGAGATGGCAGGCATGGATGGATTGTGATATGCATCACTGGAAGGAACTCCTCAAATGAATACTATCTGAAAATCCATTTGGGAACTTGAATACTGTAACCTCATAACTACCCATGGATATGTTTCTCGCCAATAAATTCAAAGTTTATCCAGAAATATGAATGTCCATCAATACAGAAAAAAAATTATTAGAAAGGAACAGACCACACTTCTTTTCCTCTTTTCACTAGACTTGATTTGATTTCTTTGAAACATTAGGCATTTGAGCCAGTGCTTATATTTAATTCCTGAGTAAAAAAAACCTAAGAAGAGAAAAGGAGAATTTTCAACATGTCACTTCCAGCTTTCAGAAATGATTGGCTTGGTTCTTTATCCAGGACTAATCTTCTGTAGGCATGAAATATCTAAGGAACCCCAAGACAGTGGTCCATTAAGCCTTAAGCTAGTATTGCTGATCTATTCCAATTTCAGTAACTAAGCTTGGCCTTGATCCCTACAACCAAAACTTACCAATGAAACTTAATTCCAATATCTGTTATTCTTCCCCCATCCTTTGCAAGGTTCTGATCAATCTTCCTAACGAAGAACTGAATCCAGGCCCCATGGTGGAGTCTTTTCTTCCTCCTGATGCTTCCTGCCTTCTCTTACACCATTGAAAGCACACACTTCATATATGTTAGAGTAGATTCTTTTGGTGAAGAGAGAAGCTATTTCAGACATAGAGGAGGGGATAGATAAAGGTATTGGAAACAGAAGAAGACAGGGTATGTTTGGGGAATAATGAATAGCTCAGTATGTCTAAAATGCAGTGTAAAAAAGGAAGGCGGAAAAAAAAGGACATTGAAATTGATTGTAGAGAACCTTGAATGCCAGGCTAAGAGTGTGTACTTTATTCAGTAGTCATTACTGGGGAACCAGTGAAAGTTTTTGAATGAAAATAATATAATCAGTTCTAGATACACAAATATCTGCTTGTATCTTCCCGAGTTTGCTCATCTAGTGGAAAATAAATATCTGTCAAGAGTATAAATGAATGATTAGTGTGAGGTCCCAGTACCCACTAATACATTTCAGAAGACTCATGAACTTGGATGGAAAAATAAAATTACATCTTTATTTTTACTAACATTTAACTGAAATTTAAATTTTTTTTCCATTATGAATATGGGTGATGACCATTATTTGAAAGGGGCCCATAAACTTCACCAGGTTACCGGAGGGGTCCATTTTACATAAAACAGTGAAAGAACCCTGGAATTAGAGCAAGGAGATCAAGTTAATAGATTTTGGGTTGTGATGCAGTTTAGAGCTACTGAGCCCAACCTCTCATTTTGCAGATGAGGAAACAAATGAAACCAAGAAAGATCAAATTACTTGTCCAAGGTCACAAAGTTGCAGAGTTAGGATTTGAATGTCAGACTCCAAATCCCATACTCTTTCCCTCATCCCATGCTGTCTCTAATTAGGAGGCTTTTGTCATAGTCTGAAAAAGAACTGACAAGACCTTGAACTAGAATAGCAACAAAAGAAGAAAGGAAGGAAGGAAGGAACAAACAAACAAATGAAGGAAGGAAGAAAAGAAAGAAAAAGGGAAAGAAGAAAAGAAGGAAAGAAGTAAGGGAAGGCAGGAGGGAAGGAAACAAGTGTTTATAAGTGCCTACTATGTATCAGGCACTGTGAAGAGCTTTATAAATATTATCTCATTTCATCTTCACAACAATCCTGGGAGTCATGTACTATTATCACCCCCAATTTACAGTTGATAAAGTGAAGTCAAATAGAGGGGAAGTGACTTACTCCAGTTCATACAGAAAATAAGTGTTTAAAATTGGATTTGAATTCAGATCTTTCTGACACCAGGTCCAGTGCTTTTTCCAATGGGTCACTTAGCTACCTTGGTAGTACCAAGGAAGTATAGATGGAGGAGACATGTAAGTATCACATGTTATTTCTATGAACTATTTAAAAAACTATATTAACATGTATATATAAAACATGGGGCAATTTTTAAAAAAGAGACTGCCAATATATCATGCCACAGGTAAATCCTTAGAATTTTTGTTTGGTCTTCAGTCTCTTAATGGACGCAATGACAACGCTTCAGTGACTTGAGAGCATGCTGGTAACAGACCTCAAAAGGGTCCTTGAGTGGTTATTTTTTTAATAGAATGGGGTCAATGTGAAGGGAAGAAAAAATGGATAGAAATATACTTACTATAGATAGTATTTGGCAGGAATGAAGCACAATCAATATTGCACATCTAGTTTAATACTTACTGCTACATATAAAAATACCATACCAAATTTTTTTAGCAGCAAAGAAACATATTAAAATCAATATCAAGCACAAGCAATGTGCTGTTCCAAAGAAAACGTCAGATGAAAATTCACTGTAGATCGATATTGGGGACAAAAAACCCCACACAAAACATATGTGTCGTCTGGTGTTGCTTTTACTGCTGTTACTTACTGAGGACGTCAGCACCAGAGAAACAGAAAACCCACATGAAATATCTATTTGTTAAGAAAAAAAAGTCCTAGGAAATAAAATTATGTAATGAAACAGGTATATCTCAGTTTCCCCTGCTATTCCTTCAATATTTTTTATACATTTGTGCTTCTGGGTATTATTACTTTAGAACAGATTGAGTGGTGATACTTTGGTGTATCACAAATAAGTCAAATTTCCTGATATCCTGAGTTTTCTGAAGTATGGTAAGAGAGCTGACCTCTGCATCAGGTGAGTTCAAGTCCTCTGACACATGATTGTTGTATCCCCCCAAGTATATCACTCAACCTCTCTGTTGCCCAAGCAACTCTATGAGATTAAAAATTGCAAAGCAGGCAGTAATCTCTGTCACAAGATAAAGTTATTTATTCATGAAATCACAAGGCTGGTATTACAGGAAAAAAGATACCTGACATTTATATATTTCTTTAACTTACCTTATCACTTTAGGGCCCCCTCAAAGTGATGAGAAATAGATATGACAGGTATTACCACTCCCATTTTAGAGATGAGGAAATTGAATCTCTGAGAGACTTACTCCTGGTCAGTCACATAGTGAAGTATGTGTTGGGGGTGGGATTTAAATCTAGATCTTGTTGGACTCCAGATTCAAAGCCCTTTTCATCACATGATAGTGCCTTTTATCTTACTCATTCCCTTATGTCAGGTTTTGAGCAGGAGACTAGAGGGTGAATGATAATATTAGGAGGTGGTTAAAACTGTGGTGAAAAGACAAGAGAGGGCATGTGTGTGTGTGTGTGTGTGTGTGTGTGTGTGTGTGTGTGTGTGTGCATGCGTGCATGTGCACCCTAGGGAGCTTCCCAGTATATCACTGATCAGGGAAAATCTGTTCCACTATATTTAGGTTTGTATCCAAATATACTTTCCCTTCCTAAACAATATTTAGATGCATCACCTATTATCAAGAATGACTTCCTCATTAGTGAAGGGAAGCTATTATCTCCTATCTGTTATTGTTCAGTTGTGTCTGGTTCTTTGAGTCCCTGTGGCTTTATATCACACCAATACTTTCCATAGAGTTTTCTTGGCAAAGATACTGGATCAGTTTACTATTCTTTCTCCAATGACTTAAGGTAAACAGAGGTTAAGTGACTCACCCAGGGTCACAAAGCCAATAAGTGTCTGAGGCTGGATTTGTACTCAGATCTTCCTGACTCCAGGGACAGAGCTATATCCACTGAGCCATCTAGCTGCCTCCATCCTCTATCTCCTACCTAGAGATAGTCAAGTGACATTAACCTAAACTGTTATATAATCAACCCAATTTAATTATTTGAGGGAGTCTGCCTTGAGGCTGCATTGTAGAATGTGGACTATGGTACTAAGATGTCTCATTCCTCAATATCCAGGGTTGACAAATCAGCACAGTTGCCAAAGCTATTTCTAAGCAGTCAGGTTTGACCCCATGCACATTCTTGAAGAACAGATGCTCAGTAAGACGCATAGCCACCCAGGTTGAGTTCACAGGGCGTTTTTTTTTTTTCAGTCAATAGTCCTCTGGGTGACAACAACCCTTCCCATATTGCTACCAGTTATTAAAGGAAGCATAAAGCTGAATGTATCAGTGCAGCAGATTAGAATGAGCACTGGACCATGAGGACTAGTCTTGCCTCAGCCACCAAGTAGTTGTGACCCTGAGAAGCCTATCTAAACTTCAATTTCCTCATGTACAAAATCGGTATAAAAATGCAATTGTTATTAGGACCAAATGACTGAGGTGGAAAGCCAGGACTGTACAGTGGAGAGAGTAGTGTACCTAATGTCAGAGGACCCTGATTTAAATCCCCTTTGTTGACTATGCGACTTTGGGCACGGTATTTAATCTCCATGAGTCTCAGGTGTCTTATCTGTAAAATGAGGGCGTTGAACTTGGCTTCCGAAGCCCCTTCTATCTTTTGATTTAGGTTCCTATGATATAACATATGGTTTCATGTGTTGTAAAACAGATTGGGGGATTGAAATCAAGAGATCTGAGTTTGAATCTCAGCTTGGATACATTTGTATATATTTATACACACATATATCATATATATATATACATATATATATACATATACATATATATATATATGTTGTCATTGTTCAGTCATTTCAGTCATGTCTGATTCTTCATGACCCCATTTGGGATTTTCCTGGCAAAGATAGTGGAATGGTTTGTAATTTCTTTCTCCAGTTAATTTTACATATAAGGAAACTGAGGTAAACATGATTAAGTGCCTTGCTCAAGGTTATATAATTAATATGTATCTGAGGATGGATTTGAACTCAGGTCTTCCTGATTCCAGGTCCAGTGTGCTTTGGACAAATTACTTAACTCCTCTAGACCTCAATTTCTTCTCTTGTAAAATGAGATTTTACTATTATAGGATATGAACATCCAATTTGGAGTCTTAAGCTAAACATTTTGTAATGTGTTATATACATGGGAAATGTTTGTAAAAGCAATAATGATGACATATTGATTGTCACACTCCCACTTTGGCATTCCTGTCATCTCTGGCATGGAAAGGTATGTATTTGGTGAAAAGGTCCAGGCCATATCAGAGGCATATAAAACAGTGTTTAACAGAATCTGATGTCTGCTAAGGTCAAGACAACTTCATATCAATGCCACAGTCATCTTGTTTGCTTAGTATTTCCTATCAGACTTTTACCTCCTGGGCATGAGAACTGTCCTTGTTACTGAAGTGCTAGAGTGCATCTCCCTGGCCTTTTGTCTATCAGACATTTTTGATGAACTAACCCAGAATTACCACCTCTAATCTACCAAGAGATGAATGTGATAGAATTTAAATATGCAATATTAAAAAAATTCCTTGTTAAATGCATTTTAAAATCTTGTTGAAAGAGATTCATAATTTGACAAGGATGTGTGAATCTAGGTTCTGATGTTCAGAAGTATAAATAAAGTAATTTGCAGCCCACATTGTGAGAACTGGAGCTTCACATTCCCCATTAGAAAACTGTCCTTTGTCTTTTCCCATCACCATAATTAACTAGTTCCTATTCATTAAACAATGAAACAGACAATTAAATAGTAATAATAGTGCTTTAATTATGAATGTATTGTTATCTGCATAGAGTGTAGAAAGGGAGATCACTTTAGCTGTATTGCTAAAACATTTGGATGTCTGCTTTTAAAATATGCAATACAGTATTCACAATGTCAGAGCCACTAACAAGGAAAAAAAATAAGGATTGAATCTGTACTGTGAGATGGCCACTTCTGATCAAAAGGATTCTCATGTTATTAACAGCATAAGCATTGATTAAGGCATGTGATTTCTTAAGAAGTATCTTTAGTATTTTTTTTTCTTTCAAGAGGCATCTCCAACATTCCTAAGAACCATCAGCAAGTATTTTTAGATACAAAGATGAGTGATTAAGGTCAAATCTTGGATAAAACTGTGTTTTTGATGCACAGTACCAGGGGGTTAAATTCCATTTAAATTATATTCTCTCTCTCTCTCTCTCTCTCTCTCTCTCTCTCTCTCTCTCTCTCTCTCTGTCTCTGTCTCTGTCTCTCTCTCTGTCTCTCTCTGTCTCTCTCCGTCTCCCTCTCTCTGTCTCTCTTTTTCTCTCTCTGTCCCTCTCTTTCATTTTTCCCTACTATACTGATGTTATTTAGAAGCAATATTATCTTTTTTCATAGGAATAGGGACCAAACCTGTGATTTCATTAGGAAGTTATCAAATAAATTGCTACATAAACTCTTTGACTAATAATAGCTGTCCAAATCCCCTAAATCATATTCAACTCTTATATTTTAGCTTCTCTCCTATCTTGAGATTTTCTTTCTCAGGAAAGAACATGAGAGGTGAGGGTTGATCTCATTCTTCCTAGGTGAAAAAAGCTCAGTTATCAGCCAAGAAGATAGTAAGGTTTGGTGATCACAAATAAATTGCTTTCTTTTCCCTCTCTGGTTAATGTTTTCTATTTTTGTGGTTAGGAATCACATTTCCCATCAGTCAATGATTTTGATTTCCTAGGTCCCTTGAAATAGTGCACCATTGCATTCCACAATTCTGGGAGCAGGATCCTATATGGTTTCTTGTATTTGGATACAACTTGCCTCTTCATCCTTTGGAGCTCGCCAGTAACAGAAAGAAGAGAGAGGGGAAGAGAGAGGAAGGAGAAAGGGAGAGAGAGAGACAGAGAGAGAGAGACAGAGAGAGAGAGACAGAGAAACAGGAGACAGAGAGACAGAGAGACAGACAGAGAGACAAAGAGAGAGAGAGAGAGAGAGAGAGAGAGAGAGAGAGAGAGAGAGAGGGACAGAGAGACAGAGACAGAGAGAGAATGATGACCTGAATGTATGGAATGGTCAAATGAAAATTTGTTAAAGATGGGGAAGACTTGGTCATGCTTGTATAAGAAGTATAAAAATGGACAGTATATAGGGAGAGATCGAAGATGATTAAGGGACGAACTCTGGGAGGAGATCAAAGGGAAATGGGGTCAATAGCAAAAGTGGAATGTTTGACTTTGAAGAAGGGTCACTGCTTTTTGTAAAAGATGGAGAGTGATTTTGTGGTGTGGGTGGGGAAAATGAAGGAACTTATGACACACAACTGTAATTTTCCCAGTGAAATTGGACACAAGATCATCTTCTAAGAGGGAAAGATTGGGTGCTATTACGAGGGCTTGAAAAGAGAGAATTTTGGAATAGTTATGGTAGGGAGTGAAAAAAAGAGAATTTGTGATCTCCTAAGGTAGGGGTTCTTAAACCTGGTGTCCATAGCCCACTCATGAATAGATTTCAGGGTGTCTATGAACTTGGATGTGCAAAATGTGCATTTTTATTTCAAGATCATTGGTTTCCCCGGCAATTCTATATGTTTTATGTTATAGATTTAAAAACATCATTCTGAGAGGGATGACTTTGGCAAAATACCAAAAAGTGTAATACATACACAAAAAGGTTAAGAACCTTTACTGTAAAGGAATTTGGAATTGCATTATTCTTTGAGATATTTTAAGCCTAGAGTCTTTCCCATTCCACACGAGTATGATAAAACATCTTTGAATTTAGAAAAGAAGAGACAATGTTTTTAGTGGAAAGAGCACTGCATAAGGGATTGATTAGGAGGCCTCCTGATTTATGACCTCTTTTCCTTCAAGTCTGGGCTCAGGTACCATCTCCACAATGAAGCCTTCCCTGATTCCCCTGCCCTCATTGTTTTTGTTCTCTTCAAATTACCTTATAATTATTTACTTGGGCACATACTTTATCCTCCTAATAGAATTCCTTCCTCGAGAGCAGAAGCTCTTTTTATTTTTGTATTTATATCCACTTTATCTAGGACAGTGCCTGGCTCATAGTAGGTGGGTAAAGGAAGGGGGCCATACATATTTATTAAGCACCTACTATGTGTCAGGCACTGTGGTAAGCATTTTATGAATATTATTACATTCTATACTCACAACTCCGTGACTGTGAAGTAGGAGCTCTTATTATCCTTTTTTTGGAGTTGAGGATACTGATGTAAGACAGAAGTTATATGACTTGTCCAGGGTCAGAAGACCAATAAGTGTCTGAGGTTAGATTGGAATTTAGGTCTTACTGACTCCAGATCCAGCATTCTATCTATCTCTTCTGCCCCCTAGCTGCTTCTAATAAATGTTGTTTAATACATAGGGAATAGTTGAATTTTTCCCTGATTGTAGAATATAGTACTTTCTTCCTGTATTTGAATTCTACAGGCTATCCTCATTCATTCTTCATAGTTCTTCTGCCTACTTATAAATTCTTACCTGTATGAATCTGTCCTTTAGATCTCCAAATATTAAAGATAATGTTAAGTAATAACAAGAATATGATAATAATGTACCACATCTCACCTGTCAGATTGGCTAAGATCATAAAACTGGAAAATGACAAGTGCTGGAGTGGATGTGGAAAAATTGGAACACTAATGCATTGTTGGTGGAGCTGTGAACTGATACAACCATTCTGGAGAGCAATCTGGAACTATGCCCAAAAGGCTATAAATAATTGCATATCCTTTGACCCAGTAAATACCACTTTTGGCGTTGTATCCCAAAGAGATCATAGAAGTGGGAAAAGGACCCATACGTACAAAAATATTTATTGCACCTCTCCTTGTGGTGGCAAAAAACCTGGAAATATAGGGGATGCCCATCAATTGGGGAATGGCTGAACAAGTTATGGTATATGAATGTAATGGAATACTATTGTGCTATAAGAAATGGGAAGGAGATGGACTTCATAATTACCTGGAGAGGCTTATACAAATTGATGCTAAGTGAGAAGAGCAGAACCAGGAAAAATTTGTATACAATCACAGACACATCGTATGTGTGACGACCAGCCTTGACGAACTGGAATCTTTCTCAGCAACGCACAGCTGTAAGACAACCCTACAAGTCTCAGGATGGAAGGAGAGATCTACAAAGATCTAGAAAGATCTACAAAGACCAGAGTTTAAATGGAGACTGAAGCAATACATGCTATCGCTCTTTTTCATGTTTGATTTTGTTTCTTTTTTTCCCGTTGTTCACTCCATTAGTTACAACCCTTCTATACAACCAGACTATTGTCCGATGTGAAAGTATTTGCAGATCCTGTACATGATTGCACACCACCATGGGTGGCGGGGAAGGGAGGGGAGAAAATCTGAAACTCAAGGGATTGTGGAACCGAATCTTGTAAACTAAAGTAAATAAACAAGTGAATGAAAAAAAGAATATGATAATAATAGCAATGTTTAATAAGAGTAAAAAATGTTAATACAGTAGTAGTAGTAGTAATAGTAGTAGTAGTAATAAGAGTAGTAGTAGTAGTAGTAATAGTAGTAGTAGTAATAGTAATAGTAGTAGTAGTAATTAGTAGTAGTAGTAGTAGTAGTAATAGTAGTAGTAGTAGTAGTAATAGTAGTAGTAGTAATAGTAATAGTAGTAGTAGTAATTAGTAGTAGTAGTAGTAGTAGTAATAGT
>CM053584.1:314296833-314319952 GCA_028627135.1 Pseudochirops cupreus | reverse complement strand
TACACACCTCAGCCAATCCCCTTCTTCCACATCAACAGGGGAGTTCATGCCTTCTCAACAATGGGACAGGGTTTGCCCCTTCTACACTTAGCACTTAGTACTAAGTGCTAAGTATCCTGCTAAACAGATTACTATTACAGCATCGTGGTATAAATGTCATGATGCATCAGTAGGGTACCATTAGGGTAGCTATGTGACTCAGGAGATAGATCACTGGGCCTAGATTCAGGAAGATTTGAGTTCATATCCAACTTCAGACACTTATTAGCTTTTAATCCTGGGCAAGAAACTTAACCTCTGTTTGCTTCAGTTTCCTCAACTGTAATAGGGATAATAATACCATTTACCTCCCACAGCTGTTCTGACGATCAAAAGAAATAATATTTTTAAAGTGCTTAGCATAGCATTTGTCACATAGAAGGTGGTATACAAATGTTAATTATTGTTATTATTATTTCATACCTTTAAGATGGAATTTAGGACCGTGAGATCATAGACCCAGAGGCAGAAGGAACTCCAGAAGACATCTATTCAAAGCTTCTCATTTTGCAGATGAGAAAATTAAGGTTCAATGATTTACCCATGGTATTAAAAACTTTAACATGAAAGAACCTGCCCAGTGTGATTTTAGGTAGAGTGTTTAAATTTATAGCATTTTGGAGCTAAATGGACAGCAAAGAGCCTCTAGTCAAATCCCTTGATTTTACCAACAGAGAAATGAAAGTCCTTAGAGGTCAAGTAATTTGCTCAATGCTCTATATTAATTTATTGAGATTGATTTGAGGAGGAAGTCCTGGAATTAGAGCCTCCATCTTTTGCCCTGTCCACAGCCCAGTGCTTTTCCATTTCACCAATGCTGCCAAATGATACTAGCCTTAATACTATAAGGATCTGACTTTGTATATAGAAGGCAACAGTCTCCTCAAGATGCTTATTGTCTAGATTTGTAAATGACTTTAAAATATAGGCCTGCCATTATCTAAAATGACTCTACTAGACACCCATGTTTTGTAGGGATTTATAAGTAGTGTTCACATTTTTATTTTTAATTTGGCATCAAAGAATTATAAAGGAGCAACAAATTATAATACTGAACACATAGAGGTAAAATTTTCTATTATATTCAAAATTTACAACAAAGTTAAAATCAACACATAGTTAATGAAACACATTGGTTATTGTACTTCTTGATAATTATAAATAAACTTAAAAGAAAGTTTACATAAAAAGTTTTAATGAGGATCATGGGAACATAGAGCCACAGACTTAGAGCATGAAGGAACCTTGAGGTCATTGAGTCCAACTCTCTTATTTTATAGATGAAGAAATTAATGTGCTTGAAGTCATACAACTTAGGACACATCTAAGGCAAGATTTGAACCTAGGCTTTCTTGACTTTAGGTCCAACACTCTTATCTATAACACCACACTTTGGATTAGTATTACTTTTATACTGCCAAATAAAATTTGGTTTTTCTTTTGTCACTCTGTTGATCTTCTTGTATCTAGAATCAGCATTATTTTCAGTAATTTCCCTTGATATGAAATACCATTTCATTATCATGTCACATATACAGAAAAACTGTTGAATATAGGAGTAGCTAACATTCACACAGCTTTGCAAAGTACTTTACACACATAGACACAAACACACACAGCATAGAATACCACTCTTGGGCTTTGAGGGCTCAGAGGGAAGATCAGTAAGAAACCTGCAGTAACATAGCTGATATCTCTCCATTCATGAACTAGGTTGCTATGGCTGATAAGCCTAGCAGGCTAGCTTCTGTTCATCTCCAAGGGATAGCAGTGGTTATCTATTTTCCCCAGAAGTCTCTGGAACACAGTTTCTGATGATAATTTTTCACAGGGGTGTGCTGGAACCAGCTCATATTGACTTAGTCAGCTGATTATTAAGTTTTTGGTATGACCATTTATACCTCAGATTAAGGCAAATGCTACAAATCAGGGCTCAACATATGGTTCAGTTGATTCTCTAGACTGAAGAAGGTGATGGGGAAAATATGAATAATCCAGATGAAACTTACAAGTGTGTCATACATATTTGTTAAACATTGAGCAGCACCCCAATGGTTCTCTGAGAATATTCTTCCTTCGTTCCAACTAAGAAAAGTCCTTTTCCCTTCTCACTTTGAAGTGTTTGAAGTACCAACACCAACGTCAAAGGTGGGGAATCAAGTTCACTAGGTCTTATTTTTCCATTTTAGCTCACACAAGTCTTCTAGTAACAGCAGAATGGAAATCAGTCATTAGGACAATAAAATATGCTAATCTGTATTATGTTTCCATAGTCACATGATAATGCCAAAAAACCATAAATACATAAGAACCTTAACCTGAAAAGATAGAAGTAGCTGATAGAAAGTAAAAGGTATTCCTCTTACCCAGGAAATGTCTTCTATGGCCAGCTTCTACTTACATCTAATTCTCAGATCCATGTACTGTATCCAAGCAGAAATTTTATCTACCCTTTCCTTTCTCCATTAATGCCAAATTTAGGAAAACTCCAGTAATCACACACCAGCTGCTATCTTACCATCTATATGTTAGTTTTTGAATTGGCGGATATGAGATGAGAAATACGTATTACCAAGATATGGCACATAGTTGGATGGGTAGCTAATTGCATTAGTCCATCAATACATATGTCTCAGACAGACACTGCATATGGACAATAAGCTGGGTTCACAGTTAAATAGGAAGAAGAGATTAGGCTGAATCACTTTTGGGACAATGCACAGCAATTTTAATAATCCCAGGCTTCTCACTGCCACAGAAGTCAATGCTTTCAAGTCCAATATTCTCTTAGTATTCTCTTAGTAATTATACACCAAAATCTCAGGAGAAACACAGTTGTGGGAAATGCAAAAAGCAATGGAACAGATTGGAACATGTGAGTGTAAATACACTGTATCCACAAAATATTAAAATCAAGAAGTAATTGAAAGAAAACTGGGGTTGGAACACCCACTTTCATAGTATCGTATAATGGTAATCAGAAGTCACCTTAAAGGCCATAGAATCCAACATCTCATTTTAATATGAGGAAACTGGGACTCAAATTGGGTAAATGAATTGCCCATGGTTATACAGATAACAAATGAGTGAGATAGGATTTGTACCCAGATTTTCCTGACTGCATGCTCAACACTCTCTGGATGTTTAAAGAAAACAGCCTCTCCACCAGGAAATTAAACCACAGTCACCCATTCTTCTAAGGAGGAGCATATTAAAATCCTTCTTCCTGGCTTAATGTGTTTGTGAGACCTTGGGTCAGTTATGTAACCACTCTCATTTAGAAAAATTTGGGGCTTGGATTAAATGGCTTTCCTATACAATTCCTTTTCAGCTATGATCCCATGAAGTGGAAAAAGACATCTGGGGTGTTGACTAGATTCTCTTTAGAAAACACAAAGATCAAGCAGGATGAGAAAGCCTGGATGGGTCATGAGTTACACCAAAGGAGTGCATAGTCATACTGATTAAAGTGGATATCCATCAAAATTATGAATTTGATATGGTGGACATGTCCATTTTTCTTCATGGTGGAGAAGACAATATTCTCTTTCATGCTAAATTGCAAGCTTCTCTACATCAGCAAACACTGTGCTATTATCCCCACAGGACCCAGTCCAAACCAGTCACTCGGGATTAACTCAGTTCATGTTTTTTCTTAATGATGAGGGTAATGATCTCGTTCTTCCCCCCTCTCCCACCGCATGACCTATTGCAGGTGGTATCCAGCAGACTCAGTTAGTTTTCTTTCTTTTAATAAACCTATATCATCCTCTGATCAAGTATTTCTAAGTTAAAAAATAAATTAATACTGAAGAGAACAAAATGGACGTATGTATCGACCATCCTCTATCAAAATCAATAAAATTACAGTTTAAAAATTTAAGGCTGAAATACACATTCATTTCGCCATTTAGCATAGAATGTGTCTTCTGAATCTGAGGTACACAGATGGTACATAGGATTGCCTAACGGGTTCATGGGTAGATTTCTGGGGTTTCATGAAATTGGGTTTTCTAAAATATTTTGATAATTGCCTTTCGGTATAATTGGTTTCTTTTGTGATTCTGTGATTTTATTGTACGCATTCAAAATGGATGAGTCTATAGCATTCACGAGAATGCTGAGGGGTCCTTGAGATAAAGGAATGTTAAGAATCTCTGGCCTAGGGTAAGGGCCCTGTGAGTTACTATATGTCTACCATTTGAGGACTAGATTAACTAAGCTCAGAGACATTCAACATTGGGTTGGATGTAGGGTTACAAAAGTTTTGGTCACAGCAATTGTAATAGATGTTCTAATAAGTTGTGGACAGGTTATGATCAGTGTCAGTTGAAGGTGGAAACACAGAGACAAAACCATCTGCTTTTCAAAGTATTCTTAACAGATAATAAAAATTCAAAATGGATTGGATATCAGAAAAATACATGGAGAGCATTATATAGTTCCAAACCAGAGGACAGTGTTGATAGTCTTCAGGCTTCCACATTCACTTTAGAAAAGAGCAAATAAAGGAAATTCAAGCCTCAGGCACACAACTGCTTAGACATGTAGCATTCTAAGCATAACTTTTTCAGAGGTACCATAAAAGAATAGCAAGCCATCTTAATAGAATAAAAATCTTTTTTTTCTTTTTACTATACAGAGAGTTACAAAACTATTTCAAAGGCCATTCACTCAAGGCCCAAAAGGAAGGTTTTAAGTTTTTAAAAGGTAATTTAAGGAAAGACAGGAATCAATGGCTCAAAGAGAAAGGAAAAAGAATTTCACTAACAATGAGAAACATATGTTTTAAAAAATAAAGAAAATCAGTCCCTTTAGGGAAAGCAAGAAAAGGGGACAAGAAGAGTCTTCACATAGGCAGTTAGAATGGATTTAAATTTTAGAAGACAAAGGCATAAGAGGCTGAGCATTTTCCTCTTTGGGAACAAAAAAAGACCAATGAGAGACACAGGAATGTGTGGTGGATAGACAGCTAACTTCAGGGACAGGAAAGTTTGGGTTCAAGGCTTACCTTAATACAAAGTGTCTCTGTGACCCCTGATAAGTCATTTAGCCTTTCAATGATACTATATCTAAGATTTTAAGTTACAAAAAAGGTTCAAACTTGAATCTGTAGAAGGAGTTTCTTCTTTCAGGAATTCCCTATACCAATAAAATTACAAGCCCATCGTCTATCCATTTTAAAGATAAGTATTACTTGGGACCTCTCTGCATTCAGAAAATTGGATTAGTTGCCACAGTGTTTATTTTATGGATAGATTAAATAATAGAAACTTGTTTTTATAAATAAATGAATATGTCCAAGAGAATAGATTACTTATTTTGAGGGGGAAAAATAAAAACGAGTCTGAATGGACTTCCTTGCTTCTGTTGGAAGCACAACTAAAACAAGGTGATGGTGACAAGGACTTTGCCTCAGGGCACCAGATTTAGAGGGTGATGACAGAATTTGAAGTTCTTTAGTAGCGTAGAGGAAAAAAGAGCTTAGCACCTAATTAGTAAGAATATTAAATTAAAATAGAAAATAACTAGGTATAGAGAGAACAGATAGGTGGCACAATGGATGGAGTACAAGGCCTGGAGTCAGGAAGACCCGAGTTCAAATCAGGCCTCTGACTCTTACTAGCTGTGCAACTCTGGGCAAATCACTTAATCTTGATTGCCTCAGTTTCCTCATCTGTAAAATGAACTGGAAAAGGAAATGGTGAATCACTGCAGTATCTTTGCCAAGAAAACCCCCAATGGACTTATGCAGAGTCAGACAAGACTGAAATGACTCAACAACAAAGATATAGAGAAGGGGTTAGTTCTGTGCTTGCCCTGTTTGACTACCCCAAGCAATGGCTTCTCAATGGGGTCCCACAGGGTACTCTTCTTGGTTTTTATCTTAATTTTTTTAACATTTTTTATTTAAAATATTGAGTTCCAAAGTCTATTTCTCCTTCTCTCCCTACCCTACCCCTCCCTGAAAGGGTAAGCAATCAAATATAGGTTCTACATGTGCAATTATGTAAAACATTTCCATATTAGTCGTTTTGAACAAGAAGACTTGAATAAAAGAAAAATATGAAAGAAAGTAAAAAATAGACTGTATTCATCAATCTCAATTCTTTCTCTGTAGGCAGATACTATGCTTCATCATTAGTCCTTTGGGATTGTCTTAGATCATCGTATTGCTGAGAAGAACTAAGTCATTCACAATTCTTCATCATACAATATTTTTGTTACTTTGTATAACGTTCTCCTGTTTCTGTTCACTTCACTATGCATCAGTTCATGCAAGTATCTCCTGGGTTTTCTGAAACTATTCCTCCTTGTCATCTCTTATAGCACAATAATACATTCCATTGCAATCATATACCACAGTTTGTTTAGCTATTCCCCAATTGATGGACATCCCTTTAATTTCCAATTCTTAGCCACCACAAAAATACTTTTGTACAAATAGGTCCTTTTCCTATGTCTTTGGGATATAGACCTAGCAGCGGTATTACTGGATCAAAGGGTATGTACAGTTTTATAGCCCTATGGACATAGTTCCAAAATGCTCTCCAGAATGGTTGGATTACTTCACACCTCCCCCAACAGTGGATTAGTGTCTCAGTTTTCCCACATCCTTTTTTTTTGGTCATGTTAGCCACTCTGATAAGTGTGAAATGGTACCTCAGAGTTGTTTTAATTTGAATTTCTCTGATCAATAGTGATTTAGAGCATTTTCATAGTTCTATAGATAGTCTTGATTTCTTTGTCTGATGACTGTTCATATCCTTCAACCATTTTATAAATTGGGGAATGACTTGTTTATTTATAAATTTGACTCAGTTCTCAAAATATTTGAGAAATGAGGCCTATATCAGAGATACTTATTGCAAAATTTTCCCCCAAATTTTCTGCTTTCTTTATCATTTTGGCTGCATTGGTTTTGTTTGTGCAATTTTTAAAAATTTTATATAATTAAAATTATCTATTTCAAATTTTCTAATGCTCTCTATATCTTCTTTGATCCTAGGTTTTTCCCTTACCCATAAATCTGGCAGATAAACTATTCTATTAATTTGTTTATGGTATCACCCTTTATGCATAAATCATGTACCCATTTTTACCTCATTTTGTTATACAGTGTGAGATTTCAGTCAATAACTAGTTTTTGTCAGTTTTCACAGGAGTTTTTTTTTTGTCAAATAATGAGTTATTGTTCCAAAAGCTTGGATCTTTGGGTTTATTTTTACTATGGTAATTATTACTATGGTCATTTATTATATTGTGATTTGTACCTAATCTATTTCACTAATCCACCACTGTATTTCTTATCCAGTACTAGATTGTTTTTGATAATTACCACTTTGAGATCTGGTATAGCTAACCTACCTTCTTTCCCATTTTTTTTTACTGATTCTGTTAATATCCTTGAGCTTTTTTTCTTCCAGAAGAATTTTGTTATTATTTTTTCTAGTCCTAAAAAATAATTTTTTACAGTTTGATTGGCATGGCACTGAAAAGATTAATTTAGGCAGAAATGCTATTTTTATTATATTGGTTTGACCTACCCATGAGCAATTAATATTTTTCCAGTTGTTTAGAATATGATTTTATTTGTGTGAAAAGTTTTTTTTTAATAGTTTTGTTCATATAATTCCTTAATTTTTCTTGGCAGGTAGAATCCCAATTATTTTATACTGTTTACAGTAATTCTAAATGGAATTTCTTTTTATATCTCTTCCTGCTGGACATTGTTGATAATATATAGAAATGCTAGTGATTTATGTGGATTTGTTTTGTACCCTGCAATTTTGCTAAAGTTGTTAATAATTTCAAGAAGTTTTTTAGTTGATTCCCTAGGATTTTCTAAATATAACATCCTATTATCCGCAAAGAGTGATACTTTTGTTTCCTTATTGCCTATTCGAATCCCTTTAATTTCTTTTTCTCCTCTTACTGCTTTAGCTAACATTTCTAGTATAATATTAAACAACAGAGGTGATAATGGTCATCTTTGCTTCACCCTGATTGTATTAGAAGGTGGTTTGATTTTAACAGGTGGTTTGAGATAAGTGTCATTTATCTTTCTAAGGTAAGCTCCATTTATTCCTATGCTCTCCAGTGTTTTTTAATTGGAATGGGTGCTGTATTTTGTCAAAGGTTTTTCTGCATCTATTGACATGATCACAAGGTTTCTGTTGGTCTTGTTATTGATATGGTCAATTATGCTAATAGTTTTCCTCATATTGAGCAAGTCTTACTTTCCTTATTTAAGTCTCACCTGGTCATAGTGTGTGATCTTTGTGATATATTGCTGTAATCTCTTTCCTAGTGTCTTATTTAAAATTTTTGCATTAATATTTATTAGGAAAATTGATCTACAATTTTCTTTCTCTATTTTGGCTCTTCCTGGTTTAGGTATACTACCATATCTGTATTGTTAAAGGAATTTGGTAGAACTACTTCTTCACCTATTTTTCCATATAATCCATATAGTATTCAGGTTGATTTTTCTTTAAATGTTTGGTGGAATTCACTTGAGAATCCATCTGATCCTGGGGATTTTTTTCTTAGGAAGTTCATTAATGGCTTGTTCAATTCCTTTTGCTAAGATTGGGTTAAGTATTTTATTTCTTCTTCTGTTAATCTGGGTAATTTATATTTTTGTAGATATTCATCCATTTCATTTAGAATGTCAAATTTATTGGCATATATTTGGGCAAAATAGTTCCTAACAATTTTCTTAATTTCCTCTTCACTGATGGTGAGTTCACCCCTATCATTTTTGATGCTAGTAATTTGGTTTTCTTCTTTCCTTTTTTAAACCAATTTAATCAGTGGTTTGTTTATTTCATTGAGGCTTTTTCCATAAAACCAGCTTCTAGTTTTATTTATTAGTTTAATGGCTTTCTTTCAATTGTATTAATCTCTCATTTGATTTTCAGGATTTCCAGTTTGGTTTTTAATGGGGGATTTTAAATTTGTTCTTTTTCCTAGTTTTTTTAGTTGCATGCCCAATTCATTGATTTGATTTTTCTTTATTTTATTGATGTAAGCAATTAGAACTATAAATTTTCCCCTATATACCACCCTGACTGAATCCCATAAATTTCAGTATGTTGTCTCATTGTTGTCATTTTTCTTTAATAAAATTATCAATTGTGTCTGTTTTGTGCTTTGACCCACTTGTTTTTTAGGATTGGATAGTTTAATTTCCAATTCTTTTTTTTTTTTTGCTTTTTTTTTTGGAGGGGCAATTGGGGTTAAGTGACTTGCCCAAGGTCACATGGTTAGTGAGTGTGTCAAGTGTATGAGGCTGGATTTGAACTCAGGACCTCCTGACTCCAAGGCCGGTGCTCTATTCACTGCACCACCTAGCTGCCCTCCCATTCATTTTTAATCTCTCTTTCCAATGTCCATTATTAAATGTAATTTTTATTGCATTGTCATCTGAAAAGGATGCTTTTACTATTTCTGCTTTTCTGCATTTGGTTGTGAGGTTATGTCCTAATACAGGATCAATTTTTGTGCATATGCCATATACTGTTGAGAAAAAATGTATATTCCTTTCTATTCCCATTCAATTTTTTCCATAGATTTAACATATCTAACTTTTCCAGAATTTTATATGCCCCCTTAACTTTTTTCTTATTTAGTTTTTGGTTAGATTTATCTAGTTCTGAGAGGGGAAAGTTGAGGTCCTTTACTAGTATAGTTTTATTATCTATTTCCTCCTATAAGTTATTCAAGTTCTTCAAAAATTTAGATGCTATACCATTTGATGTGCATATGTTTAGCACTGATATGATTCCATTGTCTATGATACCTTTCAGATCTCTTTTTGCTTTTGCTTTGTCTGAGATCATGATTGCTATGCCTGCTTCCGTTGCTTCAGCTGAAGCATAATGATTCTGCTCCAGTCCCTTACCCTTACCATATGAGTATCTCTTTCTTTCCAGTGTGGTTCTTGTAAACAACATATTGTAGGATTCTGGATTTTAATCCATTCGGCTATCTGCTTCTATTTTATGTATGAGTTCATCCCATTCGCATTTATAGTTATTATAACTAACTGTATTTCCCTCCATACTATTTATCATTTGTTTATCCCCCTCTCCCTTTTATCACCCCACCCTTTCCCTTCTCACAAATGTTTTACTTCTGATCACTGTCTTCCCCAATATACTCTCCCTTTTATCAGTCCCTTCTCCCCCTTCTATTATCTCCATCCTTTTAACTTCCTTATAGGGTAAGATATATTTCTAAATCCAACTGAGTGTGTATGTTATTCCCTCTTTGAGTCAATTTGATGAGAATAAAGTTTAAGCTTTGTCTGCCCACCCCCCATCTTCCCTTCCATTATAATAGCTCTTTCATGCCTCTTTTATGTGGGATAATTTATCCCATTCAATCTTCTCCCTTCTTCTTCCAGTGCAATTTTCTTTCCCACCCCTTTCTTTTGCTTTTTGGGGCTATCATACCATCAATGTCTCCTTGTATCCACACCCTCTATCTACACATACTCCTTTAATTGCTCTTATAGTAATAAAGTTGTTAAAGAGTTACATATATTACCTTGCCCTATAGAAATAAAAGTTTGGCCTTATTGAATTTCCTGTCTTCTCTTTGTGGTTTTTTACCTTTCCACATTACCCTTGAGTCTTGTATTTGAAAGTCAAATTTTTTATTCAGCTCCAGTCTTTTAATTAGAAATGCTGGAAAGTCCTCTATTTTGTTAAATATACATTTTTTCTTTGAAAGATTATATTCAATTTTGCCGTGGAGGTGATTCTCAGTTGTAATGGTAACTCCTTTGCCTTCTGGTTTATCATATTCTAGTTCTTTAGTGTGGAAGCTTCCAAATTCTGTGTAATCCTGATGTAGCTCCATGATATTTGAATTGTTTCTTGTTGGCTCTAGAATTTGGCGACGATGTTCCTAGGCATTTTCATTTTGGGATCTCTTTCAGGTGGTGCTTGGGGAATTATTTCAATTTCTACTGTGGCCTCTGGTTCTAATATATAAGGGCTGTTTTTTTGTGTGTGCTGGGGCTCTGGGTCTTACTACTGGTTTTCACTGAGCTTCAGGACTTAGCTGCTTATTTTCTCTAGGGGGCAGGCTTCCATCCTTGCTTGTACTGGGGGGATGGGGAGCCTCCCTGTTGGCTCCCTCTGGGTGTGGGATTTAGCTGCCAGTCTGCCCCAGGGGTGGGACCCTGCTGCTGGGTTATTATGGAGACAGGCTCTCTCTGCTGGTAGGTGTAAGGTCAGGATCTTGCTGTTGGCTAAGCCTGAGCCCAATCTTCATCATTATTCAGAAATGATCTCAGGGCCTGACTGGTGGCCTGTTCTAAGTTGCTGGGGTGGGGCCTTGATGTACTGCACAAAATGCTTACTTGCCTACAAGGCTCCTAGCCTACAGGATGATGAGGGTTTACTGGTAAATTCACCCAGACTTGGAGCCTTGCTGCATGCCCCCCACTGTGAGACTGGTTGTGCTGCTGCTACTGGACCTTGCACCCTTCCCACTCCAGTGAGACAGACCTTTCCTACAGGGCTGGTAAGCTTCTTCCATGCTCCTAGACCAATTCTGAGGCAGTTTCCTAGTTGTTTGGAGGGGAATTTGGGAGGGCTTCTGAGAGTTCCTTCCTCATTCTGCCATTTTGGCACTGGAAGTGACCAGGTACTCTTCTTGTTAAACTGAGGAGATACATCATGATATTTGTCCCAGATGCAGTTTATGGAGCTTAGTAAAGGTGTGAACATTTCTAATTATGGCTCTGAATAATTAATCAACAAAAGGTATGTGTTAAGTGTGTACTATGTTCCCAGCATTATGATAGTCCATATTCTAAAAAAACAAAAAACAAAAAAAAACCCTTACATTTTATTTAGAGTTAGAATATGTACACACGTAAGTATATATAGAACTATATGTACCTAGAGAATAAATAAGTACAACGTAGTTAGAAAGGGGAAGGGAAAGTATTTGGAAGAACAAGAAAAGGCTTCATGTAGAAAATGGTACTTTGGCTAAGTCTTGAAGGAAGTGAAAGATTTGATGAGAGGAAAGAGAGGAGGGATTGCATTTTAATCACAGGGGACAGCCAATGTAAAGGCACAGAGATGGAAGACTGAATGTCAAAGCAGCTAGGTGACAGAGAGCTCTGGGCATGGAGTCAGGAAGTTCTGAGTTAAAATCTGGTCTCAGCCACTTACTAGCACTGTGACCCCTGTCTGCCTCAGTTCCTTCCACTGTAAAATGAGGTCATATTGCCACCTACCACCCCTTCCTTCCTTTCTTCCTTCCTTCCTTCCTTCCTTCTTTCCTTCCTTCTTTCCTTCTTTCCTTCTTTGCTTCCTTCCTTCCTTTTTGTTTATAGGCTACAATGAGAAGGCCAATTTGACCAGGTAGTAGCGTGCATGCAGGAGATGCATGAATAATAAGGCTTTACAATGGAGAATTTTTAAAATCCAAAAGAGGAGCTCATATTTTGTCTTAAAAGTGATAGGAAGCCCCTGAAGATTCTATGCTAACTGGAAACAGGAGGTAAGTGACTCTTCTATCAAGGCAAAGGCATTCTTTACATTATATTTTCTTACATATTTAGCAAAATAGTGTAGTCTATTGAAGGATCACAAAATTATCAGAACATTTGTGTTTTAGGTACAGCTCTGAAACTTACTGGTTGCATCTATTTAAACTTTCCACTCCCTTTTTGACTTTCTTTATACTCCAATTACTTCTCCCATATAGAATTGCAAAAATCTCCTAAACTCTCTTCCTACATCTAGTTTTTCCTCACTAATCTGTGCTATTATCAGATTAATATTCCTTAAATCATCTTTTATCATTTCACTTCACTGCTCAAATGGCTTTCTATTATCTGATGTATCAATCCAAATTCCTTAATATCACATTCAAGGGTCTCTGTCCTATGATTCCAAACTACCTTTCTAGTCTTAACTCCAATATAAGTATCCAATATTTTATCAAACTGGATTATTCTCTATTTTCTGAAAACACAAGCTCCCATTCAATTCCCATCATATGAAGATACTAGCCCAAATGTCATCTCTTGCAGGAGCACCTGATTTTTAAATGTCTCTGAAATCTACATTATGAATGAACAGCATTTTATTTGGGAGCAAAGAACTGCTAAAGATGTCTGAAGGTCTATTATGAAAGTTTTCTTATCATGAAATGAAGACTTTGTCTTCCCTTCCAACACTGACTTTTTTTATTTTAAAAACCGAGAATTCACTAATAGAATCTCAAAATTGTTCATTCACAATCTTTCTATGCCTGTCTGAACTTCTCTTTATTTTTTCTTATTCATTAAAAAGATTGTTTTGTTCAAATTGCATTCATATCAGACACTTGCAAGTTTGATTATTTCTTCTACAAACTGTAATAGATCATTTTTAAAGCAAATGCACAAGGCAACTATATGGTTAAGTTTTAAACCGGAATATTTTATAAACAAGGGTGGATTTTTTTAGATATTTTTTTCTTTTGGACAAAGAACAAAAGCCTTGAAATCTGAAACAAACATTTCACTAAAATTGAGTACTTTCTGGAAGAAATACACACCAAAGAAATTACAGAGCATTCACATAATGCCATATGCATGATAGAAAAAATGTTCTGAAGTAGGAGGCAATTTCAAGATACTTGAGATTCATAAAACACTGTCTTACTCCTTTGCGTTTTAGAAAAATCCATGATGTTTAAATTTGGTGTTGTACTCAAGAAGTGCACCTGGGTATTGGGGCTACAATTCATTCAGAATAGTTTTTCAACATTTTCTTCAAATCCTCAGGAGACTCGACTGTAATTCACAAGTGATGAGAGGGCACAGGTATTGAAAGAAGACAAAAAAAGCCCCAAACTTAAAAGCACTGTCTGAATTCATAAGGAGATCTGTATACAGTTACTTGTGAACTGCTTTAATGAATGCTGAATCTATTGTCCTCCACGGAGAGTTCTTCTAATTATCAAATTGATTATGATGAAGCCAAACTGTGTCTGAACACATTTAGTGGAAAAATCCATAGCACTTCCTTGCATTTGTGTTTCTTTAAACAGAAGGTTCTTGGGGATGTATCTGGGAATGATTCCTTCCATATTTTTCAAAGTAAATCATATTACAATTTTAATTAAAAGCCTATGATTGTTGTGCTAAGGAGATAGAAACATATTTCAGGATTCTGGGTTAGATTTCAGATGGACCTCTCCAAATCATGACTCCAAGACCATTTTTTCAATGAGTCATTTCATGTAATTTAGTGACCACAGAGAAGACATTTTAAGTTTGAATGATTTGACTTTGGTAAAGTAAATGTATTGAAAGCAAGTATTCATCAGCTCTTATAAAAATTACATCTGCCCCTGTTTTGTTGCTTATCTAAATGTTTTGTCTATTGACAGTGTTTAAAACAAATAACTTATATTTTTACTATTAAAAACCTTCCAAGACATGTTTGATTTTTTAAAAAATTACTGTTTATTGGGGGTTTTTGTTTTGTTTGGTGAGGATGAGACTTTGACAATTTTGATGTTTAAAAGAAGCAAATAAAAAAATCAATATGAGATTTGCATATGAAAAATACTTAAAAAGCAGCTATTGAGACAATTCATTTGGCCAGGGCAAAATTTGCTTTTGTACTCTATGTTGGCTGCTCATTTGCATATAATTTACCAAAGAACATTAACAATAATAACCATCATCCCCCAGAACTTTTTTGTGAGACAACTGGACATTGCCTGGTTAGAGCTTAACTGGCAAAGGTCTTATTTATTTATGTATTTATGCATGCATGTATGTATGTATGTATATATGTATGTATGTATGTTATTCCCCATGAGCTAGAGTGAAGGTTCTCATTGTGGAGACCCGTTTCTGAAATAGGAAGAGCTAGCTAATTTTTTAAAATGCTTCAGAACTATATTTTAAGAAAAAAAGCAGCTACACTTTTCTATACTACCACCTCCCTGTTAGGTAGAGAAGAACCTCAGTACCCAGTCTTTTACCAATCCTAGGCTAACGATTTCTGCCCTTTCTAAAAGAAAATCACATTATCTCAACTAAAGACATAAGCTGATTCTAAATCCAGGAATCCTGGAGACTATTGTTCCCATCAAGAAGAAAGCGCAGTTGAGTGGAAGATGAGCCCAGCCTAGCAGGAAAGTGGCAATAGAATTTAATCATCTAATTTATTTGCCATAACTAGTTTGTACATATCCTTGGTCCCAGCAAGTTCACATCCAAATACAGCATTGAAAAGTGATGAGGCCTCATCTCAGTTACTGCTGGGATGCTGAGCTGGCTGCACAATTCCACATTGAACTGGACTACTGGGGGCTCACTCTTCTGTCCTTTGGAATCTCAGAAGGTCATGCCTCCAAACTAATCATCTTCACCAAAAATAAAAGAACATATGATGAGGCAAAGGAATGAGGGCCCGTTTTCAAGGGACCACATGTTGACTACAGACTTTTTAATGTCCTTTGAAAGCACTGCCCTGGTTCTAGCTATGCAAGCAAAAAGGGTACCATTCAGCATATGCTTAGCAGACTGGATCCAGTTACAAAATCTCTCCTAGGTAGTTCCATTAAATATCATCATACCTCTCCTAGATGCAGGGTCCTCAACCTATTCTATGTAGGAAACAGCAGTAGAGGGACTTTAAGCATGTGCCAGTCCCCTATTCCATTAGCAAATTAAGTTGATTGAATTAGATGATTTGTTAATGGGAATTAAGGAGCTACAACATTTGTAGGAAGAACCACTTACGAAGGTTGCTCCTAAAACCCTGAGAATAGTAAATGTAGCAGTAATGTAGTAAAATGTAGCAGTAAATGAGATTCCCCTAGGGAATCTCCACTTACCAACATGGGAACAGTTAATGGGAATTAAGTTAAACAGAAATTTCATTTAATAGTAAATATCTTGCAAAAAGTAGAAGTAGGCAAATGCTCTACATTCATGCTATATTTTTGTTGAAAGATATGTCTTACTTCTGACAATTTTTGTTTATGATGTAGTACTAAACTAAATGTTTCTATAGGGTAATCATAGAAATTGTCTGGGCTAGACTTTCAATCATCTCTATAACTTTCTCAAATGAGTTTGTGATCTCAATGTGGATGCAACTTCCAGTGACAGAAATTGTAATCCATTCGTGTCTTCCAACTATCAAAAGGGTCTTGTCCATATATTTTCATAAATTCAGTATAGAGGTCCTCTTTGCTTTATCTTTACATTGTGAAGATATCAGACTCAATGAAGGAAGCTTGGGTTCAGTAAAAAAAAAATTGCTATTCTCCATCTTCAGATAATTTTTGGAAAATACATTTTAATAATGTGCATATTAGGAAGGCTGGCCAACACAGTGTCAAGAGCCACTGTGCCACTTCAGTTGCCCAAGCCATGGTAGAAACCCCTCTAGCCAAAGAAGTGACCTAATTTAGCCCCTAGGTATTTTGGGAATCAGAGAAGTGTAGCACTTGCTTCCTAGCTGCTGTGGAAACTTAAGCAATATGATAGATCTACCCATCTTAGCATCAGCACTGGCTGGTGTCCTCAATAAAACATATTTTCTATCTGCTTATATAAGGATTTGTTTTGTGCTAATAGAATGTAAGCTCCTTGAGAGCATGGAATCTTCAATTTTTTAAATCTCTCATGCTTAGCGTTGTGGCTGACTCATAGTGATGGCTTAATAAATGCTTGTTGACTGATCAGTTAACTGCTGATGTGGCCTTTGGTATGATAGATATGATTTGGTATAATGCCTGATAAGACACCATAAGACACCTGTTTACTAGTAACCATCTTAAACTTACCCTCCTCACCTCAGAACGTGGCAGAATTTCTTTGCTGTGCTAAAATACTTGATCTTGGTTATATCTTTGCAGAATCTTATCATCTAGGAAAAGCTACCCCCAAAATATCTCTTTGCTGATGCTTGCATCAAAGCTCTTGTGAGTTTTATGCTTCCTGCTTCTAATTAATTAGAGATGCTAGCTCTGGTGTAGAGTTGGTGAATATTATGTGTCCCTAGGAAATAGGATTACATTATTAAATCTTTCTATAAGTATATGGTAGGTTTGAAGGAGTCAAAGTCTGGTCTTAGATGACTTTTGATGAAAGTTGGCTCAAAAATTAGTCTTTTCTTAGTCTCCTATCAGAAGTTTCACATTTTGATGCTCTATCCTTATCTATAACTAAAGGGAACAAGAGATAGAAAGTGTGTCAATCACCACACTTTTCCTTTCCCATTCCAATAAGGCTCTCTAGTCATTTATACTTTAGTTGGCTTTAAGAGTCACTGTGGCATAGTGGATTGAGGTGTTGGGCTTGGAGTCATGAATATGTAGATGTAAATCATGCCTCTGAACCTTAATGTGACCCTAGGAGAATCATTGGACCAAATCACTAGTACCTCAGGAAATTCGCTGGAACTTACAGTGGTTAGAGATGCATTGTCATCTGTATTGATTCTCATCATCATTCTTTACACCGACAAAAATCATGGATCCTTGGTAATCATCCATAAACATATTGCACCCCAGAAGTCTTATGCTGATATCTTGTGGCATGAAACTGATTTATTACAGCAAAAAGAATACAATGTTTTGGAAAGTCCCAAAAAGTTGAAAATATTTTAAGTATGGGTCTGGTAAAGACACATCACCCAAGGACCAACTTAACAAGTTTGGATTAATTATCAGGAATTTGATCATGTATCCAGATGGTTCTGGAGGAGAAAGTGAGGCTGGTGACTTTGCTTGATCCAGCCTCACTTAAATCCAATTCACTTGCAAGTCATGACTTCTCCTTCCTGATATCATGGTTCTCTTTGAGAACGAAGGACAAACATCATCTTCAAATCTACTGTACAATGATATTTGCTGCTCATGATGTCTACAAAATACTTCTGCATTCTTAAAAGTTAAATCATGTCCAGTACAGTTTTGCTGTTATATATTATGTGCTAATTATATGAAGTTATATATGTAATAAGATACAAATAAAGTTTTATTAACAAAAAAAAAGGAATTTGATCATGAGTGAGGATGAGTTTGTGAAACTATCTACTAATGTGTGGATGGCTTTCAATTGGCATTGATGGAGGGAAATTTTTAAACAAGAGGATATGCCTTAACTGTGACAATTAAAAGATTATCAAATAAATATGCTTATGTTTCAACAAGAAAATTTGAAATTCATGTGAACAAGATTTTTTTTTAATTGAGAAACTTCTCACAAGTTAGCTATACTATTTTTGTAAATATAGTCACTTTATATTTGAGGATCAAAGTCTAAACTTGAAAACTTTTAATTTATTTAAAGTATTCAGTTTTTCAAAAACATCTATAACTACTTGAGTTTCAAGAGGAAATTTTAATTGTGAGATGAAATTGATTCATCTTTATTATCAATATGAAGAAAAATGGCAGTTTCTTCTTTTAGTTCAAAAACCCTTCAAAGTACTTTTCTATGAGAAGGCCAGCATGTTTCACAATCATCAAAAAGTGGCCCATGCTTTGCCCCTATTTATTTTTCTAAGAGTATTCCTTTTGATGTTTTTTTTTTAAGGAAGTTTATTACCACAGTAGCAAATTACAAAATTGCATGCAGCTCTTTACTCATATTTCTCAATAACAATTATGGTCTATGAAATGTGCAATGTGTCTAAATTATACCAAAGGCCACATTTTTAACTTGTTCTTACAGACCTACATTTCATCTTGACATAAGTGTTCCCTAAAATAAATTTTCTCTATCAAATAGAATGTTCCCTAAAATTGACAACATCATGCATATGCAATTAAACATTATCTTTAACTACATCTGTTACGTTATCCACCTGTGGTACAAAATAGAATTTTTTTCAAATAATTGATCACAAAAGTCTGCAAACATGTGAGCAATACTCTTTCTTAGTGTGTTATCTTCAAATGAAACCTTTTATATCTACTTTGCCAAGTATCTTTTTGAGCATAATAATAACTGCAGTTGGTATCAACATTTTCCCCACTGAATGAGGATTGGTGCACTGTATGCGACCTTATATGATTGGGTTTTTTTCAAGTTTTATTTTTTCTTATAAAAGCATCTAACTTTCTCCAGAAAACTTATCTTATCTAACTAGTAAATTCTGCACATACTTTTGGGATAGCAAATTGAAGTGATATCTGCTGCTGAAGCATTCATACTATGCAAACACAGCTTTCATTCCTCTCCATTAAAAACAATACTTATGAACTCAAGTGAAAAATACAACGGATTACACTTGCTGGATTTTGGCTTTTTACTTTGTATTTCCATATTTCCAGTACTTAAATTATCTGTACTGTGTTTGCTTGAACTAGTTTCATCTTTGGGGTGGGGGGATTTCCTTTTCAAATAGGTTGTGTGTTCAAATATCATTAAAAGAAATTTCATTTTTTAAAAATATAATGGAATGCCATCAGTGGAACCAGAATGATAGAGTAGAGAAAGCACTCAATTAAACTCTCCCAAAATTACCTTCTAAACAACTTTAAAATAATGTCTCAAATTCAATTCTGGAATGTTAGTGCCAAGAAAAAGTCAAGTGAGACATTTTTTCCATCCAAAGACAACTTAGGAGGTTGGATAAGCAGAAAAAACACATCTTGCTAAAAGGCACTATAGATAATGAAGCAAAATCAGTACTGAACATACATGCACAAAAGGGCATAACATACAAATCTTAATGAAAAAGTTTTAATGAGGGCTCTCAACTTTCCCCTCTCAGAGCTAGACAAATCTAACCATAAAATAAATAAGGAAGTCAAGGAGGTGAATAAAATAATAGTAAAGGTAAATATGATAGACCTCTGGAGAAAACTGTGGGACTAGAAAGGAGTGTACCTTTTTCTCAGCTGTATACTATTATTCAATATTGTACTAGAAATGTTAGCTACAGAAATAAGAGAGGGAAAAGGAATTGAAGGAATTAGAATAGACAATGAGGAAATGAAATTATCACTCTTTATAGATGATATGATATATACTTAGAGAATCAACTAAAAAACTAGTTGAAATAACAACTTTAGAAAAGTTGCAGGATATAAAGTAAACTCACATAAATCATCGGCATTTCTTCATATTAGCAACAAAGTCCAGCATCAAAAAATAGAAAGAACTTAAAATGACTGCAGATGATATAAAATTCTTATGTGTCTGCCTATCAAGACAAACTCAGGAACTACATAAACACAATCACAAAACAGTTTTCATGCATATAAAGTTAGAAATAATGGAGAAATATTCATTGCTCATAAGTAGGCCGAACAAATATAACAAAAATGACAATTCTGCCTAATTTAACTTATTTATTCATTGCCATATCAATCAAACTACCAAAAATTATTTTATAGAGCTAAAAAAAAATAACAAAATTCATCCAGAAAAAGAAAAGGTCAAAAATATCAAGGGACTCAATTTTTTAAAAAGTTAAAGAAGGTAACCTAGTTCCAGATTTCAAACTGTATTACAAAGCAGTAATTATAAAACAATTTGGTACTGGCTAAGACATAGAATAAGTGGATCACTGGCATAGATTAGGTACACAATACATAGTAATATTAGCATAGTAATCTAACATTTGAAAAATCCAAAGATCAAAGCTTTTGGGGTAAGAATTCTACATTTGATTTTTTTTAAATGCTTGGAAAACTGGAAAGCAATTGGGCAAAAACTAGCCATAGATCAAAACTTCCCATTGTATACCAAGATAAGGTCAAAATGGATAAATTATTTAAACATAAAGGGTGGTATTGTAAGTAAATTAAGGAGGCATGGAAAAATGCAACTGTCAGATTCCCAGTTAAGGGAAGGATTTATGACCAAACAGGAGATACAAAGGATTATAGGATATAAAATTTATCATTTTGATTACATGAAATTAAAAAGCTTTTGCAAAAACAAAACTAATATAGTCAAAATTAGAAAGATAACAGGAAACTGGAAAAACTGAACCAAATTAAAGCTGTTACCCACTTGATAAATGATGAAAGGCTATGAATAGAAGAAATCAAAGCTATCCATAGTCATCTGAAAGGAAATGCCCCAAATCACTTCTGATTAGAGAAACACAAATTGAAACAACTCTGAGATACCACCTTCATTCCTATTAGAATTGCTAACTTAAAAGAAAAGAGAAAATGACAATGCAGGAGGGAATGTGGAAAAAAAAAATATACTGTTGGTAGAGTTGTGAACTAGTTGAAGCATTCTGGATGACAATTTGGAACTACTCCCAAAGGATGATAAAATTTTACATACCCTTTGATACAGTAATATCACTAGTAGGTTTGTGCCCCAAAAAGATCAAAGGAAAGGGGAATTTTTGTATGAAAAATATTTATAGCTACTCTTTTTGTGATAGCAAAGAATAGGAAATTGAGAGGATGCCCATCAATTGGGGAATGATTAAACAAGTTGTGGTATGTGATTGTGATGGAATACTACTGTGCTATAAGAAATAACAAGCGGTATGGTTTCAGAAAAAAAATGGGAAGACTTATATGAACTCAAGCAAAGTGAATTGAGGGTATTCAGAAGAATGCCCAATAACAGCAATATAGCAAGGATGGTCAACTGTGAAAAAACTTGCTATTCTGATTGAGATGATGATCCAAGATGATTCCAAAGGACCCACGATGAAAAATGTTATCCACCTTCAGAGAGGGAACTGATGAACTTTGAAGACTGATTGAAAAATATATTTTCTTTACTGTCGTTATTTTTAATGTTTTCTTTTGTTTGTGTTTTCTTTTGCAACATGGATAATATGGAAATACGTTTTGCATGACCTCACATGTACGATCAGAATCAAATTGCTTGCCTCCTCAAGGAGTGCATAGAGACAGGAGGGAGAAAGAGAATTTGGAACTCAAAATTTTTGAAAAATGATTGCTAAATTTTGCACATAATTGGAAACTATATAAGAAAAAAATTAAATAGTTTTTTTAATAGGGACAACAAATTGAGAATAACCAAATTTAAATTTAATTGCTAAAAATTGAAATGATTATCAAAAACTTCTTGAATTATTTCATTCTTTAATTATAGTGGAAACTTAGTTATTATATTATAGTTATCAAAATGAATTTTGAAAAATATAACAAATATTGTCCTCAGAGTACAGTGGAAATTTTACCTCCATATTTCTATTATGCCTCCTTTATTTCAGCCTGAGTTTAAATTATCTTTTTGGTTTTTTCTCA
Organism: Pseudochirops cupreus; assembly: GCA_028627135.1. Lineage (NCBI taxonomy): Eukaryota > Metazoa > Chordata > Mammalia > Diprotodontia > Pseudocheiridae > Pseudochirops > Pseudochirops cupreus. The sequence continues at coordinate 314,297,671 of CM053584.1, read as the reverse complement.
TTTTACAAACGAGGAAATTAGATCAGAAAGGGTAAGTGATTTACCCATGTCCCTACAACAGAGGTACAATTCTAATCCAGGTCTTTCCTGACTCCAAATGTAGTTCTTTTTCCATTATATAAAATCTCTTCTCAGATAACAGCTTATATTTATAGAACTCTTCAAAGTTTACAAATTGTTGTCCTTGCAACAATCCTTTGAGATAAGTAGGACAAGCACTGATATTAGTACTTTAAGGATGGGGAAAATAATAATCAGAGGGATGAAATTATTTGCCCAGATCTACACAAATTAAGAAATGCTGGAGCTGATACAGTGCTCCAATTTGGGGTTTTTGATTTTTAACACCAGGGCTCTTCCTAGTATATAACTGTATTTGTGTACATGTGTTCTATATATGTATACATACATACATATATATATATATATATATGTGTGTGTGTGTGTGTGTGCAAGTATATATATATATATATATATATATATATATATATATATATATATATATATATATATATATACATTCATGCATATATATCATTCCATAAGATTCTATTTGGGAACATACATAACACCAGGAAAGACACATATACAAGAAATCCAGATTTTCCATTCCCACACTGGTATAAAACAAAAATCTTACATGGCTTTCTTGTTCCCCATCCTGACCACATAGTTTGTCAGTTCTGTAGGATGAATGCCTCAAAGGCTTGGCTAGCTGTGCTTTTATAGGGTGGTTGCAAGCAGCCTCAGAGGAAAAGAGAGGCTGGAGCCCTAATCAGAGTGTTTCACAACTGCTTCCACCTTTTTGTTTCTCAAACTAATTGCCCTGCATTCATGA
>CM053584.1:314236907-314296333 GCA_028627135.1 Pseudochirops cupreus | reverse complement strand
ACATAGGAGAGAATAGACTGGGGGAGGGGGGAAATACTGGGATGGCTGTTTTGGGGTGGTGTGCGGGGGAAAGACGGGGAGAAAAGATGTAACTCAAAAAAATTTAATAAAGAATTTAATAATAAAAAAAAAAAGGAAAAAAAATAATGCTGTCCTCATGGAGGTTACAATCTAATAGAAAGGATATAATATACATTTCAATAAGTATGAGAGATGCTAGAATATGTTATGGGTAAAAGGAGAGCCAGACAATTTCATGAAATATTAAATGAGGAAGAAATAATTGTCACTAAACAATACTAAATCTCACGTGGGAGAAAAGGGGGAAAGAAAAAAGGGGATTGTGCCTTAAAGGAATAAACTAATTCCAATAGCCAAAGATGACAAGGAATCCAATTCAATCACAGGGACAATGTAAGCAAAGGCAGAGGAAAGAAGAGAACAGGATAAAAGAAGAAACAGAATAGTCCAGTTTTGCAGAAACATAGACTATGTTTAAGAGATAAGACTGGACAGCTAGATTGGAACCCAATTGCCAAGGGCGGCAGTTTAAACTTTATTGGATAGCCATTGAAAAGACTATAGGAATTTTGAGTAAGGCAATAGTAGCATAATCATAGTCATGTATAAAAAAGCTTGCTCAGGCAAAAGTGTGGAAGATGTATGGAGGATATAAACTAGAAACAGAAAGTCAGTTTGTTACAGAAGTCAGGGTAAGAAGACATGAGAGCTTGAACTAGGCTGGTTGCATTGGGAGTGAAGAACAGCGATCAGTTGGGAAAGATGTTATAGCAGTAAAACTAAGTAAAAGCAATTGACTGAATATGCAGGGTAAAAGACGAGTCAAAGATAACATCAGTAAGCTGAAATCTTCTTCCATTTTGTCATTAATCTTAGTTCTATCTTCTGGAAATATGTAGAAAAAGTCCTAGTCCCTCTCCATGCAACCAATTTTCAAATAGTTTTAAATGGTAATTGTATCTCATTTAAGTCTTCTCTTATCCAGGAATAATGCCTCCATTTTCTCCAAGTGATCTATAAAGAAGTGGTTTAGAGTTCTCTCTCTAACCCCATAAGGCTCTCCTAGAAACATTGTAGCTTGTCAATATCTTTCCTAAATATTTGTGTTCATTATTGAACACAAAGCTTCAGATGTGGTCTGATCCCATGGTTCTATAACTTCCCATTTTCCTGAACAATGTATTTCCACCAAGGGAAACCAAGACTACACAAAATACAGAATTAAAAAAAAATACATCAGAAAACAAATGGTTGACTTTAGAGTAATCTGAAAGTACGATGTGCTTTTTAACTTCACAAAAATCTGGAAGGAGGAACTTTAAGCCACTACAGAAAAAAGACCAAAGGTATCAAAGGTCTGTTTCCTTCACCGTTCAATGTCTCTGGTTTCTTCTCCAATCACACGATAAATGCTAATGTTATCAAAGCATAATGTTACTGCAACTAATTCAAGCAGCTCTATAAAAATTCATCTTCATTCATCAACGTAAAAAAAGATCACTTTAATTAATTGTCCAATAAACCCCACAGAGTACACTGCTGCATTTAAATAGTTACTGTAAATGGGGCTAGATTTTTCACTTTGTGTTCACATAGGACATAGCATGTATTATTTGCAAATTGAATTAGTTCTTGCATCTCGGATCCATTCTGACAGGATATTCTAGACAAGATTTTTGCAGCTGTTGAAGTGGTCAATTAAAATGTTTTAATGTAGCAGTAGAAGAAAATGTACATTTTGTACATTCACTGTGATAAAAATAAAATTGAGTTTGTTTGGAATAAGCTTCTCTCCTGTAATCATCATAATGCTTGGCATTTATATCTAGCCCTTCCAAGAAGGAATTCAGGCATTTATTCAATAGCTTGAATTGAGACCCACTGTGTACAAAGCAACATGGTCATATCATAAATTTCTTTACATTTGTTTCTTAGAAGCCTAAGATTTTAAAATTGGAAGGATATCATCTTACTTCAATTTCTTGTAACATTTTTCCTTGGATTTCTCCTTTGTGTTTATCACAGTCTTTTCTGTATTATAGTTATTTGTGTACATGTCATGTCTCCCCAAATTTATAATATACTTAAGAGCCAGGATTGTTTCTTATCTTGGTTTTTTTTTAAATATCATCACTGGCATAGAATCTGAGAAACATATTTGGGATTTGTACTTGAGATGAGTTTCAGGAGCTGGTTTAGGGAAAGAGCAAGTTTTTAATTTTACTTTGTACTACTTTCATTTCTTAGGTACCTATGTTGAAACTAGCACATCTTTTGTATGATTCACAGTGCCAGCCATAGGAAAGTCAGACAGTAAACAGTCAAGTTGGATTCCAAGAAGCTTGCAACAGCTTTGTATGTCAGGATTTTCCTTCCTGTCTTCCTTGCTTCATCCTTGCTGTGTGAGATCCTGGCTATGGGAAGAATAATTTACTTTTTTTAAGTTTGATTGCTATGTTCTGTTTTTATATTTCAGTTGCCTACTAATCTTTCTCATAGATGCAAGATGCACCAACATATGAAATCCTGAATAAGAGTCTTGCATGAATGTCAACCTTTATTCTGCATTTATGCAAATCACGTGCTTGTTTAGAAATGGTTCAAGAGAGTTAATAGTTAAACGTGCAGAAATTTCAGTAATAGACAAACAATGGTGTCTTTGTTCTTCTCTTTGTTGCTATATGTTACCCTCAGCTATGGGACTGTATAGATTAGAACTGTCTCACAAACCGCAGGCCCACCAAGGCCATGAGAAAAGGTCTCCATGTCTATGAAAGGAAGAATAAATTTGCAAGGTCAGCCATGGGGTGAGCCAGTCTCCTTCACCTTCATTTTCTCTGCTCTTTGCCCTCAGTCAATATAGTGGTTGAAGTTCCCAAAGCATAAATTTAAGAACATAGGCACCAGCTAACCTTTGTCCCCCCACCAGTCATTTCCCTAAGATCTCTGTGAAATAAACAAAACTGATAAAGAATCACCAGGCTATGTCAGAGACGGAATTGTTTCAATGTAAAATGGGAAATATAAGAAACCACTTTGCCACTGTTATCCTATGAACTGGGCCCACACATTGTGCTTCATAGAAGCTGTATCTCTTCACCTGGCATAAGACTTGGAAACCCTACTAAGGAGATGAGACAGTGTCTTACCCAAACTGAGAAACCAGCAACAAACAATCTTAGTCTGATAATCCTTGGCTCAGTCATTTGTGACTAAAGATTTCTTCAGTAAAGTCAGCAAGAATACACAAGTTTTTCGTGGGATACCTTTCACTTCTCTGATGCGGTCACCAGTATACCACAAGATCACCCATGTAGAAATCATTTGCAACAAAATGATGGGGAAAGTGGACTGGAGAAATCTGATAACCTCTTCACATTCCTCCCCACAAAAAACCTTGTTAACCCCCAAACAAGGAAATTCCACATACAGGTTTCTACTTGAATCACTCGCTATACATTTAATTCTCATCCTTTCATTGTTGTTTTGTTGTTTAGTCATTTTCAGTTGTGTCTGACCCTGTGTGACCCTTTTTGGGTGTTTTCTTGGCAAAGATACTGGAGATGTTTGCCATTTCCTTCTCCAGCTCATTTTAAAGATGAGGAACTGAGGTAAACAAGCTTAAGTGACTTGCCCAAGGTCACACAGCTAATAAGTAATTGAGGCTGGATTTTAATTCAGATCTTCCTGACTCTAGACCTGGTACTTTATCCACTGCACCATCTGGCTGCCCTCATACATTCAGAGAATCATAATTTTGCAAGTTCTAAATTTGGTAGATGAGTTTATGAGCTGGAAGAACGGACGTTTCAGTCTATTTCACTTGGTTCTCTCTTTTTCTTTAAATCCAAGGGTCAGTTTGCAGTTTTTATCTTCATCAACTAGTTCTTACAATCTACTAGTGGAGAATATCTCAGACAAGGGCTTCATGTGAAATCAAAGAGAATTGTATCCTTTTACAAGCTCAGCCCACCTCGGGAAGAAGCTCAGAACTCGGCCAGAAAATAACAAAGCAGGTAGGAGAATGTTCTAAGTTTTCTACTTCTGAAAGGGAGGATTTATTTTTTGGCTTTTTGAGAAGTCAGTAAATAACAACTCAGGTCACAACTTATGTCTTGTTTCACCAGCAGAGTTAAACAATACCTTTCAGGGCAGCCTTATATAAATAAGTTATGGACAATATACTGCCAGCTTCTCCTACCTAATAACATCATGTATTTTTTATGTCTTGTTGGGTTCTGTAAGTTGGATGCCTATCAATTGAGATGGATAATAGTTACGTTGTTTAATTTTACACACTTGAACTTCTCACTGAGCAATGCATTCATCTTCCCTTTTATAATGGCAGAAGCCAAATAGGTGGGTCTCTTGTCTCTGTTATTTAAAATGTGTTTATTCCTCTTCTTTTTATAGGAGCACTTCTGTGCTTAACCCATTTTTAGTAAGCTTTTCTGATTAATAAAACTGTAGAGGTTTTTGAGGCATAAACAATAGCTAGGATCTAAGATAGTGGAGGTTTTTATAGGGAAGATTTAGAACTGAATATGAAAAGTTCACCTCCCTGGCACCAAGTGGGGTCCCTTAGGCACACTCCCCCTTCCCGGTGATGGTAGACCAGTCGTCCCTTGGCTCCTAGCCCTTAACAGTAGATATATTTTAAAAGCCTTGGGCCTTTCTTTTCTTTTTTTTTTCCTAATTTATTTTAAACTTAAATACGTAATATGAAAAGGAAAAGAAACACCATAAACTTAAATGCTAAAACTCAAATTTAAAAAAAAGAAGAAAAAAGTATTGCCATGTGCACAGCAGAACATGAGAGGATTCAAAATATATAACAATAAATTTCCATTTCAAGAAAACCTATATAATAAATACTATACATTGCGTTCAGAGCTGTCCACCTTTTCTTTGTGCCTTTTTTAAGTTTTCTTTTGTTCTCTGCTGTGTACTTTTTACATTGTTCTTTTTTCCCCCTTTCTTCCTCCTCCCAAGAAGGCTACAATTAAGAGTGGGCATTTCATACACACATACACACACACACACATTTATGCATGTATATGTACATACATTTACATGCATATATTTTGTGTATGTTATATATACACACATGCATATATACATGCATGTATAGATACGCATATACATATATACAATCATGTGTCTGTGCATATGCAAATAAATACATACACATACATATACTTAGATATATATAATCATACTCAGATATAGACATTTACATTCAAATGCATCTATATAAGACTATACTATACTTGTTTGTCCTCTGTTTTTCTGAGGGTGGTTAACGTCTTCCTTCATAGGTCCAAGTCTTTCCATATTTTTCTAAGTCCATCAGCTCCTGATTTCCTATACCACAGCAATATTCCAACCTTATACTCTCTAGCTTTTTAAATAGTCTAAAACAATATTAAGATGCCTGACATGTAATATAGTTTTCTCTCTTTTGATTAAATCTATTTTAGTTTTAACTTTGTCTGAGATCATGATTAGTGCCCATGCTTTTTCCCTAATAAATTCTACTCCTGATCCTCATTTTTTTTGTTTGTGTGTATCTTCTATTTCCTATCCCTCCTGACTCCTCTACTTTACTTCTACCTGCTACCTTGCCCTCCTATTACTTAACCTCCTCTCCTCCAAAGATCTCTCCCTTATTCTCCCCCCAGTCTCTCCCTTATCCTTTCCCTCCTCCCTATCCCCTTAGCCTTTTATTTATTTCTGAATTTAGAAGACTTGTATGCCCTTCTAAATATATGTGTATTATTCCTTCTTTAACCCATTCCCAATGAGAATAGGGTTCCAGAACTACCAGCCTTCCTCCCCCATCTAATTCCTCTCTATCAGTTTTTCCTCTTGGACCTCATCTGTATGAGATAATTACTCTTTTTACCTTTTCCTAGATGGTTTACTTTTTAGTATCACATCACACACAGCTCTACCCCAATCTTTCTTTCAAACTACTCAATTACTAATAACAACCTTAGACATACAATTTACATTTCCTCATATAAAAAGTTAACTGTCCTTATTGAGTCCCCTGTAATTACTCTGATGTTTATTTTATATTTTTCTTGGACCTTGCATGCCAAATTTTCTATTGATTTCTGGTCTTTTTGCAAAAAAATCCTAAAATCTGGCAACTAATTAATGACCATTTTTTTTTCATTCGCTGTTATGCTTAACTTTCCTGGGTATGGTATTTTCAGTCATGGGTCCTTCCACTCCCTATGTAGCTGGATGCTCCTTTATATATATATTGGCTCTCTCTTCTTATAAGAACTCCTTGAAAGTATTTTTTCTATGTGTATCCCCAGGGCTTAGGTCACTGTAAATGTTTAATGATGGGGTCATTCATTCAGGTATGTAAGAAGAATAGGATAAGTGAAGAAGACCTGAGTTCAAATTCTACTTATGATGCTTTGTAGTTGTGCACTCCAGGGCTTAACTTCTATGCAGCTTAAGAAAGTCATAAGAACAAATAGAGCACCAGCCCTAGAGTCAGGAAGACCTGAGTTCAAATCCGGCCTCAGACACTTAACACACACACCAAAAAAACACAAACTAGCCGTGTGACCTTGGGCAAGTCACTCAACCCCAACTGCCCTACCTTCTCTCCTCTAAAATGCAAAAAAAAAAAAAAATCCACAAGAACATAGTTTACAGACATGAGATCATAGATTTAGACATGCAAGAAAACTCAGAGACCATCTACTAAAGGGGTTCTTAACCTCAGTTCTGAACTTGTTAAATATATATACATATTTTATTGATTTTAATACCATTGCTTTCCTTTGTAATCCTATGTATTTTATTGTGTACGTTTAAAAACGTTATTGCAAGAAAGGGTCCATTGGCTAAAAGAGACTTCCAAAGGGGACTGTGACACAAAAAATGATTAAGAACCCAATAGTCCAATCTCCTCAATTATGAATGAGGAAACAGAGCTCCAGAGAGGTTGTGGTTTAGAATCATGGCTCTACACATGGAAGGAACTTCAGAGGCCATTCAATTTAAGCCTCCTTATTAATTCTGATGATGGGTAAACATTGAGTCTACAGGTACCTACACTGAACCTCTTCTAGCAAAATGGTTATAGAACATTCTGAATTCCACTCCAGTGTGTGTTTCCCACAGTAAAGAAATCACATGTGCAAAGGTGAACATTTTACAGACTCTACAAAAAAGATTGGGATTTAGAATGTTCTATAACCATTTTGCTAAAAAGAGTTTCACTGCAAGTGCCTTATAAACCAGCATTAGAGTTAAATTTCAGGCTCATATGTATTAATATTCCTCCTTTTGATGGACTACCAAATAGAATTATTGCAATTAATTATATATTATTATATAAGTTATGTGTATATAAGTTTATTTTAAATAAAGCTTTAAGTTTGGGTTTTAATAAACTAAATATTTAAGAACATTTTAAAGATATTTAATAAAAAAGAAAAGTAAATATTTGCCACAAAGAAGATTTGGTCAGATTTTCATAAGTATAAGAAATATTACTACTTAATTCAAAAGATTTTACTAAAAACCAACTGTTTGCATGGTTATTTTGAAATCAGAGATTGATAGACATATTACTGAATAAATATAATTTAACTTTACAGAAAATGTTCTTATAGCCTCAGAATTAAAGTAACATTTCTTCTGAGATTAATAATAAATCAACAAGAATTTTGCTGTTGCTCATTTTTCTTGGCAAAGATACTAGAGTTTCCCATTTCCTTCTCCATCTCATTTTACAGATGAGGAAACTGAGGCAAACAGGGCTAAGTGACTTGCCTAGGATCATACAGTAGTGTCTGAGGTTAGATTCGAACACGAGTCTTCCTGACTCTAGGCCCAGAACTCTACTATGCCACCTAACTGCCCTACTTGGGCAAAGATACTGGAGTGGTTTGTCAATTCCTCCTCCAGTTCATTTCACAGATGAGGAAATTTAGGCAAATGAGGTTAAGTGACTTACCCAGGGTCAAAAAGCTAGCCAATGTCTGAGGCCACATTTGAACTTGAAAAGAAGGGTCTTCTGATGTCAGGTCAGGCACACTTATCCACTGTGCCACTGAGCACTTACTGTGTGCTAGGCATACAATGCTAAGATTACAAATGCAAAGAAAGAAACCATCCCTACTCTAAAGTAACTTACTTTCTAATGGAACTTTTAACTTTGGCCATGTCTAGTCAAATGAAAAAAAAATCAAAACAGGCACCGGTCTGGCAGAGTGGGCAAGGTGACCTAGTTGTTTAATCTCATAATCTCACATCAAATGACATAATATTTATAAAATATTTAGCACAATGCTTAGCACATAGTGAGCTTTACACAAATGCTAGCTGTTGTTGTGGTGGTGGTTATCCAGGGTGTCACAGAGTGGTCTACTGGATGGAAATCAGATTTTGAACCACTTTTTAAAGAAGGGATTGATCTTGCATTGCCAAATTCATTTTGTTGCTTATTCTTTCTCCCTATTTTGTAGATTATGAAATGGACCTTCAGGAAAGTTAAATGATTTGTTCATAGTCACAAGCAAGGAAGTGCCCGAAATAGCATTTTTGCTATACTATGTTACTTATCTCTCTCTGTCTCTCTGTCTCTCTCTGTCTCTGTCTCTCTCTCTCTCTCTGTCTCTGTCTCTCTCTCTCTCTGTCTCTCTCTGTCTCTGTCTCTCTCTCTCTCTCTCTCTCTTTGTCTCTGTCTCTCTCTCTCTCTGTCTCTGTCTCTCTGTCCCTGTTTCTCTTTCTCTTTCTCTCTCTGAATGTCTTTATCATTTTTTGTACTTGCTTAAAATAAATAATATATTCTGCTTTGTATTTTGTATATTTACTGTTTTACTTAACTTATTTTCACTACTAGAGTATAAGTTTTCTGAGGACAGGAACTCAGTCTTACTCATATTTAGATCCTGTTAAGTACTTAGCAATGTTTTTCACAATGTAGGTGAGTGATAAATATTTGCTGAATGAATGAATGAATCCTATTGATTAGGAGGTTCTCTTGTAGTGGCTTTGCTAGCCACAGTTTTGAAAATATCTTAAAAGCACCATTTCTGAGTATTGAGAAGGTTTTGTTGTTAAAATATATTTCTAAAATCTTACACTGCACTCAGGCATATAGATATTCTACCCGGAACCACTTAGGGAAGGGTGTAGGGTTTGGTTGAAAGAACTCTGGGCTGAGAATCAAAATCCCTGACCTGTCACAGTTCTGCTTTCTCCCTACCTGAACTTGGACAAGTGATTTTACTCCCCAGGGATTCAATTCCCTGGTGTGTCAAATCAAGAGTAGGCTTTTGAAAAATATTTCATTTCCATCGTGACCATGTACACTTTCGAAATCAACAAAAGCTACAATCAGGCTTTCTTTATTGTTTTGTATTATTTAAACCGCGAGTCAGCTAGCTATGCCCAAGTATGACCAGTTGTTTTTATATAGTTCTTACATTTCAAAATAAAGTTTTGTTATATTTAAAAATATAAAAACAATTCTTAGCTCACAGGCCACACAAAAATAGGCAGCTCTGGATTTGGCGCTCAGGTAGTAGTTTGCCAACCCCTGGTCTAGATTTTTAAAAGTATTAATAATTCAGATTAAACAAGTGTGTCACGTGTACATTTTTTTTCCTTTGGAGAGACAGTTGTTAAACATTTACTAACGCACTCCTGTATAAAATACAGGGCATGATGTCTAAGTTCCCCTTCCAACTCTGACCTATTCTGGACTTTGTTATGAATTTTAAAATTCATAATTCAGGAATTCAGGAAATTCAATACCAATTCAATTCAATAAGAATTTATTAAACACTTAATATGTGCCAGTCACTGTGTTAAGCATTGGGAATATGAAAAGAGGCAAAAGATAGTCCCTGCCCTCAAGGAGCTTACAATCGATGGCTACAAGAAAGAAAGTTGAAACTGCATTCTCGTAACTAAAAATTTCTAAAAATTTCTAAAAGTATCTTGCTTCTGGAAGCCCATGTCTATTTAGCCTAGAACTTTAATTCTAACTACTCCGCCAGAGTGATGTAATCGGCAAAGATCTGTGACGATATCAGTGATTTATACTGTAGACAAACCAGTACTATGGAAAGATTACTATGGGCTTGGGTTCAGATCCCGAATCTGCTTCTTTCTATCTGTGTGACCTTGAGCAAAACTGTTCATTTCTTCATTCTGTAAAATGTAAAGTTGGATTAGATAACTCTTACGATTCTTTCCAAATCAAATCTAAGATCTTATGAACCAAAAGGTGAAGCTGCATGAATCTTATGACAGTTGAATCACCAAGTGTATGGACACACAATTTCAATCTTTAAAAGTTCTTGATATAATAAAATAAGTGCTTTCGTTTTTTTCTAGCAAATGACTTTCTGGATGCAGAAATGCCAACGAACCAGCAGGCACTCAAACCCAATAAATCTGTATAAATGCAAACAGTGGCTAATAGCCTACAGTTCCAAAGTGAACTCATTACATAATGTAAAATATTGGCATAATTAGTCGCTTTTCTTACAGAGTCTACTGTATTCCTATCAAGTTTATGGTTTGTCACATGGGTAGAAGATACACAGATACATAGTTGCTCATTTTTAATAAGCTAGATGTGTGAGGTATTTTTTTCAATAATAGCATTATGAAATCCATTTGTGAATGTATAAAGAGATTTACATAATGGCATGAGTTAAAACACTAAATAAAAAGTAAACAAATTAGACCATGAAATGTGGTGCCCGTGCAAACAAAAATGCGCTTAGGACGGTTACAGTCCTCCCCTTCTTTATACACATGCGTAAAGAATTCCCCCGAATCATAGATTTGGAGGGTTCCTCAGAGGCTATCTCATTCAACAATAAGAATTTCCTCTATAACATACCCAGTAAGGGACCATCCAGCCTTTGCTTGAAGACCTTCAGGGAAAGGAAACCTAGGGCAGCTAGATGGTGCAAGTAGGTAGAGCAAAGGACCTGGAGTCAGGACAATTCATCTTCCTGAGTTCAAATAAAGTCTCAGACATTTATTAGCTGTGTGACCCTGGGCAAGGCGCTTAAGCCTGTTTGCCTCAGTTTCCTCATCTGTAAAATGAACTGGAGAAAAAAATGGTAAACCACTCTAGCATCTCTGCCAAGAAAACTGCAAATGGAGTCACAAAGAGTCAGAAACGCGTGAAATAACTCAACAACAAAGGTCGCCCTTTTCATGCTGGGGTGTCTCTAATCATTAATGTTGTTCCTTATAACAAGACTAAATTTTCCTTTTCTGACTTCTACCTGTTCAGCCCTCTGGGATCAGAAAGAATAAGTCTAATCCTTCTTGCATTTGATAGCCTTTCAAATATTTAAAAACAGTTGTCATGTCTTACTAAGTGTTCTCTGTTCTCCAAGTCTTTTTTCTTGAACATTCCATTCCTTCAACTGAAGGTCATACGCCATGAATTCAAGATCCTTCACCATCCTGGTTGCCTTCCTCTGGGCATTATCCAGCTTATCCCTCAGCTCCTAGGGCCTTCTCATCCTGGAACACTCTTCTACTCCTTCATCTGCCTCATTCCATTGGTGAGTCCTTCCCAGGAATTCCATATTGGGGAGCGGCCCATCCCACCCATTCCTATCCCAACTCTGCTTCTGATTCCCTGATACCATGCACCCAAGCTGGTACCTCTCCTCTCCACCTTTTCAGTTCCTGTTTGTGTGTTGTCTTCCTCCGTTAGAATGTAAGCTCCTTTGAGGCAGGGACTGCTTTATTTTTTACTTGTATTCATATCACTAGAATTTAGCACAATGTCTGGCACATAGTAAGCCCTTAATAAATATGTATTGCCTTCTTATCTTATTAATATGCTTATTAAAATGTTATGCTTCAAAAGAAACAATTTTCCATGTGTAATCTGCTCAGGTCACAGTACAACATGACTATTATTTCCCTAATCCCAGTCATTAATCCTCTGAATACAGTGTAAGATTACATCAGCTTTTTTTTTTTTTGGCTGCATTATCCCAATATTGATTTACATAAATTTGCAGCCCACTGAAATTCCAATTTTTTTCAGATAAATTCTTTTTCACCATCCCTTATGAAGTTTATTTTTTGAACCCAGGTGCAGGATTTTATATTTTATATGTATTCCTGTTAGATTTCATTTTATTATTTTTAGCCCAACTTTTTAACCTGTCAAGCTTTTTTTCATTCTAACTCAATAAATGGTACAATTATTGTTAACTTCAAAATTTCAGAAAGTACTCTAATCGTAGTCCAAAGGTAAATAGCCTACTTCCTGAAAATTTTAAGAATGAATTATTTAAGCTATAGTCAGAAGAATGATATATGCAAAAAATCTATCGATATAAGTAAATATGGAAATACCTTTAGAATCTAATTACCTAAATATTGACATCAAAGTTTCTGTATGGTTAACATGGAGTTCACATCAGCCATGGCCTAGAAGACTATATCTTAGACTAGTAACTCCATCTTCTCTGAGCTTCAGTTTACTCATCTATAAAACAGGGTTAATTGTACAACAGTACTATTTTGAGGCAAGCAGGAAAGGAGATGAGAGATGAAACAAACTCTTAACCAATTCATGGCTTTGTTGTCAGGCCAAGGACAGCTCACATCCTAAATGCAGGAGCATACAGATATAAGCTGCAATATATTCTATTATTAATAAAGTCCTGCTCTAATAGGACCTCAGTTTGTCAAAGATGTAACCCCAATTTCTTCAAAGCTGTGCCATGCGAGTATAGCACATGTTCCCCAGAGTTATTGTAAGGATTAAATGAAATAATATTTATAAAGCCTTTAGCATAGTATAGGCAATATAGTAGGCAGTATATAAATGCTAGCTGTTGGCAGTAATAGTAGTATCAGTAGTAGTAGTCATAGGGATAGTATAAGTGCAGGCAGGTACAATTAAATTGGAAAGACTTTGGCTACCACCCTGGAAATAGATTATATCTGCTGTCCCCAAACAAGTCCAGCAGTAGAGAGGAGAGGCTCATCACCAAGAGATTGGCTGCCAAGTAATAAATTCTTTGGCCATGAGAAACTGTAAAAAAACAAGAAATTATTCTTTCTTAATGTAATGTCTTCTAAGTAACTTTTTACATTATACAGCCCTAAAGTTTAAATTATTGAAAATCAGATTATTGAGAACACAACAGTAATACAATGACCTTTTGCCTTTGCTATAGCTCAAAAGGTCACTAGGTTTTATGGACTTTTAGAGTCACTCTTTTGCAGTAATTGTGTGCTATATTTCAGTGAAATCAGATGCAGAATGTCAGGAGTGAGAAAGATGCTCCCGTTTAATTTTTCTTCTGTGTTTTTTAGATTGAAGGTCACAATAATTCGTATTCTTAGGCATTCGTGGTGCTACAAGAAACATTTCCCTGATCAGTAGTGGAATTGCTGGAGGACCAAACTGAGCTGCTTAATGTATCAGAAAGGTTCTGCTGCACCCTCTTGTTGCAATTCAGTGCCTGCACCATGAGATCCATCTGCGATGCTATACAAGTGGAGTGTACGCTTCATAGAGTACACAGGTAAGGGAGATGGCAGTTCCTTTTTTAAATTCTTAATGATGGCATTGTTCTAGAGGAGGGGTTCTTTACATATTTTGTATTGTATACCCTTTTTCCAATCTGGTGAAGCCTGCAGAGCCCTTCTCAGATTAATGTCTTTGAATGTATAAAATACATAATGATTACAAAAGAAGTCAATTATATTGAAATGTCTTGTTCATTTGTACTTGATTCTTTATGACCTCATTTGGTCATAAACCCACTGGAGTGGGTTGCCATTTCCTTCTCCAGCTCATTTTACAGAAGAGGAAACTGAGGTAATCAGGCTTAAGTGACTTGTCCAGGGTCACACAGCTAGTAAGTGTCTAAGGTCATATTTGAACTCAAGGTCATCTTAACTCCTCTATGCATTGTGCTGTCTAGCTACCCAATACACAGATATCAAAGATATTTTTCAAAAATTCACAGATACTCTAAAATCCTTTTAAAATTTACTTTTTAATTGATTTTTTTTATCTTTACTCATATACATTTTAAAATATATCCTTCCTCGTTCCCTTATCCAGCAAACCATCCTTTGTAGAAAATATTTTCAAAGAAGAAAAAAGCAGTATAGCAAAACTTTTATCAAGAATTCATTTTTTCTCTCTCCCACCTCCTCAAACACTGAAAGAGAAAGAAAAAAGCAAGGAAGGAAGGAAGAAAAACAGAGAGAGAAAAAAGGAAAGAAGAGAGAATGAGAGAGAGAGGAAGGGATGAAGGAAGGGGAAAAGTAAGGAGGGAAAAAAGGAGGAGGGGAAGAGGGGAGAAAAGGAAGGAAGGGAAAGAAGGGAGGAGTGAAGAAAGGGAAGGAAGGAAGGAGGAAAGGAAGTGAGAAGAGGAGGAAAAGAAGGGAAGAAACATGGGAGGAAAGAAGGGAGGAAAGCAAGAAGGAAGGAAAGCAAGGAAGGAAGGAAGGAAAAAAGGAAGGAAGAAAGGAAGAAGGAAAGAAGGAACGAAGGAAGGAAGGAAAGAAGGAAGGACGGAAGGACCCCAGGATCATATATATACAATCAAGCAAAACAAGTTCCCTTCATTGGTCATATCTAAAAATGAGTTTCTTATTATGCATATTATTCTATTATCTCTCTGATATGAGGTAGTGAGTGTTCTCTATCAGTCCTCTGAAATCATCATTTTCTTTTAGTTGATAAATTTTTAAGTCTTTGAGAATTGTTTGCTTTTCCAATACTGATGCTAGAGTTTACATTGTTCTTCTGGTTCTGCTCACTTCTCTCTTCATCAGTTCATGCCAATCTTTCCATGTCTCCTTGAAATTGTTTTTTTCCTCCTTTCTTCCAGCAGCATCCTCATCTTTGTTCTCTCCCCAACCCATATCTAATCAGTTGCCAAATCCTGTCAATTATACCTTTACAACATATCATATATCATTGTCTGCTCTCTGGTCATTATTCTGATTGCTACAAACTATGACCAAATTAGTATTCCTAAGACACAGGTTCGACCATTTCATTCTAATGCTCAAAAATGTCCATGGCTCACCATTGCCTTTAGGATTAAATACAAACTCCTCAGCCTGTAATTCAAAGCCCACCACAAGCTGGAGCCCTCTTACCTTTTCCAATTTATTTCGTATTATTCCCTTTCAAACATTGTACCTTCACCCCAACTACCCTTCTAGCAATTCTTCCAATATCACATTTTATCTCTCTCTTCTCTGCATTATACAGGCTTATTACCCATGTGTAGAATGCACTCCCTCCTTACCTTCCTTGAAACTCAACTCAAGGATCAATTTCAATAAGATTTCAGACTTGACCTACTCCCCACTCCACCCAGTTATCAATATTCCTGTTCTCAAAATTATCCAGTATTTACTTATGTTTATACACACTGAATGTAAGCTTCTTGAGAGAAGACATTGTTTTGGTTCCGTCTTTTATCTTCAGGGCGTAGTACAGTACCTGGCACACAGTAAGGACTTGAACTCAATATAAACTAAATTCTTGAGTATTCTTATTCAAGTGTTCAAACTCGATCCATGACTATCAGTAGGCCAGTACCACTGAACTTGTGCATTAATGAAATGCATTAAAATATTTTCAGACTATTTTTAATTGCTATTCAAAGAATCCATATTTTTAAATAACTAGTATGCATCAATAAAGCATTTATGCAGCTTACACAATATGGATTTTGATCTTGTGGCCCTCTATTGAAAAAAACTTGGATGTCCTTCTCTAGGGACATCATGGTACAACAGGCATAACTCTGATATTTTCAAGTTCCTGCCTTGGAGCATTACTTATATAGAGAAATCAAATGGGTAAGATGTTTCTGTCCAGTCCAATCACTTCTCCATTTGTCAAGATTCATGTTGCCTACGCCTTTAAGATACAACACACAAATAAAAAAAAAACAAAGTGGAGAGTGAGTCTTAACTGCCAACGAACACTTAGAATCACAGGCTTGTAGGATCACAGAGCTAGAGACGGAATTCATTTAAATTGAGCCTATCCCCATTCCTGATCCTTGCTTAGATGATTTTAGACGCAACCCAATTCTCCTGATCATATTTCAAGGATCACCTTCCATCATCTTCACTCAACTCCCCCATCTTCTTCCTATCACCAAGAAACAAACAAAAAACATGAAAGTATTTATTAAGAGCTTATTATAAGAAGTGATCAAAAAATATGAACAAACAGTTCTCAAAAGAAAGTTGTGAATTATTAACAACCATATGAAAGAATGATTCAAATTACTAATAATAAGAGAAATGTGAATCAAAGGACCCTTAGGTTTCATCTCGTACCCAGAAAATTAGCAATGATGGCAAGAGGAAGAAATAATCAACACTGGAGAGGTGGTAGAGAGACAGGCACAGTAATGCATCGTTGTTAGAGCTGTGAATTGGAACAACCACTATGGAACCACTTGGAATTATGCAAATAAAATGTCCATACCCTTTGACCCAGAGATTCTACTGATAAGTATTTCACCCAAGGAGGTGATTGACATAATATAAAATATTTATGGCAGCACTTTTTTATGGTAGCAAACAAACAGAAGTAAAGAAAATATTCATCAATGAGGTATTGGGGGAAGAGAACAAACAGAAGTAAGCATGTATATGGTAACTACTATGTGCCAAGAACTATGCTAAGCACTTTTTTAGATATCACTTCATTTTATTCTCACAACCCTGAGAAATGTGGTTTATTATTTTATGATTGGGGAAAAAGAGGCAAAAATAGGTTAAGTGGCTTGCCCAGGGTCACACAGTTAGCATCTGAGGCTGCATTTGAACTCACATCTTCCAGACTCCAGGCCTGGCACTCTATCCACTGTACCACCAGCTGCCTCTACAAATTGTGGTACATGAATGTAAGGTAATATTGTGCTTCATGACTCAACTAACCTGAGGAACACAGAGAAGCATGAAAATGCCTACATGAACGGATACAAAGTGAAGTAAGCAGAGCCAAGGAAACAACATGTACATAACTGCAAATGATGGAACTGGAAATGATAATACCACCACATCTAAATAGCAATTGCTATGTGCCAGGCACTGTGCTAAGCACTTCACAGCTATCATCTCATTTTATCTTTAAAACAACCCTAGCAGGTAAATTCTACCATTATCCCCATTTTACAGATGAGGAAACTACGATTAAGTGGCTTACCCAAGATCACCAAGCCAATAAGTATCCGAAGCCAGATTTAAACTCAGGTCTTCTTGACTGTAGGCCTGACACTGTAGCCAACATGGCACCCAACTAGCACTTAGGAAAGAACAGCCACAAAATACCCAAAACCAAATACTGGGTAATCACGAGGATCATGTTTGTCAGGGTCCACAGCTGTGAAACATTACATTAAAAATGTCAGATATTTTTCAACGTATTATCTGTTTTACTGATTATTTTCTTTTTAAAATATTCTTTATTATAAAGGGATGATTCTCTGGGAGGGAACAGACAGAAGTATATAGGAGAGAATCTAGGCTATGTACAAACAAAAGATATTTTTAAAAAATAGTTTGTTTTTTTAGAGCTTACTACTGGCCTCGGGCTGTAGCTGTGGGATTGCAAAAGAGGTTTCAACAGTTTAGTTCACAGATCTTTGAATGAAAGAGCTGGAAGGGGACTTAGTATCTAGTCCAATCTCTCTGCTTTTACAGATGAGAAAGAAATAGAGGTTCAGAAAAGTCAGTTAACTTCTAAAGTCACACGAAGGATTAATGATAGAGTCTGAACTATAACCTAGATTGAGGAGTGAAACACACACGCATGAACCAGAGAAAGAATGATCTATAAAGCAGCATGTTGTTTGGTTTGCTTCCTTTCTCTTTCCTCTTTCTGGCTGGAGGATAACCCTGTATACCCTCCCCTGTAAGAGGGAATCCAGAATCTCTGTTCCACTCTAACTCTCTTACTCATCAATCTCTTCCTAATTTTGGTAGGCCACATTACTCTAGCACTATCCCAACCCTAGCCAAATGTAGATGACCGCTTTTTTGCTTGGAGGAGCAGGGAGATTCCAACTATGATCCTTCTTGTAAGATGGAAGCCTATTGGCACAAACCATCTGCCATATCACTGTATACTAAAGTCCACCAGGCCTTACCAGCTATTCTGACTCTATGACCTCCAGATCCATATGACCTGCCCATACACATCAAGCTCTTCCACCTTCCCAACAGATCTACTTTTCTAAATGTGTTTTCTGCCATAATTAGAATGTGATCTCCATGAGATAAAGGCCCCTCTCACCTAAAAGGGCCAGGGTCTCCCACTGCATCCTGAACCATCTGCAGTCATCCTGATGAATATCTGGCCACTGGAGCCAAATGGCTCTGGAGGAGCAAGTGAGGCTGGTGACTTTGCACAGCCCTCCCTCCCTCAAATCAAAGTCAACTACATGTCATGTCATCATCTCCCTGATGTCATGGTCTCACACAAAGTTTAAAGAGACTTTAGAAGTCATTGAATCCAGCCCCATACTTTTTACAGATAAGGAAACGGAGATGCAGAGAGTTTAAGTGATGTATTTAAAGTCACACAGCTAGTAACAATTCGAGAGATCTGAAGCTGGCCTTCCTTATTTAAGTTGATTGCTCTCTCCACTTCTCCATCCTATGTCATTCACATATGCAGTAAGTGATATGAGGAATTCATAAGGGCAAAGTCTAGCATTCTGTTCATTTTGCCCCTGACTATGTCAAGTCAGCAAGCATTTACTAAGTGCCTGCTACATACTGGGAACTGTCCTGAGCACTGGGGATACAGAGAAGGGCCAAAACAGGCCTTTCCCTCAAGGAGCTCACAATCTCATGTTGCCTTAAGCAAGTGTCAACCTTTCAAAAGCCTGCTTCCTCATCTATAAAATGTGGATAGAAACAGCACTCCCAGGATTCAAACAAGCTAATGGATGGAAAGTGCCGCCATTGTCTGGTACACTTTCAAGGTCAGTCTTACCTTGTGCAAGAAGATACAGACCCTGTCTTCAGAAAGGAGGTTTTCCAAATGAGATGTACACCTGTGTGTGAGTGTGTGTGTGTGTGTGTGTGTATGGCTGCACATCCAAGAGAACACATGATGCACACTTCTTGCCAGCAAACTAGGCAGATCAATCACAGCTTCTCTCCTGCCTTGACAGACATAGCATTTTAGGGCCTAGATAAACAATGGATACTTTTTAATTTGTAAGTGACAGAATGAAGAATATTGTGGATTTTCCCCACCAGACTGTAACAATATTAAAGTAAATCAAATTTTGCACCTCATTTATTTAACAATGTCGTTTTTTAGTTGCTATGTTTTTTAAGCCTCCCAGAATACCAAGCTGCACAAATTCCACAGAACTTATTTCTGGAGGAAAAAAAAACGGTTAGCACTTGAACACTTAATTAGAATTGGTTACGCTTCTTTTCTTTTATTAAGTGATAATTTATGAAAGACTACTTGAAGTTCGTCTAAAGCACTGCCTTTGGAAAGACTGAAGCAAGGGAATATGTAATCATAATGTAATGTAATCAGAATATTTAATTAACATGTAATCATAAAAAAAGTCTCATGGCATTAGTGTCCAAAAGTCAACAACAAGAATCTGTTGAAAGGGCAATATACAGAAGCCTCATAACAATGGCATTAATGTGGAATTTTATTTATTAAATCATTTTTCTACTCCAAACAGGAAAAAAAGAACCTGGGCTAGAACTGAGTAAATTGGGAAGATGGCCTCCTGTAGTTTTAAACATAAGTTGGGGCCTGTACATCCACCTTTATTCCCACAATTTCTTTCTTTCTCCTCTTGTTTCTTCTCTTTGTCTCCTCCTTCTTTCTCCTTCTTTTCCTCCTCCTCTTCCTTCTCTTCTTCCTCTTCTCCTCCTCCTCCTTCTTTTCTCTTCCTCTTCCTCTTCCTCCTCTCCCTCTTCTTCTTCTCCTCCTTCTCCTTCTTCTCAGCTGCTGTTGCTTCCTCTACTTTTTATTTGGGGGAGGGAAGATTTCCAGGGGCGAGAGGACTACAATTTTATTAATACAGGGATCTCCTGATGAGGAAATTTTCTGGCAGGAAGCAGCAGATCAGCACCTGCCATACAACTTACTCTCTTAGCAAGTGAGCCAACTTGCTCTAAATGACAAAGCCCAGAGCCACAAAACCAGTTATGTGCAAAAGGCAGGGAACTTGAAGTCTGGTTTTAATGACTAGGAGGACAGCTCTCTAACCACCACACCATGCTGCCTCTCACTTTGCCCTTAGGATTACAGAATAACACAGCTGGATGGGTATTTTAGCAATCTACTAATTCCCTGACTTGACAGTTTAGAAAACTGAGGCCCACATAAGCAAAGGGACTGGTCTCACCTACATAGTTACTACCCAAAGCATGGCACAATCCTCATTGCACAGGATTATAGATCTAGAGATTGTTCTTAGGACATCTAATCTAAGGCTCTCCTTTCACAAATGAAAAGACTGAGATCCAAGAAGTGTAAGTGACTTGCCCAAGTCAGATGTGGGAATAAAGCACAGGTCCCCTGACCTCCAGAATCTGTTTGTTTGTTTGTTTTCCACTCTACCATTCATAATCACTTCTATGCCTACGTCTATCTCCCTGGTTTAAAGTCATATTAAACACTAGCTCCCCAAACTAAGATTTTATTACTTGAATTTACAATTCATTTCATTCTGCTTTAAAGGCTCTACACAAAAGGAATACTTCATTACACTGAAGGGCCCCTAACTTTGCCAGTGTGATTCCTTTTTCCAACACAGATGGCAACCATCCATGCCTTAAGTCATATTCTTCATTTATTTAGCTATTCCTCTAATGGTGCACATTTATACTTTTTCCCAGTTTTTTTTTGTAATTATGAATAATGCATCTGGGAAATATTTTATTACAAATTTTCCCAGATTTTAAGTTCAGGAACATTTTAATATGATTAAAACAGCACCACTCACTCGTTCAAATTTCATAGGATTTATAGTGCCGTGGGGTGTATGGGTTGTTCAAGGAGGACCAGCACCTATGGTGTGAAGGCTTGTTGAACTCTTTTCAGGGCTGCTTATCCACCTTCGGTGTGTCCACCTGATTCAATCAACTCTTACCGGTGAGTCCATGAAACTATACCACACACAGTAGCCACATCTCAGTAAACCATCTCAGGGGATGGGTTAAATCAGTTGGGGAGTAACTGACAGGCCCCAAACCCCTCGATGATTTAGTGTGGTGTCCACCCAAGCGTGTGAAGACTTCTCCCTGTGGAATGGGAGGATAACAACTTATTAAGATGGCCATGAAGGAGGCAAAAATAGATATTGTGGAGCTTAGATCATGGTCAAAGAGTCCAAGAGTATCAACTATAACCCTGGGCCATCCCCATTCCTCTTGACCTTTGTCTTGTCACTGGATTTCAATGACTAAGGAAGAGAGAGTGAGGTTGATTACTGTGCAACTCTGCCTCACTTAAATCCAATTCACATGCAAGTCAAGATATCACCTGTGATGTCATTGGTCCTCTTTGAAAATGAAGGACTATCAACAACAACAATATCATAGATTAAAACTGGAAGGAACTTAGAGATTGTCTAGCCTAACTCCCTCATTTTACAAGAGGAAACTTGTCTCACAGAAATAAAATAAACAGATAATAAGCAGCAAAACTTGAATTTGAACACAGGTTCTGTGATCCTAAATATAATCCTCTTTCCTCTGTACCACCAGCCCCTCTGACCTTGGGCTTGTCTTCAGATAACAGTCTGTTATTTGGAGCTTTTTGTTTGTTTTGTTTTTGTTAGGAGGCAATCAAGGTTAAGTGACTTGCCCAGGGTCACACAGCTAATAAGTGTCAAATGTCTGAGACTGAATTTGACCTCAGGTCAAATTTTGACTCCAGAGCTAGTGCTCTATCTATTGTGCCACCTAGCTTCTCTCGGTCTGTTGTTAAGATACATTCAAAGCTGTTCAAGTTTTATACGTTCAGCCATAACCTTGACTTTTCTAGTCTAACCTTCAAGAACTAAGGCTCACCTCCGCATCTTGGTAAGCCTTTGAAAGAGGAGCTCACATGAAGCAAATGCTTAAAAAGACACCGTCTTAATACCCTATCATTCCATTGCTGTGAATATACCTTGAAAGTATTATCAAAAACAAACAAGAAAATAACGCAATATCATAATGCAATTAGGACCAGCAAAATATAAGGAAGGTCATGAAATCCATAAAGACTTTTACAAAATCAGACAAAGCCAGAAAAAAAAGGAATCAGAATAACAGAAGACTCACTAACTTGGACCATCTATGGGCAAAAGTGAGTGTGACAAAAAGGACAAAAAATCCTGATGGAAACCTATAGGGAGCAACTGAAACCACGTTAAGATTTATATATGGAATTAGTCCATTTAAATAAAAATAGTAATAAATGAAGTTTAATTAGTTGTGTTAGTGTTTAATATTAAGTAAATATATTACCTCCCGGGGGCAGGGGGAGGGAGAGAGGGGAAGCAAACTCTCAGAATACCTTCTTCCAGACAGAGCCCTGACAGAATAGAGAAGGTTGGAGCTGGTTCATAAGTATCATCAAATTCAAAATTAAAATAAGCAAACATGTTAGAGACTCCTTCAGTAGTGAACAAATTCTCTAAGCTGGTCTAATAACTGAATATTTTCTGTTGACATTATTACTGATATGAACTTCCTTATAAGAAATGGATCTATGAATATGCCTATGTTATTCTAAAATTCAAATGAAAAATACAAAAAAAAAAGGGGGAGCATGGTATTGTGGAAAGATCCCTGGATTTGATATTGGAAAAAAGCTGATAGACTAAAAACTTTTTTAGATTAATGATTGTTTCATTTTTTTCCTTTTAGATCCCTAGCACCTAACATGATATCTAGCACATCTGGATCTATAAGACACTAAGAGCCACCAGCAGCATTGCCTTTCTTCCTTGCCTTCCCTTCCCTTCTCTGTGACACTAGGCTGCTCAAAGGGATGAGGGTAGCCAAAGGGAAGAGCAACATGGCTGCTAATGTGCATCATGGATGAGCTAAGGGTCACTAATCACAATCCTTCCAGGGAGATGGAGCACCCCCAGGCCTTACCATCTGCCCTACCTACCATGGATCCTCTGGCCTTTCAGTCTACCTGCCTTTGCATCCTCCAGATACCTTCCAGGAAGTGCCATCTGATCTGTGGATGAACATTAAGGATCCCTGGGCTTCCATTCCACTTCACTGGTGAACTTTCAGGACTGTAGGCCATTCTAGGCAATCTGCAGCTGAACTCAATTACAATTGAGTTCCCCCCCACCCACCCCTATCCCAAGTAGAGTCTGGATTTTTTTTAAAGTAACAACTGTCTTTGTGTTTAGTACAGAGCTTAAAAAATGCTTTTACATTCATTAATTTATTCATTCATTTATTCCTAGTAAATAATAAATAATTGTTGATTGATTAATTAACTGGGTTCAAATCCCAGCTCTATTCCTTGTAACTTATGTGACCCTGGGCAAGTCATTGTTCTCTGCATCTCAGTTTCTTCCTCTGTTAAATTGGGGAAGGAGTTCTGTGTTGAGTTTTTAAAGATCTCAACTCTTTCAGCTTAAGATCTATGGTGCTTTGAAAGCTTCTTCCATCGTCCTGTCATATACACTAATCACTCCATTGAATTACACCTCAATGTGACATGGATCTAAGCTTGTGTTCTCAAAGACTATTCCTGTGGTGTGAGAGCTCTGCTCAGTCCTGCTAACTTGAAAGCCTTTCAGCTCAGGCCAAGGAAGGGAGTATATGTCATTTGAGGATTAACATAGGTAAGTTCAGGAGGTGTATCTATAGAAGGACCATAAGATGATATGTTTTCAACCCCAGCAATCTACAAATATTGTCCCCTAAGGAAGAAGGGGGTGGTGATCTGTGAACTGTCAGTGGAGGGTATGTCTCACAAAGATGGAATTACAAATCCTTAAATTGTTCAAGTAAATATACAATGAAAATATTGGTGTTTGGGAACATCTAGATAATTGGCCAATTTTTTTAACTTTGCAACCAGATCTTTGGGTCTTTATAGAAGAATCTCTGTTGAACTTTCCCTTATAATGATAACTAAAATAATAATAACTTTTTTATAGAGCTTACTATGTGCCATATAAGTATTTTAACATGTTTGGCCAATATTGCAATAGTTTTGTCACCCTAGCCAAGTCACTTAACCTCCCATTTTCTTTCTGTAAAATAGAACTTGTCCTTTCCAGTAAACTATGCACCTTCCAGTTATTCAATAATGTTCCTTTTTTAAGCCAAAAATGAGAAGACTATTTTATGGATGTACCCTAGGTACTGTTTTAGAAAAGGTGCTACATTTTTTGGATCATTATTTCATCAATTCTTCCAGTATTTTAGAAGAATCGAATATCTCTCACATGTCCAGGCAATGGTCACTTACATTTAAGTTATGAATTCTCTCAGCTCTTTCCCCCTTTTCTCTTTAAAAGCTTGCATTTCCTTAAAAATGTGAAGAGAAATTCTTATGTCTTTTCAATACATATTTTAGTATTTTTTTAATCTTTAAAATGATTAAAAGAAGACTTAAAAACAAATCTATCCCTTGGCAATTTGATTTGTAGGCAATAGAGAACAAAGTTTTACAAATTGAGTACTTTTAAATAAATCATAATTAATTAACTATGCAAATATATCAACGAAACTTGGCTACACAGTTAGATGACTAATTACAGTTCAGAAAGGTTGGAAATTGTAATACTTTTTTTTAAGCTTGGTTAATATAATGCTATAATTGGGGTTGCTTTGATCATTGAGAATGTCGGAGCCAATATTTTTTCAAGCTTGGCAGATTTTCAAATCATATGGTTTATGAGTTCTAAACTCTTACTGAAGTGGAGCCAATTCAATGAGTTGGAGACAAGAGACCTAGTTTCTAGTTTTGCATATGCCACTAACTACAAGAGCCAATCACCTCACCTTTGAACCTCAGTTTCCATATCTGCAAAATGAAATTACTTCTGAGGTGTCTAAAGCAAGACAGAATTATTTTTACTTAAATAATAAGCTATACTAATACTAATTTAGTATTTATACTAACATAGATATGTTATACATGTATTATATACATATGTATAAATACCGATGTGCATGTATATGCACATGTGCATATGTGTAGATAACTATATGAATGTATATGCATAATTGTATCGTTTGGTAGAACATTGGACTGCAGATCAAGAAGTCCCTGGTTCAAATCCAAGTGCCCCCTATCATCTGCCTTAACTTTTAGGCACTCAAACAGCTCCTGGAAATTTCAGTCCCTCTCTCTTCATTCCTGTCTTAATGAGCCTCCTGGCAGACAGAAGGGCCTGTTCACAAGCTCCCAGTGAGTCTTCTCTGAAGTCAAGCTCACTCTTATGAATTCCTGCCAAATCCCAAACTCTCTAACCCATCTTTAAGACCTCTCTAGTGCCTACAAGTGGGGGGATCAAATCAATTTGATGGCACCAAACAATGATTAAGCTCCTCCTATGTGCAGAGAGTATTACACAAGGTGCTGGAGAACATCCAAAGTTTGGTTAAGACAGTCTTACGGTGGAGATAGAATATTCTTTTACATTTGAAATAACTTAGCGAAAAAGAATGGCATTTTCTAGCCATTCTCATTTTACATGTTCTAGAATTCTAGCATCCCTTCCTTCATACCTAGGCTAAATTTCATAAAAAATAACCAAGGTTACTTTTATTCTAGGCCATTGATTCAGTTTTTAGGTCCTAATGAGGTCACACTTTAAAATGTAAGTTTTTCATCAGCAAGCGTAAAAATCAGTCAACAATTATTTATGAACATTCTGTGTCAGGCATTGTGCTACTCACTGGGCTTACAAATAGAAAAACAAAACAGTTCCTATCCTTAAGGAACTAACATTTTGCTAATAGATAATGAGAATGTATTAGTCCAATTTAGATTTAAAGGAGCAGAGGAGAAGGAAGAAGAGAAATATTGAAGTTCATTAATTCCCGATAGTTTAATTCCAATGTAAACTAAAATGACTTAAGCCAACACTCTTCATGTGATCTGTTCCTTTCATGAGGAGGAGAGATAGATTTCTTGTGTAGGAGGTATGATGTTTTGCTCTGTAGGTACCTTTATAGACCTATGACCATCAATGGAGATACATCATACAATGTCGAGGATTACAAACTATACCAACTCATATATTGGACCCTCGTCCGTGTCTCCCACTGGAGTCCTTCCTCAACTTCTCTTAATTTTTTTTTTTTGAGGGAGAAAAGCAATTAGGGTTAAGAGACTTGCCCAAGGTCACACAGCTAGTGAGTGTGTTAAGTGTATGAGGTCATATTTGAACTCAGATCCTCCTGACTTCAGGGCCAGTGCTCTATTCACCACCCCACCTATTTGCCCCTTAATATTTAATTGATACTCATAGAGGATGTGGGCTAAGTCAGTTTATTCCTAATTCTTGTTGCTTGATTAATTCATCTGTTTTTCTTGTCACGAATTTCTCAAATGGTGTCTTTTATACTTTTCACTGTGCAATTTCTTATTTATAACTCATTGCAGCTTGCTCATACCTACCATCTATCTCTCATTACCCTTTCAGTAATCCTCAATTTAAATTCTTTGGAAACCATGTTTTTCCATGACCCTTAAGACTATAATATTATTGGACTATAGAATCATAGATTTAAAGCTGGAAAATACCTTCAAGGACACTAAATCTAATCCCCTATTTTACAAATAAGGAAACTGAGCCCAAGAGAGTTTTAGTGACTTGTCCAGGGTCACACAGCCAGTAAGGACCTGAGGCAGAATTTGAATTCAGGTCCTCCTGACCCCAAAGCCAGGCCTCTCCACTGTAGATCCTAGCTCCCACGTAAGAATTGGAATTTGCTGATGTAAGTAATTAATACTTTTCTTTGGAGGAACAATGATTTAATGTATATGTTCTCTCTCCTAATATAGATCTCAATCCTCATACTGTTTGTGTGATCCTCGCCCAGGCTTTCCTATAAATCCTCCTGAGTAAAGATATTCAATGAATCCAATGAAAAGGGCAGCTAGGTGATATAGTAGGTAGAACACTGGGATTAGAGTCAGGAAGACCTGAGTTCAAATGTGACCCCAGACACTTACTAGCTGTGTGACCTTGGGCAAGGCACTTAACCCTGTGACTTTGCCTCAGTTTTCTCACCTGTAAAATGAGCTGGAGAAGAGAATGACAAACCACTCCAGTATCTTTTCCAGGAAAACCCCAAATGGGGTCACAAAGAATCACACATGACTGAAATGACTGAACCACAACCAATGAATTCTGTGAAAGCCTTCCCCCAATTATTTTAACTCAAGAATGTCATCACACCACTTAGACATCCATCAATCTTGACCTACCTCCTTTTCCAATTATATCTGTATCTGTATGAGTGTGTGTGTGTGTGCATCTATAATTCAATTGTATATTATATAAACATATATTACATATTATGTTATATATTAGATATATTTTATGCATCCCCTTGGTCATTTTTATACTGTTTCAATGCAGTAGCATCTTTGGGAATATGCTACAGCCTGCTTACACCCACAAGATGTCATTCCATTGCTTTCTGAGTTGTTTGTAATGTTAATTCCTCTAAGATTCTGGTACTCCAGGATTAACAGCCATATGGCATCATATCACCAGGATACTGGTGTGAAAGTGTTGGGCTTTTATAGCAGTAAACAGTTTGGGGTCTTCAAAAGCACTACATTTTACATAAGCAATATAGACCAGACTCCTCCTACTGCTCAATAATGACTGAACTGAGTTTAATTAAGTATCCAGTCCCATGGCAATAATGTGTTTTTCATAGAGCCACAGAATCAAAAAATTTAGAGGCTAGAAGGGATTTTATTGTTGTTATTAAGTAATTTTTCAGTCCTGTCCAACTCTTTAGACGGCCCTCTATCCACTGTACCACCTAACTGCCCACAGGATCTTATGGATGATCTGAAATGACCCTCATTTTTCATATTAGGAAACTGACGCCAAGTGCCTTTGGCCACACTCATTGGTGTCAGAGCCAGGATTAGAACCCAAGTTTACACACTCTCCAACTATGCTTTTTATACTCTGTCATGAGCCTCAAGGGAAAAAGAGTAATTGGTTAGAAAGGTAGAGTGAAAACAAGGAGATTAAAGTTTCATGGAAGCTAAGAGATTAGAGAGCATGGATATTAGCACAATTTGGCAGGCGTGGATACAATTTTGAAAGTTTCTTCCTTTCTCTGGCTCATAGTCCCCACCTAGGAAACTCAGAGAAACGTGTGCATAATCCTCTCCAGTATACTGAAAAAATCTCTACTTATAAGTACAGAGGTCCTAATATTAAAGAAGGAAGATGCTGTTAAAAAAAAATGGTACCCGAAATAGAACCACAGGAAAAAGGAAACTTTCTAATAGTGCTACAATAGATCTTCCAAAAATCTATTGTAAATTCCCAGACAAATATGTTCCCAAACATAGAGGTCTTTACCTCTGAAGTCCCCAGTGATGCCCACAAAGTGGTACCATACTTCATTCTCTATTGTAGTTCTTCTACTTCCCCTTTAAAACCAGCAAGCAGTTATAGATCTCAGCAGGGCTTGTGATATCATTTTCTGGCCATCACTTTCATTATGCACCATTGTATTATGGCCAGGAAAAGACCAAACTTTGGAAAAGTTTTCTCAATCACTGATCAGTCTTTAAAGACGGAGAGCCCCCAGGAAACTTCCCAGAGTGGAGATTTCCCCTTTATGTGTTATCTTCACCCATTCACCCTTCCTAATATGTGCCCAAAGACTCCTTTTCATAGGATTCTCATGCCTATCCACTAATGAAAATTTAAAAAAATAAAAAAATCAGTAGGAAGTATGAGCTTGCAAAAGATGGAACAGCTATGATCCAATGGAAACAGTTCTTGAACAGGGGACCAAATGTCCTGGGTTCTAGCGTCTTCCAGTAAATGCCCTGCATGACCTAAACTTCTCAGATCCTCCCCATTATTTCTGCAACCACCCTAATTCACCAAGTATTCCTTATATTAAAATGAGGTGAACTAGAAGACACCTGAGGTCCTTCCTCAATCTAAAAGTGTATGATTCAAGACTAGTGGTCCCTAAATTCCCCTCTTTCACCACAATCCTAGCAGCAGACATTAATTCAATGAGCAGCGCAGGAATTCAATTATCAGCAACAGCTAGGTGGTGCAGGGAATAGAGAGCTGGGTCTGGAGTCAGAAACACCTGAGTTCAAATCTGACCTCTAACACTTACTAGCTATGTGACCCTGGGCGAGTCACTTAACCCCTGCTTACCTCAGTTTCCTCATCTGCAAAATAGAAATAATAAAAGCATTTATCTGCCAGAGTTGTTGTGAATATCAAATGAGAAGATAATTTTAAAGTACTTAGCACAGTGCCTGGCACATGGTAAACATTATATAAATGTTAACTGTTTTATCTTCATAGATGACGTCCACATACATATGCCCAACCCTAGTTTCTCTCCACTAATGCATTACCATCCTTACAATCACCTAGTTTACCATCTCAAATTCATCTTTGACTCCTCACTCTGCCTCTTTTCTCCATTATATCCAACCAGTTGTTACATCTTGTCAATTCAATTCCCTCAAAATCTCTTGTATCCAAGCCGTTATCTCCACTTCCATGGGTATCATGCTAGCATACTCCCCCATTGCCTTAGGCTCTTTTAGGTAAGCTGTCCCCTTTTCTTGCCCACATCCAAACTGTCACTTTCCCAGTCATCAGCTCCGAATGATGCCTCTTGTGCACGTAGCGCCGCCTGTCTTCTATTTCTCCTTTACATATTGTCTTGTTCCACTAGAACAGGGGTTCTCAACCTTCCTAATGTGGTGACCTTTTAACACTCGTATGTGGGCGTATCTGCATGTGTGCGGACCCACCTGGAGACAGATAGAGGAGCGGTGTCTTGGTTCCCAAGGCCATCAGAAATATGTGTTTTCCGATGGTCTTAGGCAACCCCTGTGATCCCTGTGAAAGGGTCGTTTGATCCCCAAAGGGGTTGTGACCCACATAATGTAAGCTTCTTGAGGGCAGGGTCGTGTTTACTTGTGTTTATATCCCCAGTGACTAGAACGTAGCAATCATTTAATAAATGTTCTACCTACCTGTTTTATACATATATTTATATATGTGTATATATAATGCACACATATAACAAATATATATTAGTAGGCTATAATTATTAATAGGTTAATCATGCAAATATATATACACAAACATATAAGTAGGCTATTGCAATAATGCATATTTATGCAAAGGGCAATTAGGTGGTATAGCAGAGAGAGTACTAAGCCTGGAGTCAATAGGACTTATTTTCCTGATTTCAATTCTGGTCTCGGATACTAATTAACTGCATAACCCCTGGCAAGTCACTTAACCCTATTTGCCTCAGTTTCCTCATCTGTAAAGTGACCTAGAGAAGGAAATGGCAAAACCATTTTAATACCTTTGCCAAGAAAACCCCGAATGGAGTCACGAGGAGTCAGACCTGCCTGAACAACAATGACAATGTAGGCATGTAATAATGCACGTATATGTAGTATTGTAATGGCCTCCTAAAGGATCTCCTTGCTTCCAGTCTCTTCCTTCTCCATTTGATACTCCATAGGGCTGCCAAAGTGACATTCCTAAAGCACTGGTCTAACAAAAAAAGATCTGCTGACTCCTTGTTGGCTCAAAGAGCATTTGGAAAAGCCCCTGTTTTAGCATTTCAAGCCCTTCACAATCTGGCTCCGGCATTATTATCACATCATTCCCCTTCATAGACTCTGTGGTTCAGCCAAACTTGACCTGGTGATAGCATACCCTCACCAGTGCTGCCAAACTTGCTATTGTTCCTACACAGCAAGCCATTTTCCACCCCCTGGATTTTGCATAGGTTTTCTATCCCCCCGGCCTGAAATATGCTTCTCCTTGGCTCTCTGTCTTTTATAATTCCTAGCTTCCTTCAAAGCTCAGATCTAGTGTCTTCTCCTACCACAGAAGGTCTTGTTTGATCCTTCCAGCCACTAGTGCCATTCCCCCTCAAATACTGACATGTAAACACACATTTGTGTGTGTGTGTATACACACACACATATATATATACACACATACACATATATCCATATATGTACACTGTGTGTATGAATTTTGTTTATTTTTTCATTCATTTATATGTGTGCGTGTTGTATCCTCCAATGCCCCCAATAGGATATAAATCTTTGAGGGCAGAACTGATTTCATTTTACTTTTCTATTTCCAGCATCTAAAATAGTGTTTAATAAATAAATTCTCATTGATTGATAGATTGGTTGGTCAGTTGATTGACTTCTAGTTTCAAAATTCTGGGATGTTGGAGTACTTTTTATTTGGAATAGTCACAATCTTCCCACCATTTTTCAAAATAAGTTCCCAGATATTTTTGGTTTGGCTGTGTGCACATTTTCTGCTCTGATTCGGAATCATCCTTCTGATTCTGACGACTATTATGGACACATTGGTTTTTCTTTTTATTATTATACTTCCATTTGTCACATCTCCTGGGTGGTCAGACAGGGCACTGTGAGAAGCAATACACAACCTGAAAATGATTGCTATCCATTAGTTGTTGCCAACCTTTTTCAGGTGTTTATATCCCATTTTGTGTTTTTATTATTTGAGCCGAATGGCCTTTGAGGGGGGAAAAGACCTTTTAAAAATTTAACCTCTCTGGCCTGCAGTTTCCTAGCCAGATCAATAAAAGGGTTCACCTAGTAAAATGTAGGGTCACCAAGATCACAGTTTCATTTTTGTGCTACTATCTCCAGGATTATACACATAGTAGGTACATAATAAATGTTTGCTGAAACAAAATGAACTCAATTAGATGATCTGTAAAGCCTCTTCTCACTCTAAATCCTATGAGGCTATGAAAATAATCACAATACAACTACTGATAGCTTAGTACTATAGTGAATTCCATCCAAGATGACAAATGGACAGCAAATTGCTTCTTATTGAAAGGGAGAGTTCTTTGATCCTGCTGAGTGACACTGACAGCCTGCTCTGTGTGGTGTGGAATGCTTTCCCCACCTGACATTTTTCATTCCTGATGAAAAAGAGTATGACCCCATTAAAAAAAATTCAAACCTTTCTTTTGGAACCTATATGAATTGTATTTGTCACTTCTCCCTTACTTCCTGCTTTCCGTAATATTCCTAACTGATCCTACAGTTTGGCAACTAAACTTGGGATCAAAAGTAAACTTTCGAGCTTGTGTAAAAGGATTATGAAATCACACTATTTCAATAGATACTCATTTGCTTCCTTGCTTGCTATCAGAAAATTCATAGCTGTTATAACAAATATTTATTTATAGAAAGGGATTTTTTTTATTTTATTTCATCTACCTCCTGTCTATTAAATCAAAAGGGTGTAATTCATCATTTGACTCACCCAAGCCCTTCACCCTGCCATGCACTGTGATGTAAAGCAGAGGATTTGTGAGGGTGCAACAAGAAATAGCAGGAGGGAAAGATGGTTTTGCAAGTGATCTCCTCATCACAGTTATGTATCTTCAATATTTAGTTGTTGTGGCAGGAAAACAGCAACAAATACATGAACTGTAAACCATCTGGCTTGAAATATGTTCAAATATGAATGTTCATCTTGAAAAATGAAATCTATGGAATTCTGGCATCCACTTTGACTTTTGAGAGATGAACAGCTTGGGTATGCAAAGGAGGGATCTAGAGACTAGCCTTTTTACACTTTATTTTTTTCCCGAACAGAGACATCGAATGATTCACTACCTGGGAAAGAAAACTTCCCCCTAGCTTTTATTTACTTTCGTGGAAACCACTATGTCATTGTTGTTCTTAATCTTAGGTACGGTATTTACATGAGGGGATTGTTATGATCCTATCTCATGTTTTGAGAGGTAAAAGAAACAAAAAGTGTTATCATCTCACATTTCCTGGGGACTGATATATGCTAGACAAAACACTACACACATAAAGAATGTGGCAATCGATCCTGACTTTCACCAAACTATGCTAAGAAGAGAACAATCTAACTTTGTAAATTAAAGGCAGCGTGGCATAGTGGAAAAAATATAGTTTAGTGTAAGGACAGGTGGATTTAAGTCCTCATTGCTTAATTTTTCAGAACCTGTTTTAATATCTGTAAAATTGGAACAATTAAATTCCTACTAACTACTTCACAGGTTGGTTGTGAGTATTGACTGAAGTAAGGCATGTAAAAAGTTTTTGTAAACACGATGCACTGGATTGAATAAGATTTTACCCCCTTTAAGCTTTAGAGGTTGTTTGTCCTGAGTTTGTGTTAAGAAAATTTAGTTATCAGTTCTTCTTGTCTTTCCCTTAGGAGTCCAAGGTGATTCAGAAGTTTCTTGAACGTTGGTTTTTACAATGATAGAATAGTGAATGATGGCTATCAAGGGACTCTCTAACCCTGTTAGCACCCTAGTCCTGGACCTTATGACTTCTCATCTGGACTATTTTATCACTCAAATGTATGTACTACTTTGTATAGAATATACCATGTACAGACTATACTTGTGGATTTGTACACAATATACCTTGAGCATCTTAGAGATTCTTCTGTAGTAACTCCAGGTGGGGGCAATCAACCAAACAGAAAATTGCCAGTTTAAAGGATAGCCCCCCAGACCCAACCCAATTTGGAGCATCTCAGACTCTTAGGAGAGATCTTTTCATCACCCTCCTCCCACCAATGTCCTGAAATTCAATTTAATTCAATAAAAATTATCAAGTGCCTACCATGCAAAAACCACTGAATTATCCAATGGGTATACAAATTCAAAAATGAAGCAATACCTACTCTAAAAAACTTACATTCTATTAGGGGAGGATATGACATGCACACGAGTGAGTAAATATATACAAGATAATTTCAAAATGGAGAGAGTACAGCAAAGGCTCACGGAGGAAACAACTCCTGAGCTATGCCTTAAAGGAAGGTAGAGATCATATGAGGTATAGGGGAAAAGGAAGGACATATCAGAAATGGTATACTGTTTATGCAAAGGCATGGAGGTGAGATATAACATAGAAATAGAATCATTTGACTGAAGCAAAAAGTATGTAAAAGGCAGCAATATGAAATGACTACTATTGTAAGTGGGAAGCAGATTGTGGAAGGCTTTAAGTGACAGGCTGAAGAGTTTTTATTTTATCCTAGAAGTAATTAGGGAGCTATCCAATATTTTTAAGTGGGTGGGATGGGAGGAATAATGTGGTCAGATTTATGTTTTAGGAATATCAATTTGGCAGCTATGTGGAGAATACATATTGGAGAGAGAGAGAGATTGGAACCAAAGAGACCAATTACAGATCTATCAAAATAGAACAGTTGATACATTATAATGATATGATACCAGACCAGGCCATGAATGGAGAGAAGGGGATGAATTTAAACAACATGGTGGAGGTAGAACACAACTAACATAACCTGGCAACTGACTGGATACTGAGACTGTATGAGGGAAAGGTAAGAATCAAGGATGATTCCTAGGTTTCAAGTTTGGGTGACTAGAAGAATGTTAGATCCTGTATGGTTTGGAGAAAATATAATGAGTTCCATTTGTCTCATGCTGCAGAAACATCTATGGGACATATAAATGAGAAAAATGATCATAGTAAGCACTTAATAGATGCTTCTTGAATGATTCCTTACAATTATGTAGACTTTAGAGACCATCTGTTCCAATACCCTGATTTTACAGATGAGGAAACCTGAGTTTGAATCCCACCCTCAGACACTTTGTAGTTATTGGGAACTGAGCAAATTGCTAAACTTCTCCGGACTTCAGAGTCTTCATCCATAAACTGAAAATATTAGACTCAATGGAAGGTCTCATCCAGGTCTGAATGAATGATCCTTTAAGTGGCATCATTGGAGATAAATAGCAGAACCAAGATTTGAACCCAAATCTTTAAGCCTCAAATCCAGTAATCTTTCCAGAGTACTGGAATAACTCTGTAGAAGTAAAGGGTTTTGTTTTTGTTTTCTGTTGCTTGAGGAGAATAGAGCCAAACCAAGGTAGAAGAAAAGGTGATTTAGAGATCATTGGTTTGGGTTTTGTGCCAAAGCAGCTCTCTTATGGCCAAGACTAATAATTCAGGTTCACAGGAAATCAGCTTTTTTGGAATGCTTTTCCCCAGCCCCTCACAAATTCATTTTCTACATTTCTTTCGTGTTCCATCTCAAGTCATCTCCTTTATTGAGAGTTTCCTGACCAACCTGTTGTGCTGATCTTTCCCTTTTGAGATCCCCTAGCCCCTGTATGTATAATTTGTGCCACAACATTATTCCCCCTCCTTGTATTTGTACTCTATTTTTGTCATATGTAAATTTTACCTCCTGATCAGGCAATGAATTTTTCAAGAGTAGAGATGGTATCTTTAGATGGAACCTTTTTGGTTCCCTTTTAATGCCCAATACAGCATTATATTCACAATATTCTCGGTTAATCCTGGTTGAATAAAAGAAATGTTGAATGAACCAAAAATTATAAATTGTTTAATTAGCCTAAATGAAAATCAGCCCAGATGAATATTCTTAACTATGATTTTAGCAAAGATGAGATAAAAATTGGACTATATAGAACTCATTTTACTCCAAGAATAAAAACAAAACCTACCCAAGTAATAATAACTGAGATTCATGTGCACATTAAGATTTACAAGGCATCTTCCTCACAACAATTCTCTAAACATACAATTATTTTTTTCCCATTTTACAGATGAAAAAACTGAGTCTTCGTTAAGCAACTTGCCCATAATCACAAAGCTGGCACATACAAGATTGTAATATGCATAGAGTCTCATAAATTTTGAGCTAAGAGAGACCTTAGAGGTTATCTGGCCCAAACATCTTCTTTTAAATATTTTTTTCTAACAAAGATCTGCCTTCTTCCTCTCCCGCCTCTCTTCCTACCTGATTTTATTTGTTTGTTTGCTGGTTTCTTTGTTTATTTATATTTTTGCAGATGAAGAACAGAGGCCCAGAGAAATAAACTTTGCCCAGTCTTGCCCAGAGTCACATAAGCAGTAAGAGGCAGAGCCAGGATCTGGAGTAAGAAGATCTTGGTTTAAGATCCCATACCAGTCAATCAGTCAATGAACATTTATTAAGCACCTCCTGTGTGCCAGGCACAGTGCTAAGCACCAGGGATGCAGAGAAACCTAAAAGACAAAAGACAATGCCTGCTCTCCAGGTGCTCACAATCTAATGGAGCAAATAATATACAACTATGTAAAAACAAGCAGTATTTACAGGATAGACTGGAGGGACGGCACTAGAAGGAAGGGGATTGAGAAAGATCTCCTTTAGAAGGTGGCATTTTAGCTGAGTTTTGAAGGCAGCCAAGGAAACCAGGAGACAGAGATGAGGACAGAGAGCATTTCAGGAAAGTGGACATGGAGGGAAAATGCCTGAAGTCAGGAGGAGTTTCTTGTACAAGCCACAACAAGGAAGCCAGTGTCACTGAGTCAGAGAGGATCAGGAGGATCTGGATCAGGAGGCAGCAGAGAGGAGAGAAGGCAGCAGTGACGGGAGATGTAAGATGTAAGAGACTGATTAGGTGGGAGGAGGCAATTTATAAAAGGGCTACCAACTCCTCCACCAAGCATATGAGATAACGTATGTGTCATATTTGTTCTTTAATTAAGATGCTTGAATATAAAATATCAATTTAATTTATGGTTTCCTTTACAATTTTTCCAGGTTCTTGAGTCTTTCAAAAAGGAGAAAAAAATGAAATGAACATAATGATCAGTGTGAATATTCCTTGGAAACGAGAACACCTCAACTGATGTAGGTGCTCGAATCCTACTAATCCTAACACAGCACCATGCATGAAGAGGTGCTGACTAAGCGTTTGTTTTGGATCCCGGTGATGACATTTGGTTATTGGGAACAGGGACAGGCATTGTTTCTTTAATGTTTAGTTAGAAGAGAATCGCTTGCAGGTGCTGCTTTTTCTAGGATGAACTCCTCTGCACTATCTACAGGGAGCTCCAGTTTTTAGTATGCAGCAGCAAAAGCTTCCCGATGATCAATCTCGCCCTTGAGGATCAAAGAGTTCCTTTGTTGGGTCAGCCACTCTTTAACTGTGAAACACTAAAGCAGCTAAAAATATAACGCTGAAGGATTCTAGTCTAAGAGAGCTGTGCAACACAAGTACTGTTGGCTTTCTGTTTGCTATAAATGTGCTTGCCTTCAGAATTTTATCCCTCCAATTTAACCTCTCTGCCTCACTTTCCTCCCCTTCAAAATGGGTGTGATAATTGCTTGCACTTCACAGGTTGTTTGGAGGACCAAATAAGACAGAATATTTAAAGCCTTTGCAAACCTAAAAGTGCTATATAAATGGTAGCTGTTATTGTTTTTCACTAAAGAAGAAGAATATAGTATGAATTTCTATTGAGAGGTTTTTATTTTTTTATTTTTTATTTATGTATATTTGTAAATTTTATTTTTATTTTTTAATTTACGTTATCTTTAAATTGGGGCTAACAAAATTCTTCTCCTCTTTCAAGGCTCCATTCAGTTGCCACTTCCTACATGAATT
The DNA here is from genome assembly GCA_028627135.1 of Pseudochirops cupreus. Classification (NCBI taxonomy): domain Eukaryota; kingdom Metazoa; phylum Chordata; class Mammalia; order Diprotodontia; family Pseudocheiridae; genus Pseudochirops; species Pseudochirops cupreus. Next base: position 314,258,587 of record CM053584.1, on the reverse strand, counting down.
CCCAACCCCCATCAGCAACTGACATCTGTCTAGATCTTCTTCTTTTCCCCATCACTTTTTATTGTATTCCACATGGATTTTTAGGCAGTCAATGAACATTTATTAAACACTTACTATGTGCCAGGTACTGTGCTAATCACTGGGGATGCAAAGGAGCTCAAGGTCTAATTAATGTGAGAGACAATATGCAAACAACAATGTACAAACAAGATATATATATACAGGATATATTAGGGGTAATCCCCCACTGAGAGAGAAGCTACTGAGATTAAGGAGAACTAGGAAAGGCTTCTTGCAGAAGTTAAGTTTTTAGCTGAAACTTGAAGGAAGCCAGGGAAGTCAGTAGGTGAAAATGGGGAGGAAGAGCATTCAAGAATTGAGGGAAAGTCAGTGAAAATGCCAGCCAGGAGCCAAGAGATGGAGTGCTGTGCTCAAGTGAAGAGAAAGGTGGGGAAAAGGTTTAATGAGATTGGAAAGCTAGAAAGAGATCAGGTCATGAAAGTGATAAGGAACCACTGGAGTTTACTGAACAGAGAGGAGTAACGTGATCAGACTTATGTTTTAGGAAGATTGTTTTGACAGTTACATGGACAATGGACTGGATCAGGGAAAAATGAGGTATAGAGACCAACCAGTAGGCTATTGTGATAATCCAGGTGTGAGAGGAAGAAGCCTTGCATGAGGGGACTTGTGTACGTGTTGTTCCTTCCTCATAATCTTCATGAGATCAAGGGCTATCTCACTCATCATTTCATGGAAGAACAAGGTGTCATATTTGGGAAAGAACTTAGAGGACATTGACATCTTATCAAGAAAAACTGAAACAGGATCATGAAGAATCAGACACAACTGAACAATAGCAACACTTGGTCCTTCTGTGACATAGCCTGCGAAGCATTACTGTCATTCAGTAGTTTCAGTTGTGTCCGACTCTTCATGACCCCGTTTTGAGTTTTCTTGGAGGATGCCGGAGTGGTTTGCCATTTCCTCCTCCAGATGATTTTACAGATAAGGAAACAGAGGCAAATAAGGTTAAATGACTCACTCAAAGTCATACAGCTAGCAAGTGTCTGAGGCTGAATTTGAACCCAGGTCTTTCTGATTCCAGGACTGGAACTCCATCCACTGTGCCACCTAGCTGCCCCACCTGAGAAGTAGTTCTTCATCATCATCATCATCATCATCATCATCATCGTCATCACTAACATTGATAAAGTGCTTTAAGGTTTACAAAGCAATTTTACAAATATGATCTCATTTTATTTTCACAATAGCCTTGGGAAACAAGTGCTGTTATCCCCATTTTATCCACTTTACGGATGTGGAAACTGAAGTAGGTGGAGGTTAAGTCACTTGCTTAGTGGCACAGAAATAATGTGTATATCTGAGACCAGATCTGAATTCAGGTCTTCCTGATTCTAGGTCTAGAGCTCCATCCACTGTGCCACCTCCATCCCTCCCTCTGTTCAGAGATTTCCAGAGAAGGGAGATGTATTGCATCTTCAGACAACCCACTCCATGAGTTGGATAAATCCAATTGTTAGAAAATTTTTCCCACTATGCCCAAAGGGCTAAAAAACCATGCATACCTTCTGACTTAGCAATACCACTACTAGGTCTGTATCTTGAAAGAAATAAAAAACAAAAAGGAAAAGGACCTAAACATATACAAAAATATTTATAGCAGCTCTTTTCTGGGGGGGGCAAAGAATTAGAAACTGGGGGAATGCCCATCAGTTGGGGAATGGCTGAACAAATTGTGGTATGTGATTATGAAGAAATACTATTGTATTATAAGAAATGAGGAGCCGGATGCTCTCAGAAAAACCTGGGAAAACTTACAAGAACTGATGCAAAATAAAATGTACTACATACAAAGTAACAGCAATATTGTAAAATGATCGTCTGTGAATGACTTGGCTATTCTCAGCAGTACAACGATCCAAGACAACTCTGAAGGACTTAGGATGGAAAATGATGCCCATCCCCAGAGAAAACTGATGGTGTCTGAATACATATTGAAGCATACTTTTTTACTTTATTTTTCTTGATTTTTTTTGTCTGTATTTTCTTTCACAACATGACTATTATGAAAATGTTTTGCATAACTACACTTGTATAACCTATATAGAATTGCTTGTCTTTTCATTTGGGGAGTGGGGTAGGGAGGGAAGAAGAGATAAAATTTGGAATTCAAAGTTTTAAAAGCAAATGTTAAGAATTGTTTTTACATGTAACTGAGGAAAAATAAAATACTAACTAAAGCATTTTTAAAAGAAAGGTTATTTTTTTCTTACATCAAGCTTAAATCCACTTCTCAAAACTTCTACCTATTATTCTTCCTTCTCTCCTCTGGGGGAAACAAAATAGAATGAATCTAATCCCTTTTACAAATAACAGACCTTCACATACTTGAAGATAGTTATCATATCTCCCTACATCCTCCTATGGTATATAGGACTCGTAATTAGTGCTTAGCTCAGGCACAAAACAGGCACTTAATAAATGCTTCTTGACTAATTGACTGATATTCCCTACAGGCTGGAAACCTGTCTCTATCACTTACCATCTGTGTGACCTTAAGCAAATCATTTCACATCTCTGGCCCTCACATTCCATATCTATAAAATGAACAAATTGGGCTAGATGGCCTCTGACGTCCCTTCCACCTCTGAAGCTAGCATCATACGTTCTTGAGGTTCTTCTGACAAAGACAGAAAAAGGATCCCTAGTCCTGAGCACAGTGACTTAGACATAGTGGGTACTTAGTGAATGTTTATTGAATACAGCAGTGGACATAGCCTTTTGCATTAGCAAGACTGATTACATCCATCTTTCAAAACAAAAAAGGCAACATTCATTTCACTGACTTTCAGGCATTTGTGACTAATGGGCAAGGGAATACCGTCTAGTTGAGAGCATATATGCATTTAAAAGCCATGGTTGATAGCAGTGCCTACTTAAAATGAAATGGTTTGCATCTTTGCAGAGGTGGGAGATTGTGGGTGTGGAATATTCCATATACTTGTCAATTTGTTAATTGATTTTGCTGATGTGATTTTTTTTTCTTTGTTAATCTTTATTACAAGATACAGCAAGATGGCACAGTAGATAGAGTATTGAGCCTGGAGTGAGAAGGATGTGAGTTCAAATGCAGCCTCAGACACTGTGTGACCCTGGGCAAGTCACTTCACCCTGTTTGCCTCAGTTTCCTCATTTGTGAAATTAGCTGGAGATAAAATAGCAACCCACTCCAGTATCTTTGCCAAGAAAACACAAAATGGGGTCATCAAAGAGTCAGACTCACCTGAACAACAACCACTATTCTCTGTATAAGGGAACTGAAAGAGATATTTAGAGATGAAATGAAAGTGAGGTAAAAACAAATGGTAACTATTAAAATGAGATTTTTGAGGAAAAAAAGGAAATCATTTGCTAGTGAGTTTTTGAGTACAGCAAGTGATCTTCAGTATTCCTTTCTTCCCTGTCATTTAGCACAAGATCCCCCATATTCAAGATTCTCTGGCATTCTGCAAATTCTTGTCTACATTTCCCTCCCCCAATCTCTCCCTAGTCCTGACCATTTTTCTCCCTGTTTGACTTTGTCCCAGATAAGCACTAGGAATTCAGAGGGGTAGCAATTGTAGACATGGTCCTTGCAAAGTCCTTTAAAATCACTTTGGCTAAGACAAACCTCATTATCCTAAACAGCAGAACCTGTCGATATTTGTTCATGATGTGTAGGCATAAAATGTCACGAGGAAGCAGACAGAAGATAAGCATCCTAGAGCACCTGGCACCTGCAGAGCCCTCAATGTACTTTGTGTTGTCTGTCACAATCCCTGCATCAGAGACAGAGAGCACAAGGTGCAATTGAAGTTGGCTCTTGTTGTCAAGACAAGAACTGACATCTGGAATCTAATCAACTTGGAGACCAATGATGTAATCTGATGGTTTGGGATGTCTTTTAACTGAGAAAGAGGTAACACCCTCCACAGGTCATGGCTATGAAACCGTAATGACACTGATGTTTAACAATAAGAGCCTGTATCTAGGTAGCACTCAAATGTTTAAAAAGGGCTTTCCCAGCACTTAGTACAGTGCCTGTTGAATGGTGGTATTGTTATTCAGTCATTTCACCCATATTCAACTCTTCATAACTCCATTTGGGATTTTCTGGGCAAAAATTCTAGAGTGGTTTGCCAACTCTTTTTACAGATGAGGAAACTGAGGCAAAGAGGTTTAAGTGATTTGCTGGGTGTCACACTGCTAGTAAGTGTCTGAGACTAGATCTGAACTTGTGAAGATGAGGCTTCCTGATTCCAAGCCCAATTCTCTATCCACTGTGCCATCTAACTGTCCAGTCTGATGAATAGTAGGCACTTAATAAAGGCTTATTGAATGAATAATATCTAACTCACTGACTTCTCCCAAAAATTATTTGCAGGAAATAATAGTATTCCCATTTTAAGATTTATTTGAAAATACACCTACACATTGTTCCCTATTACCACAATAATTTTTAAAAGGAATGCAATGGGATTGTAGCTCTTTTTTTAAAGCACATGTTTAAAGCTTATGCTTAAATGTCAGAGACTGGACTAGAACTCAGGTCTTTTGGGTCCAAGGTTATACTAGTACACTGCCCCCAGTTAAGAAGAGAAGATTTTAGCATTTATTGAGAGAATTTGTTGAATACTGACTGAATATGAGAGTCTGGGATGGGACTGGGATCTTATATTTCTCTTTGGTCCTAACCTCACCATTCATTAGTAGTGTGACCCAGAAAAGTCCATGACTCCTTCTCATTGCCTCAGTTTCCTTATCTGCAAAGTTAGGCATTTGGATTAGATGGTCTCTGAGGTTCCTTCCAGCTCTGGCATGTTGTGATATAATTGGCCAAGTGTAGTGAAGTTGTATTCAGAGTACCTGGGCTCAAATCCCCACTCTGCCACTTTCTGCTTTCGCGACCTCAGGAAAGTCACTTAACCTCTCTGGCCCTCAATTTCCTCATCTATAAAATGAAGAGATTGGACTAGATTATATCTCAGGTCCATTGTAAAGATGAATCTATGATTCTATGACCATAGCATTCTCCCTAAAAAGAAAATCTCTGAAAAAATAATGAATTAAAATATGAGCTACCCAAGGCACATTTTCACAATGCAAATCATAACTGCTTCTTGGTAATAAGTCCCATGGATGCTATGAATGAATAATAAATATAGCATCCAGTTAATTCAATGTAGTTCTATGTATTCAAATGGGAATTAACCAAACTTATTTTTAAAGTAATGATGGACATCTCTTTAAAACTAAGTCATCAAATGATGTTTTTAATGTGGATCTGGAAATACACTAAGCAATTAACAAAAATTGTGGCCACCCTTTATTACTCCATAATATGTCTCTTTATTATTTGGATTACTATGCGAAAGATATAAAAGCCTAGAAATTTTCAAATCTTCCTCATACTCACCAGACCAAAAATAGAAGAGATAGCATAAAACTGTAGGTATATTTCCCTCTGAATTAATTTTTATAACCCAACCAGATAAGACCTCAAAGATATGTAAATCCTAAACACTTCAGGAATAATAACAAATTATTTCATGATGGAAGATTATTGGCTTAGAGGAAAGATTTCAGATCTACAGTAAGTGTACTTTAAAGGAAATGACTGTGGCAATTTCCCTAGCTAAGCTATAATCTCAAGTTAATTTTGCCAGAATACCTGTGATTTGATCCGTTTCTACAAGGAAACAAATCAGAAGGAAGACTCATTTCTGTGGCTTCTAAATAAAATCAACGTTTAAAATATTTTTACTGGCATGTGAAAGCATCAGAGTATCCTTGTCCAAGTAATCTTGCTTGTCTCTGAAAACATGCCTGTTTGCTTATTTGTCCATCGATGCATCTGTTCATTCTGACATTGTTTATGGGAAGCCAGAAGGCTTGAATGAGGGATGGAATCATTTAGCAACATTTTATTTGAATGAATATTGAACTTTTCTTTCAAGTCTTTGATGTTGTACAAAATCTAAGTGTATGTGAGGAGAGGGGAGGGAGAAAAACAGGGAGAGGAAGTAACAGATGAGGTATATGGAACATAGAGAGGGTCAATATAGTAAAGTGAACAATAGAGGGAATGTATCAGGGAGAGCTGAGTTCTAGTCCTACTCCTGACCCATTTTAGTTACGACAAGTCATTTAATCTCTCTGTGTTATAAGCAAGTTTTTAAGACTGTAAGGTAAGGATGGGTTATTCATCCAAATTAGTGAAAGGAGTTTCTGTAATAGAAATTATCTATATTTGTATGCATTGGTTTATATATATCATACTTATTTATATACATATTTTATATGTTATATGTATAATCACTGGTTTAAACCCATCCCATAAAATTCATATAATAATAGTTAACATTGATATAGTGCTTTATGGTTTGCAAAATGCTTTTTATATTTTATTTCATTTGATTTTCCCACCATACCTGTGAATTAAGATGCTACTATAATCTTCATTTTACAGATGGTTAAACAGGCTCAGAAGAGATGAGTAAAGGCTGAGAAAAGATGTGCCCAAGGTCACAAAATAGTAGATCTCTGAGGTGGGATTCAAATCTGAATCTTCCTAAGCCTAGGTTCAGTTTTTTGTTATGCCAGGTTAAATAGAATGTATATTTAATGTGCTGAATTTATTTGATATACCAAATGACTATGCCCTCGTTCATATTTGAGTGTTGTGTATTATAGATAACAATTAATGAAAGACACATCATAAATGCTTGTTGATTGACTGAATGATTGATATATATATCTATATATGCCATATTGATACAAACATGGAAGCTAGATCTTCAGTGTGTAACCTTGTGCAAGTCCCTTCACCTCTCGGGGCCTGTTAACTCCTCTGTAAAATGGAGGATTGGACTAGATGGGCCCCTGATATCTCCTCTAGCTCTGTCCCATTTATCCTATGATCTTAAGTTGCAAGAAGAGCTTAAGTCATAAATCAGATAACAACCCCCATATTCCACTTTTTTCTTGTTATTTCATCTTTAAAACTTTTGACCTGAACCATCCAGAAAATTATCCCCATATCCCTCCACAAACTCGGCAGTAGGTATAATCTGTGTCCTAGGAGGGAAGATAGAGTCGCAAAAGTGGCTGTGGTTTGGGCAATTTGAAAGAAATGGCCAAGTCGCACAATACTGGTCCCGAGAAAACAATGTTTGATAAATATATAAATTGTGTGTGCATGTCAACACATAAATACAGAGTGGTGAGACATTTTCCCAAAACACACACAGCTCAAATTCATTCTTTTATGTCCATATGTTGTACATGTATAAAATATTCCTACCTATAGCACTTTTCCTTGTCATCTTCATCACATGCCTCTTCATTATTACAAATTAATATTCATTGAGCTCTTATTTTGGTCTAGAATTAAAGGTTTTCTGAAAGATGGGATAGAAGGGACAAATTCTACACATACCAAAAGTATGGGGAAAATGTTTTTTATTCATTTCGGTCCCTGAGTTCAGTTATTTATTTCACGAATTTGTCCAATTAGGTATTATAATCTTGACTGCAACCATGTAGAAAATGGAGTAGAAAGTATATGAGGATAATTTAATAACGACAGATTTCCTTGCTTGTGAAATATTTTGGAGAAAAGAATCATTAGACGGGGGTTTGCCTTTTATTTACTTAGGTCATGAGGCACGTCAGCTTGGCGATCTGCTCTTGGCAGGAAGTCCTTAATTAGAAATTCCTAGAAAGCACATCTCCCAGGAGGTGCCTATTAAGACCTAAAGGCAAAAGGAGTTAGTAGGAAAGCCCTTACGAAGGGCAGAAAATCCAAGGTAAGGTGAAGAAAAAGAGTAAGTTGCTTCTCAGCATAAAAGCAAAGCCATTCAGATGGGGTGCTGGATTTTGAATGAAAGCCTATCTGTCATGTTACTAGTAAGTAGCTCTTTATTTTTCAATGTTACAAAATATGTTAAACATACTTTGAATTTGAGTGCGTCAGAATGTTAAGTGATTTCAAGTATGACAGAAAAACAGAGATCTGATTAGAAAACATTCAATAGCCATATTTAATCTATCCTTAAAGAATTATGTAAAGTTGTTTGTATGAGCAAGCTCATTTTCAATTATTTTTAAAGTCAAGTATTTTGTTCTTGCATAATGTATGAATTGGCTTCTGGAAATCAAATGAGGTCTTCAAACCAGCCTGTAAGATTGGGGTCTTTCTCAAGTACTTTCTGAGGTTTTTGTCTCCCTTCTTGTAGATGTCATTGACCTTTAGCAAGGTCTCATTGGGAATTTCCAACCTTCTGTAGTTTTAAAACAGCTTGGAGTACTTCCATGGGTTTTTAAACATATAATAAAAATATTTACAATTTATTAGTCTTGTAATTACCACTAAGAACAATTTGATAATAAGGAAGGGGTGCCACATTTCTGATTAGCATGATGAAATTCAAATTTAATTTTTAAAGACCTGTAAGTGATTCTGAATACAGGAAAGGTTGACGATGGTATTGATTGACTCTCTCCACTTTCTTCTGTATTCCAGCTGTCATGGTTGGGAGGGAATTTCTATCTGTTTATTGACACATTCCTTTGGTATGAAGAAGAGGATGCTTTTCTTTACACACGGGTTATTCTAGGTGTAAGTAAAAGTTTGTGGATTTTGGGAAAATAATAATTCCTTTATCATCAACTTCCTTCTTTTTAATGTATCTCTTTTGTTTTGTACTTTTATCCACATACAGTCGGCCTTGGCTTGGGCAAGAGCATCAGCAATATGCCTGAACTATAACTGCATGTTAATTCTGTTACCTGTCAGTCGAAATTTCATTTCATTTTTGAGAGGGACCATCATTGTAAGTAACACACTCAGCTCGACTTTTCTCTGTGGTCAGCATGGTCATTATTCCAGTGTCAGACCAGGGCCATCCAAGTAGTGTATGATTAATAAATGTCTGTTGAATTAAATTATCTAATTTTGAAGAAGAAGGGTATCTAGATCTTTGATTTCACCCTCTACAGACCTCGTCAGGGAAGGCAGATGGTGCAGTAGATAGAGTGCTGACACTGAAGTCAGATGGACTTGAGTTCAAATCTGACTTAGCCCCTATTTATCTCAGTTCTTCATCTGCAAAATGGGGACCCATTGGAGAAGAAAATGACAAATCGTTCTCCTATATTTGATAAGAAAACCCCAAATGGAGTCACAGAGAGCTGGACATAACTGAAATGACTCGATAACAACAGATATTGTCACCTTTCTAGATATTGTTATCAATCTATAGCTTACAGCATTACAAAATCACTTGGGACACTGAGAGTTTAACTGAGTGGCCCATGATCACATAGCTGGCACATATCAGAGGCAGAAGATTGCTCCCCTTATGTACTTATGCAACATTGCCTTTCTAATCCATGTCACCCTAGTCAAAAACTTAATGTTCTCCATACATGTCTTAGTTTGCTCAAAGGATCTGTGTGTTTGTCCATAATGGGGAGCTCCAGTGTGGGAACTCCTTCCACCAACACTTATCATACATCATTATAATAAATATTGAGGTTGGATTTGAACTTGAGTTATTTGACTTTCAAAATCTATCCACTGTGCTTCATTCTCTCTACAAGTCTTAAAATCCCTTTTAAACTAAGATTTACATCTTCCTAAGCGGGGAAACCAGTGATTAAGCCAGGAAATCAGAATTTCTAGTTATACTCTCCCTTCTGCCATTTACTCCCTACAAGATATTGGCCACATCATTCAACCTCTCTGTGTCTCATTGGCTCTGTCTGAAAAATGGAGTTAATAAACTTGACCTGATTCACAAAGGTAAAACTACTATAGCAGCATGAATTCTCACCATTTCAAATTCAAAGAACTTACGTAAATAGTTCAGCAGAGAGCCCACAAGGAAGCATCTTACAGAATAATGGAATTTGAAAACCTAAGTCACTGGATTTCTCAGAGTTGAATCTTATCCCAAAATCACAGGCTTTTTTCCTAATTATATTTATTTCAAAATGTTTGGTCCTTAGTCATACATCCTGCCAAAGAGAATCAGAACTCATACAAAACTAATTTTTGACAAGGGAAAAATGAGTGGTTTTCAAACCTCAGCATGAATGGAAATCATTGATAATAAATTAGTAAAAATCCTTATAATTTCTGTAATGTCTTTCTTTAAGTAGCTTAAAAAATTAGTGGGTCCTTTAACCCATGTAAGATTATTTTCCATAGACAGGGTAAGATATGAATTCTATTTTTCTAAATGCAGAAACCAAGGAATGGATGTAAACAGGTTTTCCCAAGATCAGTGAGACTCATTCAGGTGGCTCAATGGATAAAGAGCTGGGCCTGGAAATCAGGAAGAGTCATCTTCCTGACTTCAAATCTAGCCTCAGATATTAACTAACTCTGTGACCCTGGGCAAGTCATTTAACCCTGTTAATCTCAGTTTCCTCATCTGTAAAACGAGCTAGAGAAGGAATCACTCCAGTATCTTTGCCAAGAAAACCCCAGATGGGGTCAAAGAGAGTTGGACATGACTGAAAAATGACTGCACAAGGAATTCAGATCCATTGACTTTATTTTCCCCTTGAATTTGACTAAATTGGCTCTCCATCCTTCTTCCTATTGAACAGATTGAAGGAAGGAAGAAAATTGAATAAATCAACTGGTTGTTTTGGTGTCATATAGACATCAGTAATTCAATGACAGAGAAAAAAGAGTGAGCATTCAGATTTCGTGATTCTCATTGCATTATTCATTATCTCCAAAAACCATCATGTTTTCTGATCCAGTGTTGCAGAGGACCATGGAAGAAACAATTCGACAGAAGCCTCAAGTTCCACAAGCTGGTGGCCTATGCAATAGCTATTAATGCAAGTAAGTGTTTAATTATTTATATATATAATTATAATATATAATAAATAATATATATTTAATAATAAATATTATTATTTATGGATTTTCTCTTCTTTCTGAGTTATGCAATTTGAGATTTTCCAAAAGGAAATCCTAAGACCTTAGAAATGATATCCAAATAATTGTTTTTTAAAGGCTGAACTAAACTACGAGAATCAGGGTTTAATCTTGGGTAAGAAAAATCTACTGCAAGGAAACCTTGTGTTAGAACTAGCAAAGTGCAGTGAGAAAACCCTAGATTTTTGTCAGAAAAACTGAGCATGAATGTTCCACTATGTGCTTACTGTGTGACCATGGAGAAATCATTCAATCTTTCTTGTGCTCATTTTCCAAATATTAACAAATAAAAGCTCTCTAAGCCACCTTCTTTCCCTAAATTCTCTGATTTGCCTTCTGTAGGTCCATTACAATCCAGAAAGAATAATTTGGTACTTAACCTTTTAAAGTCTATTTGTTCAGCTGTTCTTGTTGCCCCATTTTCCACTATTTAGCATGGAATAGTTGATTAACCACTATTTTCAATTATGAATAATTAAGCTTGGGGGTTATTGTATGCTCAATTTCTCCTTAAAAGTAAATACGTCACTTTTTAATATGGTTCAATGGAATATAGCACTAACTAGTGCAATGAATCGCATTTATGGCCACACAAAAATGATTTTTATGTTGTAACAAAGGAAGAAATGAGAGAATGAAGAGAAGGAAGGAAGAAAGGGAAGGAGAAAGAAAGGGAAGAAGGGAGAGAGAGGAAGGAAGGAAGGAGGGAGAGAGGAAGGAAGGGAGGGAAGAAGAAAGGAAGGAAAAAAGGAGGAAGGGAGGGAGAAAGGGAGGGAGGAAGGAAGACAGGGAGGGAGGAAGAAAGGGAATCAAGGAGAGAGAGGAAGAAAGGGAACGAGGGAGAGGGAGGAAAGAAGGAAGGAGGGAGGGATAGAGGGAAGGAAAAAAGGAAGGAAGGAGGGAAGGGAGGAAGGAAAGAAGGAAGGAAGGAAGGAAAGAAGGAAGGAGAGAGGGAGGAAAAGAGAGAGGAAAAGAAGCCAACAAAGTCCTAGAAATTTATAGACAGTTATGAAATAATGGATATGAACTGCTTTGAAATGGTATAAAACATTTATAAATATCTCAGGTAGATACATATTTTTTCCAAAGACACCAAAATTAGTATATTCCAATATGCACCAAAAATAAAACAAGAAAACAAAGACGTTGGAATGAAGGGCTACACAAATGATAGAGTTATGATTCAGAACCGTTTCCCTCAAACCAATTTAACTATAAAATGTTTTCCTCATTTGTTTTTATCCTCCCATGCACATAGAATACCAGAGTAAAAGGAACACTCCAAAACAAATGTGAATTTAATTAAGCAACAAGATATGACAGACTGTGCAGGAGTGCCAATTAACATAGACTTGGGGTGTGCAATGAGACATGAGGCAAAGATTCTCCCAATTGATTTTTCTTAACACCAGATTAAACTAACCAGGGAGATGCTTTGAAAAAGACTTTGTGGTTTGTTAAGGAATGGAAGTAAAGAGATGCGAGACTCAGAAGAAAAAGAGCTAAAAGGGAGTATCAAATTAAACTAAAATGAAAGATCCAAAGCCAGAGAAAAAATGGCAGAAAGAACCTCTGATATTTTTTACTATGAACTATGTTGGAACAAGGGTGTCAGAAGGTCCAGTTTCCCTCAAGTTGAGGATAGAGCTTACCTTCTGGTGCTAAAAATTTTAGGTACTTTCCTCCCTCATTGAGTAATCACAAACCACTTAGCTGCTGACCAGACCATGAAGAGAATTGTGTTCCTTTTCCCAAAAGCCACTTGTCTGATCAATCAGCAAGCATTTATTAAGTTCCTTCTCTGTGTTAAGCATAGTGCAGGGATCTGAAGATATAGAACAAAAATGGAGAAGGGCTAGATCTCAAGGAACTTAACTTCAATTTAAAAAATTTTAATTTCCTAAGTTAGCTTTGATTTGGTTTCAAACTAGTAAACAGAATTCTTGAACATGTGCTTCTAGAACAGAAGAGTGAAGAGTAACCTTAAAGATATTCAGAATAGAAATCGTAACAGTAATAGCTGGGTAGCACAGGATAGAGTTCTTGGCCTAGGATCACAAAGGCTTGAGTTTAAATCTGATCTCAAATGCCTACTAGCTGTATGACTTTGGGTGAGTCATTTCATCTATTTCTACCTCATTTTCCTAAACTGTGTAAAAGGAGATGATGATAGCAGCCACCTCCCAGGGTTGTTTTGAGAATCAAACCAGATCTTCAAAGTTTTTAGCACAGGGCTGGCCACATAGTAGGTACTCAATAAATGTGTTTGCTTCCTTCCTTTCTTCCATAATAACAGTGTTTAGGCACAATAGATTGATTACAATTACTAAATTTTGCTGAACCTTACTAGAAGTGCCATAAGCTGTTAAAATTAGTTTGTAAATCAATATTCACATAAAAAGACACAGAAGAGAAGGCCTGACCTAGGCCTCAGAATGTTGAAATAAAAACTTCTGGAGACATCTCAGGAGAGAGAGCCCCAGAGAATTATAAACTCTTCATTGTCTGCTCATCCCTTAAACACCCACCCCAAGTTAAAAAAAAATACTCCTAATATACCCTACAAAGAGAGGTAAAGTAGAGGAACATAAAATCAGCAACTCTCTAGAATCAGATAGAATGCACTAAGTCTTTCCCAACACTTCTAGTCAAAAAATTGGATTTTCAGAACCACAATGGGCTCCCAGAACCAGATCCTTTTTTGCTGAATAGAATCAGGTTAGAGGCTAGCAGTACCCCCTGGTGTTTAAAAGAATAAAACACACTAAAGCAGTATTCTGCATTTATTTTTATATTTAATAGTGTATGTGAACTATCTCTCTACTATACTGTGAACTTTATTCACTGTTTAATCCTTTTTTCCCATAAATTCCTACTCTAATGCTTCATTATGGTTAGGAAGTGATCCTGAGTTCTTGAAGGCTATGCCAGTGTACTGTAGGTTCTGGAAGGTTCTTACATATTGGAAAAGCTTCAAGTATGGTCCTGTCAGATGACTGTGCCTACTTTCTGAAGATCTAGCTAGCTAAGTTCAGAGAAACTCGTCATGAGTAGACTAGTCAAATGTTAATGAATTATTTGGCTTTGGCAACTAAAGAATCAAAGAAAATACAAAATGAACCTTAGTCCCATGTGGCTGTTTTGTTCTTTAATGAAATATGTGTTGGAAGGGCAGAAAGGGAGCAAAGGGTGCTACGAATCAAATTCCTTTTATACTACCAATGAACTATTAACTGTAGATTTTCTAAATGTTTGATCTCTGTCCAGTGACTAATGAATTCAAAAAATCAATTTCACAAATACAATATGGGAGAAGCATGGCTGGACAGAAGTTGATCTAAAAAAATTATCTGAGGATTTTAGTGGAATGCAAATTTAATATGGATCACCAATGTGAAATGGCAGCCAAGAAAACTAATGTGATATTAGACTACATTAGGAAAGGCTTAGTATTTAGGAATAAGAGACCACATCTAAAGTATAGGGTTCAGTTCTGGATACCACATTTAAATGTGGGCATTCACAAGCTGGAGAAAATCCTTAGGGAAGCAATCAGGAAGGGATTCTTTTTCAGGTCAAAATTGGACCAAAGAGTCATTGAAGTTCCTTTCAACTCTGAAATTCTGTGATTCTATTCTATTAGAAAATAAGAACTACAGCAATATCAATATTCCCATGATAAATGAAACCAGAAGACAAAATAAAATTTCAAATTTCAATTAAGGTGAAGGTCTTCCTTACAAAGGAAAATGAAGAGTTACCAGAGTTCTTTTTTTTTTAATGTCCTTAAAGAAAACAAGAAAAGTCATCTCATGGAACAATTGGGCTTTTCATTTTGGAATGCTTTGAGTGTGGAGTAGTTAGGTGGCATAGTGGACAGATCACTGGGCATCCTGAGTTCAAATGTGACCTCAGACACTTACTAGCCATGTGACTCTGACACTTCATTCTGTTTGTCTCAGTTTCCCCATCTGTAAAATGAGTTGGAAAAGGAAATGGCAAATTGCTCCAGTATTTTTGCCATGAAAACCCCAAATGGGGTCACCAACTGTAGAATATGACTGAAAAATGACTGAACAACATAAACAAAAAGGATTAAGCATATGTGAAAAAGACTACCTTGAACATAACTGTAGCTTCAGCACTGCTATCTCCTTGAGGGACAAAGAATTAGAAAAATTCTAGAATGAAATTAGTGAGATCCTTCAAATTAAGTCAATGTGTGCTATTGATTACTTCAATGCCAAAAAAGGGTAGGGAAGGATAGCAAAAAAAAAAAAAAAGAAAATATTGATAACTGGGGATATGGGTAAGGTAAAAATCAGCACTGGTCCTGTAAAATATATCGCAGATGTGAAAAAGGAATGATTTCAAAAGCTTGTCTGGGGTCACATAGATACTAGGGGTCAGAGACAGGCCTTAAACCAAGGACTTGCTGTCTAGGTCTCTATCTACTATGTGATGCTGTCTCTCATAGGAAAATGTTTTAAAAATAAATCCAAGATAATTTTATGGGAGAGAAGGCAGGAGAAAGCAGAGAAAAGACTTTTTATAAAAGGTGCATTTGAACAGAATTTGGAAGAAAACAGGGGGGTTCTAAGAAACAGAAGCAAGATGAAAGCATCCTAGGCATGAGGAAGAGTTGATAAAAAAAAAAGTACAGAGACAAGATATAGAATTTCATGGATGAGAAACATGGAATAACAGATTGTTTGTTCAGTCATTCAGTCACATTTGACTCTTCAGGACCCCATGGATCATAGCATGCCAGGCCCTTCTATCATCCAATAAGTCCCAAAGTCTGTCCAAACTCATATTTGTGACTTCCATGACACCATCTCTCTCTCTCATTCTCTGCTCTTCCTTCTCCTTTTTGCCTTTAATCTTTCCCAACATCAGGGTCTTTTCCAATGAGTCCTGTCTTCTCATGTCCTTCCAATGAGTAGTCTGAGTTAATTTGAGTAAGTATTGGTTCATATGATATCCTTGCTGTCTAAGGAACTCTCAAGTCTTCTCCAGCACAATGCCAGATTGATTGAACCTAAAGTGTAAGAATGGAAGGAATGTAGGATAAGGATGGTAAGATTAATTGGGGCCTAGTTGCAAAGGACTTTAAAATTCCAAGAAAAAAGCTTGTGGTTGATCCTAGAGGAAAGGGCAAATGAGCGCTGAAGTTGACTGAGTATAGAAATTATATGGTTAGACCTGCTTTTTAGTAAAAATCATTTTGAAAGCTACATAGAGGATCAATTGGAAATACCTACCTGAGGCAGGTAGACCAAGTTGGAAGCTTAGTACAGTAATCTAGAAGAATGGTGATGAGAAACTGAGTCAGGATGATAATAAGAGAAAGTGATGGATGTGAGAGATGTTATAAAGGCTGAAATTATAAGATTTAGCAACTGATTAACTATGTGGGGTGAGGGAAAGTGAGCTGTTAAGGATAATAATAACAACCATTTATATAGCACTTTAAGGTTTACATGTATCTCTTAATCCTCACTACAACCATGTAACTTAGGTGCTATTATTGTTCCCATTTTACAGATGACCAGACTGACGCTAACTGACTTGATTGGGGTTACATAGCTAATAAGTGTCTGAAGCAGCATTCACACTCAGTTGTTCCTGATTCCAAAGCCAACACTCTATTTACGAGGCCACTTGGCTGCCTCTAACACCAATAGAGGGAAGGAATTTTTACTTCAGTATGTTCAGAGATCCATTGAAATATTGGAATATAACCTTTTTGAAGAGCCACAAATATTTCTATGTAATATACATATATTACCTCTATATGATATGCATATAGTACATAGTACTATGATACAGATATAATAATGCTAGATATATGTATATATGATATACATGCTTCCATCACATATCCTCTATCTCATAGTTACATTGCATATAGATGTTTATATATAGATAATGTGTATATACATATATGTATGTGTCTATACACACATATATTATGTACATATACGTGTGTGTAAAAGATATGTATGTATGTATGTGCATATATATGTATGTATATAAGAATATGTCTCCAACCTCACTCTCTTCAACTGATGGTATGGATTTCTCTCTATTGGTTTATGTATACATTTTTTTTCATCAGTACTTGAAAGATTGTGATTTCATTGGCATGGGTACTCTTTCCAACAGTGTAGATCACAACCTTTCCATGACTTAGTAAAGAGTTTCATAAATTGCTGTGGTTTAAAAAAATCACTTGATGGCTAGCCTTCCAGTGCTGAGTCTCTTTGCCCTTCAGCTAGGCTGTTTTTCAGAAGACAGACTCATGTCTGTCACCCAGCCTGTACTCAAAGGTTGTCCAACTTGGAAGGACTCATCGGACCCTAAGACCCACTGGCATAGCCTCAGAGACCCCAGGGTCACCTCCTCATTACAAGGAGGCACAGGAATTGAGCTAGAAAGGAAGGTTTTTAAATATAATTTTTCTTAATTTATATACACCAATACCATATAATAGAAAGGATTTAAACCCATAGAAAAGAAAAATCCCAGCAAAAAAAGACCTTAAGATATAAGCAAAGAATAAATTCTGAGTAAATCAAATAGTTCCAGTATGTACATGTATATGTAGATGTTTATGTAATTGTATGTCTTATGTGAGTATATGGAATTGACAGTTACTTCTGAGATTGTGGGTTAGCCAACAAGCATTTATTAAATGTTCCTTATGTGCCAAGCACTGTGCTAAGCACTCAGGCATCCAACCCCGAAGAGCTCACATTCTAATGGGTGAAACTACCTGTAACAAACAGTACACCAAGTCAAATCCAAAATTCTGTTTTTAAAAATGTCCTTCTCCCCTGACACCTATGTCTGAGAAATGACCACAGGGACCCTCCCCCCATTTACCATTTCTATTCTCCAATGTTGGGGGGGAGGGGCAGGGCAGGGGCAATGGTTCTGGAGAGTTACAAAAGTAAAAAAAAAGTGGGAAAGAAAAAAATATCTTAGGGATGAGAAAAGTACTCCTGTGACTTCCTAGGAGATCAACAGGAAAAACTAAGCCTTCTAGAGTCCTGTCATGCAAGCAATGCAAACATTTAATTGAAGTTTTAATGTGTTTTTTAAATCTACATTGGTTTAGAAGGCACTTAGAAGTCTGGCAGCAAATCCAGTGCCATCAGCTAAAAACATGGAAATCCCCACAGTGCATTTTGTGGACTTTCTCTGTAGCTCCTGAACAGAGGGAGCTGCTCAAGCCTTTGAAGAGTCCACTCTGAAAATTCCCAGGATAGGCCCAAGTTTGCCAGGCATTTAGCTGAAAGATGCTGCAGCTGGATCTTACCTTAAGCAACACCATCTATTTTCTTACTAAAGCTCTTTTAGAGTTAAAAGAGAGCAGGAATCTTGGAAACACTACCCATGCACATTTAATTAGTGAGCTAACTCCAGAGTTCAAATAAGAAGCTTTTATTGAAGGGGGGGTAAAGGGGGAAATTATAAAGGTTACAATTAAGAGTTCAGTTGCCCTGAGTAAGTTCTTTTTCTTTTCTTTAAAAAAAATAAATAAAGAAGATCAAAGGGATTGTAATTGAGGAAGAATCTTGGAAGTCTGGTCAGTCCTTGCTATCTTTCTGCCTGCCTGTCAGTGATAACAATCATTTTGGAGTCAGTCACTTCCTAATTAACCATCCTTTAGAAATGAGATCCCAGGGACAAATTCTCACTAGACTTTAGCAACCAGAATTTGGCCCCAAACTTTTAAATCCATGGTCCAATTTCTGCAGGAATGTATGCTGACTGTGGGGCAGTGTGAGTGGCATTCATTTGTAAATCCCATTACAGCTTATTAACCAGGACCTGAACTAGAGTTTTTGGAGAATTCTCCAAGTGCCTCCAGCAGAACTAGATTTGAAATAATTCATTTTTTTTATTTTATTTTACTATTATATTTGGAAGAGGACAGGATGAGGGTCAAGTACTAAAGAGACTGAATGTTTGCAACTCTGACACCTTTCCTCCTGAGTTTTCTCTCTTATTCCAACACCCTAGAGCTAAGGCCTAGGCCAGGTCTGCTTATGGAAGCCTCTCCCTATTTCAGATTGGCAAACTAATTTTCACAGTTTATGGGGAACTGCCAGTTTGGTAATTGTCTGGTACTGGAACCCAGAGGATGAAAAGAACTGAGTCTGAGGTTGGGGCAAGCTTTTCACAGGCCTTTATTTCTAGCTCCCTTTGAAGGGTAACTCAGATTCAAAAGCATTTTCAATTGCAAGGTTCCACAAGGTCTACCTGGAACGGGGAGTCTAGAATGCTCTGCATTAATAAGAATGGAAAGGTATGAAAGTAGGGCTTCATACTACTGGGGTTAGAGATCTCTGAAAATGATTTATTAGGAGGGGATTACCTACTGCCCAGGCACTTCTTATCATAAGCAAGCCTGCTGGAAGGCCAGAAGGCAGAAAGCCAGGCTAATCAAAATTCCCATCACTGAATTTACCAAGCTGCCCAAGATTCCAGATAACATTGTTTTGGGGTCCTCCCCTCTCCCTTCTCTTCCTCCCTGCATACCACTTCCCTTCTCCTTCTTCCCCTTCTCCCCTCCTTTCTTCTCCCCTTCCTCCCTAGCATTCTCCCATCAGTTTCTAATTGCATCCTTTAATAATATAACCAATAAAAGCCTGTGGCTCAGTCCTAGAGGAGAATGGGTGAGAAATTAGAGGCTGGTGCACAAACTTCAGAGTGGATGTGCTCCCTCCAAGGTTACTCACCTCTATTAAGATGAGTTCGAAGTGCACAATGACAAACTGCCCAGGACATGGGGGCATAATGTTCTGGGTGTTTCCCTAGGAACAGAGGCAGCTCAGGACAGCTCTTAGCAAAAGGCAGAGAGTGCAAGGCAATCTGGGCTCAGTTTGTTTGGGATGCCCCCCCATTGCCCTCCCTAGAACCACAGATGCTGGCCAAATTTCTTATTCAGGAAGGAAAGCTTTGAAAATGTAATAATTGCTTCGTCAGGGATCGGGAGACAGGGAGGAGAGCATCCCCCACCCGTCTGAATGGAAGGAATCTGCCCTGCTGCTTGTTGCCATGGAAGTAGCAAAGGAGAGAGACACTTTATTATCAGATGCAGCTCTGACCCTGCAAAGTCAGGCAGCCTCAGGAGCGGGTCTGGAGAAGGGCAAAGCAGAGATGGCCTCAGATACAGGTGCTCTGGCAAAAATGTCTGGGTTCAGATTTGCGAGCAACAAATCCCAAAAGAGAGGTCCCTGTTGCTGTAGAATGTACTTGGGGTGTGGAAGAGGCAATCTGAATGTATTGCTCTCCAGCATTTTGTTATCTTTGTACTAATGCCTGGTTTAGTCCTTCAATAAACATTTATTAAGTACCTAATAAATGTAGTAGTGCCTGTAGTAGTACTCATTAGTGTACTGGGGTTAGAGGGCTGGACCACAGATCAGGAAAACCTGGGTGCAAATTTCAACTCAGAAGACTTTTATTAAGCTTATTATTAAGCTCTGTGACCTTGGGTAAGTTGTCTCCATTCCTTATATGTACAAAGATGAGTTCAATTCATTTGGACTAGATGAGTCTTCTAACTTTAAAATCTGTGGTCAGTGTGTGAAGGACAACATGGATCAAAAGTGTCTGAGTCAGGAAAACCTGAGTTCAAGTCCAGTTTCTGATACATATGTAGCTGCATGATGCTGGACAAGTCATTTAACCTCTGAGTGTCCAAATATGGAAAGTAATTACTGATCTATCTTGACAGAGAATTCCCTTCACTAATGAAATCAGAGTTCTGGTACACAGCTAGATAGAGGCCTAGAATCAGGAAGAACCACATTCAAATTCAACCTCAAGCTCTGTGACTCTGGGCAAGTCACTTAACCCAGTTTGTCTCAATTTCTTCATCTATAAAATGGAAATTAATTCTAGGTACTACCTTCCAAGATTGTTGTGAGGATCAAATGAGATAATATTTTAAAGTACTCAGCATGGGGCTTGGCATAGTGCCATATTCATGGGATGTTTTTAAAAATACAAAATATATAATATAGCTACAGTACCCCCAATTCAACCACCTCCCAACTGATCTAACACTTTGTTTCATACCTCCAACATACTTTAAAAAAATTTTTAGTGGGGTAAAAAAAAAGACTTTATGGCACATCCCTAGCACATAGATGTCATATAAGTGCTTATTTTTTTCCTTTAAACTTTTTCTCCCTTCCCTTGCATTTTACTACATTATGAACATTACTGTTCATAATCTTATACCATCCTTCTCTGTATGATCTTACAAACTCTATCATCTAAACAGGTTTATTCTCTAGATGTTGCTGTCCTTGGCTGGCATATCTCTTATACCTACAGTTGGCGAGGAAATTAAATGTTCTCTGACTAGGAAGATTTTAGGCTCTTTTGATCTCCTTATGGTGATTGATCTACATCAGTTAGGAAATGGATATAATCAGTGCCAATGGCCACTACACAGATAAAGTTAATTCAGATTAGAATGTCTTTTAATAAGTGAATATGGGGGGGGCGGAGCCAAGATGGCGGCGTAGAAGCAGCAACACATCGCAGCTCTCACATAGCCACCCCAAAATACCCATAAAATAGGACTCTAAACCAATCCTGGAACTCCAAAACGCACACAAAGATACTTCCCACTAAA
>CM053584.1:314220698-314236407 GCA_028627135.1 Pseudochirops cupreus | reverse complement strand
AGGAGTCAGGAGGACCTGAGTTCAAAAATTCTCTCAGACACTTGACATACTTACTAGCCGTATGACCTTGGGCAAGTCACTTAACCCCAATTGCCGTACCTTCACCTCTCAAAAAAAAAAAAGAAAGAGACTAAAAACTCTGGGAGACAGAGGTAAGAAGGAATTACCTTACAGGCAGGGGTGACAGCCTAACTAGGCAAAGCTATGGAGACAGAAAATGGAAATGGGATATGTGAGGATCCATAAGAAGGCCAGTTTGTTCAAATCCTAGAGAATGTAAAGGGGACCAAGGCACACCAAGCCCCAAATGATTTATTTGTTGTTGTTCAGTCATTTTTTTTCAGTCATGTCCTACCTTTTGTGACCCCACTTGGGATTTTCTTGGCAAAGATATTGGAGTGGTTTGCCATTTCCTTCTCCAGCTCATTTTACAGATGAGGAAACTGAGGCAAACAGGGTTAAGTGAATTGTCCAGGGTCACACAGCTAGAAAGTGTCTGAGGCCAGATTTTTCAAACTCAGAAAGATGAGTCATCCTGACTCCAGACCCAGCACACTATCCTCTGTGCCACCTAGCTGCCCCTCAAATGATTTATAGCATTAAGCAACATCCATATGGAAAAAACAGAATTTTCAAGTTTCTGGCAGTGTTCCTAGAAGTCATCCAACTGTGAGAGTGGAAAATCCTTCTGGGAGTGACAATTTGCCATTTTATATTTGGATTCTCTTAGTAGCATCATGATATTTGGGGTTAGTAAGACACTCTGTTCCTTTGCTCTATTTTAAACAATAAGTGATGAAAGAACTGCTTACTTCTATACTTTAAGGAGCTGTGATTTCCTTGGTGTGAGCATTCCCTCCGCTAATACTGATTACAATCTCATATCTCTTGGTCTTCTTGAAAATTTATCACAGGGTGACCATCCTGCTGATCTGGTGATATGTCCCTCTGAACATAGCAAAGCTTGTCCTCACATGTCAGACATACAAATTCTTCCCTGTAAAGTGAAGGTATTGGATTTGACAGACTATGAGATCCCTTCCATATCTATCCTGAAGCCTTTCCAGCTTGGTGGGATTCGCCAGGACGTTTATATCATTGGTATAGTCTTTGAGAACACAGAGTGACCTTGTGCTGCCATGAGACAGGAAAATAGGATTATAACAGGGAGGGGATGAGAAAAGTCTAAGTGAAATTAAGCTGAAGCCATATATAAAGCCATATGCTCTCTCTTCCCTACACAAAGACTTGGAGAGTGAGAGACTGAAGAACATTAAATAGAGCCACAATTAGCTCACAACAAAAGCAAGGCCACGGTGGTTTTCGTTGGTCACCCTGAGTCAAACGATGAAAACAGAACATGTGGAATATGTGAAATTTGCTCAAATACTGAAATTACACTGGAAATGTTCTCTGTGTGTGATTGTCTCTGTCTCTCTTTAAGTACGTTGTGTTTTTTTTTTTTCTTTTACCAGTCTTCTGGCTAAGTAATGCTATTAAAACAGCTTTCAAGGTATATATATTTTCTAGCATCTCCAGAAAACTATAGACAGGAAAAAAAAACCCATGACAAAGCCTGACTCAGTGACAGTCACAATTTGGAAATCCTTGGCATCCCAAATGAATCCTCCTATCTGTAAGCATCTCCAGCAGACAAAGCCAGCCTCTTTGTGCCAGCATTTCCTTCAAGTCCATGATCATTTAGCCCACCAGTGTCTATTATTTGAAGGCACTGATTCCTCTGTATATATACTTCTTCTCCACTTAAAATATTTCTTTATGTGATTCTGAATAGGGCCATTTGGAAAATGTTGGTCAGTCTTCCCAAGTGAATTTTCTGAAAACACTGTCAGGAGGTGACTAGGATCCTTGGACCCACCCTAGCTATCCAGACACCTCCACCCCACACCAAGCCTTCACTGAATAACACCAGGGTGGGGGTTGCAAAGCAGCTACCTACCTCCTTGCTACTGCTACCAATCAGTGCAAAGTACCCCTGCCTTCCTCCTCCCCTGAAAACACTGTGAACATGAAACTTTAATACTAATTAATGAATTAATTAATTCACACAATGTAAAAGAAAAGTTTTTTAAGAAGTCATCTCCATTCTTTTTTCATTTTGTTCCTTTCCCCAGTGCTTCTCATAAATACTTTCATGTCATGTCCCCACTTTCTGCCTATGCTATTTTTACTGCCTTCTCTCAGGAATAGAGCTCTTCACTGGAGTTATTGTCAGAGTCATAACTAGGAATTTTTGTGCCTGATGAAAAGGTGGGGCCTTAGGGAGACACCATGAGGCTGTGTGTGGGAAGAGAGCAAAGTAATGGCCAGTGCAAAAAAGGAACCAACCAGTGGTACAGGAAAACCCTGAATCCCACATTCAGGCTGCACAAGCAGCATCACCAGTGGCTTTCAGATAGACTAAGTAGATCCAGTCATGTCTTGGAGGGAGCAACCTTTCTCCATGAGGCTATGCTTCCTCTAGCATTCCCAATGCAAATGATGAACCTCCAGAAGATCCTTTAACACTAAGATGCATTGAGAATGGAAAAGAAGGAGGGGAGAAAGGAAGAAAGAAAGAAAGGGAAAGAAGGAAGGAAGGAAAACTATTTTTGATGCCAAATACTTTGCTTCTAAGAAATGAGGATACAAATACAAACCTAATAGTCCCTGCCTTCAAGGAGCTTGCATTCTAATGAAGTAAAATCAGATATAAAGGGGCCCTGTGGAGGGGGTACAGTCACTGGCAGCTATGGCAGCATGATTTTAAAATGGTGGTAAAGTACTGGATCTGAGAAATTTAAGGCAAAAGCCCAACTATCAGGGTATCAGGGTATCAGGAGCAGTGACAAAGTTCTAAATGGAGGGAATGAAGGAGTATGTTCATAGTGCATGGAATGGTAGAATAAGATAATGACCAGTAGGGTGGTAGCCAGACTCAGGTGAGGGAGATGGGTCAGTTGTTGTCAAAACAGAGCCTGGTGGTCATAGGATAGCACAGAGTTAGCAGCAGATAGGAGAATGTGTCCCTCAGTTTATGCCCCACATCCTCAGCCACCTCAGCTTCGCATTCCCATACTCCAGACTCTTTTGAAACCCTGTCTGGGTTGCCATGGTAACTTCTCTCCTGCTCAGGTGTCTTGGACAGATGCTGATACTGAAGCTTTTGAAGCTATTCTGGAAATCTTCCCCTTTGCTTACCTTAGATGTTGGGAGTTAGAATGGATGGTTTTTGCAGCAGAAAACTGTGCCTTGCCTAGGGCTTGCTAGGAGCTCAGGCAAAGAGTACTTTATATAACAATAATATTTTTCATACTTAGCTGATAAGGTGAATGGAGCTAAAACTTTGGACCAAAATCTCTAGGGGACTTACCTGCACTGTAGATATGACTCACTATTATAACTTAAGTTTGCTGAGGCATCACCTCCAAAAAGCTTTGCTGTGAGATTTATTTGTTAAAGGGATTTTTTTTTATAAATGTGCTACTAGAAGACAGAAATGGAGTAGAGTGTGAAAGTTATTCAGGGCAGAAGACGGTGGAAGCAAATAGGAGGGAGCCCCATCCATATCAGACAAGGGATCTGGGAAACAGAGAGCTGCCTTTAATTGTTTGACTTTTTATATCTGGTGCCAATAGCCAAATTGCCACTGAGGGAGGAAATAGCATCCCTCTAAATTTTGGCTCTGGCACAAATCCCCATTTCCTCTACTCTAATTCTAGCTCTGGCTGTCCCTTTCTACCACTATCCTAGTACAGATCTTCATTACCACTCACCTGGAGAGGTATAATAGTCTCTTGTCAGGTCTTCCCACTTCCACTCTTCTCTCTCCAAATCATTTTTTAAACTGCCATCTGTCAGACTTGTTTTCCATATTCACAGATCAGGTCATGTCAAATCTCTTGTTGAAACTCTTAAATGGCTCTCTATTGTCAACTGAGTAATAATAAGCAGTTATCCAAAGTTCTCCACAACCTGATGCCACTCTACTGTCCCAACCTTAATCACAAACTACAGTAGCCTAAAAATTCTCGGTTCTTACCAAAGTATGTAACCTCTATCATGGATTTTATTTGTGTTTCTTGTCCAGTGGTTCTTCTTGCCTTCATCTCTTTCAATGCTTTTCCATTTCCTCATCATAAACTGAACTTTTGGGACCAAAATACCTTGATTCTACTGTCATGCACAATGAAGAAAAATTGTACAAAATTCTGACAAAACTGCCTTATTTTGCCTCTGTTTTGCTTTTCCATCCACTTTCATCTATAATTGCTCTGAGAATGGAGTGTCTTATTGAGTCTCATGCCAAGCCTTCTGCAGATTTGTTTTCTCCCCCTCTCCCTCCCTTCTTTTCTGTTTTGTAAAATACTATAGCTCAAAAGCTTCTAACATACTCCTCCATACTACTTGCAATTGAGTTTATCTTCTAAACCAGTTAGATGATTCTTACATGTTTCTCTATCTGAAAAAGAGGAAAGGGTTCCTTAGTTAAGATGCTTTCTAATTTTCTTTGGGCTCCTCATCATGGCAAATACAATATCAGCAAGAAGAGAAAATACCAAATGACTGGGAAAATCCATAAATGGAACTATTACCAAAAACGTAATCAAGATGACATCAATCACTATTGATCCATATGACTATTTGCTCATTTCTATAAAACCTTTAGGAGAATTATGTAAGTTAAAGGTATGCTTGCTTGAAAATATGAAGTGAGAATAGGCAGGCTTTTGGAAATAATTTCCTACAGAAAACCACATCCTCATAGGCACACAGTTACTTGAAATGAGTAGAGAGTATAAGATCCCACAGTGCATATTGTCCATTGATTATTTTCTTAAAAGGAATTTTACTATGTAGCACTCTCCTCCAACAAGGTATCCCCCATGCTTATGTTAAAATCATGTAAGATTGCTTGAAACATACAAAAATAATTTATGTAAAGATATGAAGAAATATCCCAAGATAATTCTCTTTGTAATTCTCTGCTTTTTGAGTGAGGGACAAAGCAGGAAAACATCCTTCCTAAAGGATGCCACACCATGGAAGATGTCCTGCAAAATCCAAATGGGAGAAGAATTCCTTATAAATGATGAGTTTCACCAGTTGCTCCTTATTGTGAATGATTTGTGTTGGTTACATCAATCCCCAGAACACCACAGTGATTCTTTGATAAGATCCATGACCACTCAAACTCATTTACACAGAGATCCACTGAATGGATGAAGAATACCTACTCTCCAAACCATGAATACAATTTTTACACCTACTTTGATCATTTATACCGTCTCTGAAGAGGAAAAATTATCTCAGCCCAGATTTGGAAAGAGAGAGGGGAAGGACTAGATTTTATTTGAAAAATATACTTTTTTTAAGCAGCAACTTCTTTTCTAAGCAGCAACCTGACACCAGAAAACCACATTAAAAAACTTTCTAATAGCCTTTTAAAAAATTTTGTTGAACTTATATGACCATAAATAATAAAATATCATAATTTCTAAAGAATTAAGCTTGTATGTGACCCAACGGAGAATGGAAAAACACATACTAGAAATGTAGCATGACGCACACAGCTGGTTGTAGCATGTTAACCAAGACAGTTTTTGTGCAAGAAATAATATAAAAAGATATTTAGTATGCGTTAAGAGAAAAGGAGGTCGATTAGGCATTTAGCAAGATCAAGAGAAAACAAATGAATAACTTTGGTGCTACACCAATATATGTGAAAAGTTAAAATCCCCATTTAAAAAAAGAGAAAAAAGGAAGGAAGGAACAAAGGAAGGAAGGAATACTTCTGATCAGGCGTGTACTGGAGTCAGCTCAAGTTGGGTTGAAAGTGTCAATTGTTCCATTTTTAATGTGAGCGTTAACATCTCAGGTATCAGCAAATCTACAAATTGTGGTTTACTTTATTGTTTTGCTAATTGTCTTTTTTAAAATAAAGTGATGAAAAATGTTAATAATGCAGCTTAAATTTAAAATAATGTCTTACACTTTTTTGTAGTAAGCTGATCATTAAACATTTAGCAACACAATCCTGGCCTCCACTTTACCTATTCAAGATGTCAAAACATTCCCCCTGTTGTACAGATTGACTGCCTCTCTATAGGCCAGTGGATTACCCAGCAGTTCTAACTCTTCCCTGAAGAGAAAAGGAAATATAGCAGGGGAGTTAGACACCTCCTGCATAGAATAAACTGTGGTCTCTCCCTTGAATCTGCTCCCCAGTAGTAGACAACATCTGGCCCCTTCACAGGTATCCCATTCTCTGAATGTCCATCAATATATCAGTGCTTCTGTGTAGTGACTGCTGACTACTCAACAGATTTCAGAAGCCGGGAATGAAAAGCATTAGAAGTAAAGCCCTCAGGCTAGAGGAAGTGATGATCTTATTTTCTTGGTTTAAAGTTCAAATGTAGCCATTTCCCTGAATGTTAGAGGTGTATTCTTGTCCTTAAATACATGCAAAAAAACAAAGGGGCTCTCTGTGTATGAAGAGTGTCATATCTTAGGCCATTAGGAATGTATCTGATAAATGGATCTGTGTATACAAATCTATTTCAAGTGCAAGAATTCCCCATCCTTTAGAAAAATCAGGTGTGGACATACAATTAATAGAACCCTAGAGAAATATTCTTCCTAAAGGAAGAGGCCATGGCCCATATAGTTAGTGGATATAGTTAACAGGATTCAATGCCAAATCAAGTCAGAAATCACAAAGCAAACAGATCCAAGGGATAGGTGAGAGGCAGGAAAGAGAGTGTGTTAATAGATGCCAAGTCATGAAAGTAAGCACTAGCATATGTCCTTCAGGGGGTTATCCCATGCTAGTGACTGGTAACCACTGACTAAGGCATGATCTCTTCCTAGTATAGCACCTGAGGCATCCTCCCCTACTTTAAATGTGATGCACCTGGTTTCATAGTATTCACTGAAAATTAATCCACTAAAACACATTGTCAGTGAGAAAAGTGGGACATGTATAGAGAGACACATACATGGGGGAAATGTGTGATGAGGGTAAACCTGTGAAGCAACAATTCCTGTATCTGAGACTTCAAGGCCAACAACATAGTTAGGCTATGTAATCACACTGCTCTAGCTGAGCACATCCCCAACTACACACTGTCTATAGTCTCTTCCAGGCTTTAGGGGTCATTAGTCTACTGAGACTGAGGCTGGTGCTCCATTACTCTATTTTCATGTCTCCCCTGGTCTCGTGGAACCTGAGTTTCTCTCTGTTACCAACTCATAGTTGATTTCATCTCTTTCAGGTTCCTTTTGGTCATCTCAGTTACTGCCTCAGGCTGAAAGTCAAGTAGAATGGCTTCCAAGCTAAGATTGTCTATCTTTTGAACACTATACCTAGACTTGAGTCACAGTCCTTTGTCCCAAATAATTACTGATTTAAAGTTAGAAGTTCCTAAGATCCTCTGCAATTTAACATACATACAAATTTGAACTAGAACAAAAACCACGTAGAAGAGATAGATGAGGTAAACCTAATGCCCACTCCACTTGGACCCATATATACTTTACTTGGACACCTAATATACTTTCTCTCAGTTGGATGTAGTAGAAAAGTCCTGTTACCTTGGAACCATTCTCCAACGGCTGCCTCCTCCCACTTACCACCCACCCCCAAACTTTCAGGTATGAGTAATATTTATAGGAAGAATTCTGAATTTAGAATCAAACAAGGTGGGGTTCATATATCCAAATTCCATCACTTAGTTCCTGTGTGACCTTGGGTTTACTCCCCATGTGACACTTACTCCCTGTGTGATCTTTGCTAAATCTCTTTATCTTTTGGCACTTTAGTTACCTCATTTGTAAAATGAGAGTTTTAGGCTTTGTTCAGTCATGTCTGATTCTTCATGACCCCATTTGGAGTTTTCTTGGCAAAGATGCTAGAGTGGTTTGCCATTTCATTCTCCAGCTCATTTTACAGATGAAGAAGCTGTTGGGTTAAGTGACTTGCCAGGCGTCACATAGATAGTCAGTGTCTGAGGCTATGATTTGAAGTCACAAAAATGAGTCTTCCTGACTCCTTCTTGGCCTGTGCTACCTAGCTGCCTTCTTGGTATTAGACTAGATGACCTTTAATGGTCCCTTCTAGCCTTACATTGATAAATAATCTGATGATCCTATTGACCCAATGAGGGAGGAGGGAGAGAATGCTGCCTCCTTCTGAACCAAGTGCACCTTCAGAACTATTCTCTGAGCCACTATGCTCCACCTTCCTGTATGAATGAAGGGGGGATGAGGGCTGTAGGGGAGAGACTTACCTCCTCACCATCACACCATCCTACCCCATATCCAGTGAAAGTTGCCCCTGGTACAGTTTCAGCTAGCTATGCCTCCTACTAATTGCGTGATTTCATGATGCTCACTCACCATCATCCCTGCAAAGTACTATATGAAGTATATTTTTCTATTAGCATTTTAAATAAAAATGAATGAAGATTAATTTTGCTTCTTAATTTTGTGACTTAAGATTTATATAGAGAACTTCACAATACCTCCAGAGAATGGTGAACATTCCTCTTTCACCAGGCTAGAAAACCAAAATGGTAGACTTAATTCTAGAGAGGCATTCCATAGGGGCCTTAGCAAGGATCCAAGGGAGTTTATGTGAATACCCATACATTTGTCCTCTTTTTCTTTAGCTATCCACATTGTGGCACATGTGGTCAACATGGAGCGCTATCACATTGGCCAATCCAAAGAGGCTGGGGAGCTGCCAAACAAGCTTTCTTACCTTGGCAACAACCCAAATGAAAGCTACCTGAACCCAATCAGGAAATATGACACAGTGAGTTCCCCTCAGTGTTTGTCCATTTTTCTCATCTGAGAAATCTTCCTCTTTTGATCTCTCTGTCAGGAAAACTATATTTCAAAACCTTTTAATAAAAGAGAGCAAAGCAGAGGGTCTGCCAAATGCTAACATCAATTTCAGCTAAAAATGTGAATTTTTTTTTTTACCATAAACTGCTGAGAGGGTGCACAGCAAGGAAAAAAGTAAGGAATAGCACTTAATTAGTTTATTGGGGGAAGGGAGAGTAGATTAAGTCTAGTATAAAATGCAATAAACCTGTTAAAATGCAATATTTTACATTTTAAAACCTTGCATAAGAGAACTTTTTTTTTTTCACCTTGTGTCAGACTCATAACGATAAAGTATCATCCAAATTCAGGGAATATAAATTATATGTCTTCATTTTCAATTTGCAAATTGTTTTCTTGACCCACTCTGATAGGCCTCATATTTTGGCATACATTTGAATTGCTGGTGGTGTAGATCTGATATTGGGGAAATGAGCTAATTTTATGGCCAGTGTTACCATTAAAAGTAATTGTGACTGCACAGAGAGGCTGATTATTGAAGGAAGAGGATGATAAAAATGTAATCACCCAAATTGTCAATAATCTCCACATACACATTGTGCAAGCTACCTTTCTCCTGGGAGCACAGAAGTATTTTAAAAGTGTCCTGGATATGAAGCCAGAAGACATGGGTCTTCCACTAAGTAATCACTTTTAAGAAGTCAGGGACAAGTCTCCTACAGTGCTCTCTGCCTACCCCCCACCCCAACTGCCATCAAAAAAAATTCTGAGTTTGGGTCCTGGCTCCAATCCCCACTAGTTGTGTGAGCCTGAGTAAATCAGGTAAGGCCTTTCAGCTTTGGTTCCCTCATCTATAAAATGGGAATAATGTTGATCATGATCATAATAATTAATAATAATGATACTTTTTCTAAGATGCTTAAGGATGTTTAAAAACAGCTTACTCTGGTTTCAACATTCCTTTTTTTCTTGCTTATGCTATTATTTTATGCTATTCTTGAATAAAGCATTCACTTTAAAACATGGTAAATTTCAGGCTGTCTCACAACAAACTAAAGTTTTATAAACTTATATTAGCTGATTAGAACTGAAACCTTCCTCTAGAGCAGGGATTGACAAACTATGGGTCAAATACAGTTGTTATAAAGCCTGGGAGCAAATCATGGTTTTCTACCATTTTTAATAAAGTTTTATTGTATTTTTAGAATTTAAAAACGAGTCTTAGCTCTCAGGCCTTGCAAAACCAGACAAGGTGATTTGACCTGACAGTCATAGTTGGTCTCTCTTGCTGTTGAGTAGAAGGGAACTGGTTCTCTGATTCCCTAGGCTAAAAATGGTACCTCAGCTAGACAGTCTGTCAGTAAACTAGCATGTATTATGTATTTACTATGTGCCAGGCCCTGTTCTAAGTGTTGGGAATATAAAGAACGGTGGGGGAAAAGAAATAACAAAAACTTGAATTTCTCATACCAATCTATTTGAATTCTCCTATTCATTCATCACATTCTATAACATATTATACTTATTTAGATACATGGCTCAGCCCCCTACTAAGCTATAAATTCTTTGAAGACAAGGAATGTGGTGCTTATCTTTGTATCCCTGGCACCTTGTACACAAATAGGTGCTTGACAATGCTTATTGAGTATTTCTTCCTTTCTTCTTTTCTTCCTTCTTTGCTTTGTTTCTTCCTTCCTTTCTTTCCTTTTTTCTTTCTTCTTTTCCTTCTTTCACAAAATATCTTACTTTCTTACTTTCCAATCTTAACTAGGAAAAGTACCTTTAAAACATGTACTAACTGAGATGCATTTCTTTCAGAATTTAATTACTGAATTCCTAATCACAATAGCTGGTGTAACTGGACTGGTGATCTCTGTGGTTTTGATTTTGATCATGACCTCATCAACTGAGGCCATTAGACAGGCCTCGTATGAGCTATTCTGGTATACACACCACATGTTTATCATCTTCTTCAGTGTCTTAGTTATTCATGGAACAGGGTAAGTCCAAATTCTATGCATGGATTATAAAATATTAAAACTTTGTGCACCCCAAATATCTTTGGTAGTCATCCTGACAGATTCATGGCACACAGGTGGAGTGTAGCCATGACTCTGCCACTGTACAATCTTAGAAAATTCACTTGGTTTCTCTGAACCTCATTTTCACCATCTGTGAAAGGGAAGATTTTGAGAAAGCAATCTTGAAGGCCTCTTCTTTGTCTATACTTCACTCTTGCTTCCATGACCTAATATTGATGGCACACTACTGAGAAAAAAATGTTCCTTTAGCAGTCTATTGGTGAATTATATTTCATAACTAATTTTGCACAAGATCATACATAGATACTCCACTCAATTTTGCAGGTGGGGGGAAAAGAAACTCGGATAGATTGTGACTTGCCTAAGATTACAGATTTGGTCAATAAGTAGTCAAAGTGAATTCAGGTACCTACCACATTTTCTTAAAAGAATTGTGATTCCCTATTATGAATTATCAGTTTGAACAAAGCATTTCAAACTAAAGTTGGCAGTCTTCAGCACAATGTGGCACGTGGAGTCAAACATTTTATGGTTCCAGGCAAATTTTACTTGGCCCATGAGCAGCCCATACACAAGCTAGGTTCAAGCATGGGAGATTCTCTCCCCTTACACTTGCCTCCCAGACCCTGTGATTGATTAAGTCTTCCAAGGCTTGTGGTTCCAAGCATCAGCTAAGTGATAGGCAACATGGGAACAACATGGGCCAGTTTGGAATGTGTGTCTAAGGAAGATAATCACTAATAAGGTGGCAACCAGCACTATGAAATACACTGGGGGAAACTATTGGAGAAGGAACATCAGACAGTCATATGCCATCTTGCCATCTTCCATCTGCTTCCCAATATATGTCAGATCAGTTCTACTGCTTTAGAAGAGGGCCAGACTCATTGCCATCACCATGGCCATTGCCATTGCTCTGATGCTGTCTTTGTAGCTGCTGCCACTGCCTTTAAGAAGCAGCATAGTGCATGTAAATGGGATGAGATTAGGATGCAGAGGACCTGGGTTCAAATCCCACCTCTGTCAATCACTACATGTACTATACTGCCTACACTAACTCTATGTTCTGTCAAACTGACCACCTGTCTGTGCCCCATTCAGTGAGACAACAAGCATCAATAAATGCTTACCGTGTGCCAGGTACTGTGGTAAATTCTTGGACTACAAGAAAAAAAAACAAGACAAAAACAGCCCCTACCTTCAAGAAACCTACGTTTAACGTGAGGGATCCACATTAATGATATTCTATCTTGGTACCTTCTTGAATTTGGGTAGCTAATCTCAGGTCTGGAATGCACTCCACCTGCTCCTAGGAGCTTTAGTTTCTGCCAAGACATAGCTTAGGTGCCATTTCACTCACAAAGTGTTGCCCAATTCCCTTCCCTCCTACTTAGTGCTTTCTCCAACTTAAAATGTCTTTGCATTATTTATATGTAGGGTTTATTTGCTGAAATCTATATATATTACATCCTCCCAGTAGAATGGAAGGTCCTTGAATGGGAGGCCTGTTTCTTTTCTGTCTTTGAGACCACAATGTCTTGCATTTTATAGGCATTTTTCATTTTTTAATTAAATCAATCAATCAGCATTCATTTAGTGTCTACTATGTGTCAGGCACTATGCTAGGCACTGGGAATGCAAAGACAGAAGTTAATCAATTGAATTGAACTGAACTGAATTTGGACGTTCTAAAGCATGATACAAACGTGAGCTGTAACTATGTAGTAATCAAGTGGTTCTCGTTTATTGGTTTGCAAATCCCTCAAGGGGTTCTCCATGATGGTAAAAGGGGTTCATGCTAAAAATTCTGTAGTGTTGCCTTAATCAGTAAGTATTATAGAAAATATTAGAAGTAGTATATCAAATTACCCTGGAGGTTCACAATGCATTTTTTTGTTGTTCAAAGAGGTTCATGGAACAAAAAGTTGGAAACTGTTGATCTAATCTAACCCTTCATTTTACAACAGTGGAAAGAAACCCAGAGCTGTTAAGTGATTTGCTGAAGGTTACAAAGCTAGTACGTGTTAAAGCCAGGATGAAGAAGCCAGGCCTGCTGCTTCAAAGTCTAGTATGCTTCCCATTATCCTCAGTTTAATTCCCCCCATGCATTTCAATTTAATGACACTTCTCCTGTTCAGGGCAGTTCTAGCTGGGCCTCTGGGTAGTTTCCTGAGTGCAAACTAGCTTGTTTCTTTGGGAATGTCAAGGTCTCATAGCTATCTTCTGTCAGAGAAACTAACCTTTCCCCTGGGGGTCTACCACCCCTCCTTTCATGAGGGCTGTTGTTAATGCTGTTATCTTATAGTGTTTTTGAGATTCTCACCAGGTTCCCTACTAGAGTAGTAACCCTTTCCATGGTCACTCCTATAAAGAATCTGCCCTCACCTTAACCCCACCAATGTGTTTCTGCACCATGTAAACACAAGAAAATCTAAGTTTGTAGTGGACCACTTGGAATTTTTTTATGTGGATAAATTTGTAAATTGAAAAATGCAATATTTACCTTGTTTAGAGACTTATTTGGGTGTAGGGACTTCTCTTAATGGGTAGCTAGGTGGCACAGTGGATAGAGTACTGGGACTGGAGTTAGGAAGACATCTTCCTGAGTTCAAATCTGACCTGATATACTTACTAGCTTTGAAACCCTGGGCAAGTTTCCTCATCTATAAAAATTAGGGGAGAAGGAAATAGCAAACCAATCCAATATCTTTTCCAAGAAAACCCCAAATGCATCACAAAGATGGACTCGAAACAATCAACCACAAGGACTTCACTTGGTTGTGGGTGTTTTAAGTATCTAGGGTTAAATGGGCATAACTGAAGTCACTTACAAATTCCAAATGGAAGATCTAGTAAAAGCAGATTCACTTGACCTTATTTAGGTGAGGGTTTTGGGGTTTGTTTATTTGTTTCATTGTTTGTTTGACTTTTAAGTCATTGCTGTAGGGAAGATGCAGTGAACAAATCTCTAGCAATGTAGAACAGCCCGGCTCTGCAATGTATAACTGCAGAGAGTTGCCAGGAGCTTTGTGATATTAAGTGACTTGTCCAGGGTCACATAGCCAATAGTAGTCAGAAGGTGGACTTGGGCCCATGGCCACTGCTATCTACCATTAACTGCATCTCTTGAACTTGTTAAAGTTTTACAGATCTTTCTAAGATCAAGACTGTTGTCACTCATATAGTGACCTGCTAATAAATGCTTGTTGACAGAATAACTGACTTCTTAAATTAGTCATTCTGTGAATCACCCTTTTTGAAACTGGAGAATTAAATATAACTACTTACCTAACTGAAAATATTATCCAGACTAGATAACCTCCACAAAGCTGTCCAGGCAGGATGATTCACGATGTCCAGATGGTTTCTATGGATATCCAGTTGCTCTCTGTTTTCATATCCTATAAGGTGCAAAAAGTCTGGATGACCCAAGAAACCACCAGGATAATGAGTTTGTGTAGGGTGAGAATTTCTCAGTTTTTCTAGTGTTTCCCTCAGCATACTACAATATAGTTTTATTGAAATAAAGGAGAAACTCCAACATGACCTGCTCTAACTCTCCATCCATCAGATTACAGGTGAGCAAAACTTGAGAATGGGCTCTGTAACTGGGCTTGGGAACAACTGGCCAAAGGTCAATCTATATTTGAATTAATAATAATAACCCCAACTGGTAAGGCTCACTTCAAGTACCTACGTCAGATCTTTTAATGTGATATGAAGGAAGCTTCATAGATGATCCATTGTGACCTTGTCAGACTCTAGGCCACGCAGTGGCCTTTGAAGAACTAAAATTACCTTGGCTTGCCCTTCTTCTGACCTCTTCCCTCAAAGTCCCTTCATCAGTCAAAAAAAGAGAAGGAAAAAGTTAAATAAACTTGCAGAAGAAAGGAGGACCCATTGATAGAAAGGTAGCCAGTTACCTTAAATCAGACATAAGAATTGACTTGAACCTGATTTAGTTAACAAGTTCACCTGAAGGATGTGGGTGAATTAAAAAAAAAAGAAAACTTTCTTTTCTCTATCAATTCTTTTCTTTTTCTTTTTTCTTTTTTTGCAACTTGGTTTTCCTATCCTATACATGAACTGAAGTACCCCAGTCACTCACAGACTCAATTCCACCACTGATTGGCACAGAAACTTTGACCTAATCTATTTCTAATCTAGGCTGATTCACCCCTTCTTAGGCAGCCTGGTCACCTTTTGCTTCTGGGGACTCACCATACTGGTGCCAGGTTTGGTATGGACACTGGATCAGCTTTAGCCCTACTTCAACTTAGATCTCCCAAGCTCCAGTGATCCATCCACTAGCCTCAGTCTCCTCAGTATCAGGGATTGCAGGTGTGTAACACCCACTACCCCTAATTTCTTTAGGAGTCCTTTACTAGAAAATCATAAAGTAGGTCAAATGCTTTCTGACTTGGGAGTCAGAAAGATTTAGCTTCAAATCCTACCTCCAGCACTTACTAGCTATATGACCATGGAAAAGTCACTTAATCTTTCTCTCCCTTAGGTTCCCCACCTGTAAAATGGGGATAGTAATACCTATGGTGTCTCTACCTCAGTTTTTCTCTCAGATTCAAATGTAGTAATTTATGTAAAGACCTTTGCAAAGTTTTAGATACTATATGAAAGCTGTTAAAACACTATCCCACAGTGGAACATTTCTCTTCTAAGCATTCAAAATCATTTGTTGCTCCTTACATTCGAAGGAGAAGAAGAAGAAGAAGAAGAAGAAGAAGAAGAAGAAGAAGAAGAAGAAGAAGAAGGAGGAGGAGGAGGAGGAGGAGGAGGAGGAGGAGGAGGAGGAGGAGGAGGAG
>CM053584.1:314194304-314220198 GCA_028627135.1 Pseudochirops cupreus | reverse complement strand
ATAATCTTGATTACATTAAATTGAAAAGTTTCTGTACAAACAAAGCCAACGTAACCAAGATTAAGAGGAAAGTGGGAAATTGGGAAAGAATTTTTACAACCAGTGTCTCTGATAAAGGCCTCATTTCTAAAATATACAGGGAATTAAGTAAAATCTGTAAGAATACAAGTCATTCTCCAATTGATAAATGGGCAAAGGATACGAACAGGGAATTTTCAGAGGTAGAAATTAAGTATTTCTATAAGCATATGAAAAAATGCTCTAAATCACTATTGATTTGAGAAATGCAAATCAAAACATCTTTGAGGTACCACATCTCACCAGTCAGACTGGCTAAGATGACAAAACAGGAAAATGACAAATGTTGGAGAGGACATGAAAAAATTGGAACACTAGTGTATTGTTGATGGAGCTATGAACTGATACAACCATTCTAGAGAGCAATCTGGAACTATGCCAAAAAGGCTATAAATAATTGCATACCCTTTGACCCAGTAATAGCACTTCTGGGGTTGTATCCCAAAGAGATCATAGAAGTGGGAGGAAGACCCATATGTACAAAAATATTCATTGCAGCTCTCTTTGTGGTGGCAAAAAACTGGAAATTAAGAGGATGCCCATCAATTGGGGAATGGGTAATCAGTCCTCTTCTAATGGAGTTTATATAGGTCAGGTTTCCAAATAATTCTCCCTTTTAGGTACAAAAGATTAGAAGGGAAACTATAGACAAACTACTGCAAATGCGCATGTGTGTGTATCTGTGTGTATGTGTGTGTGTGTGTGTGTGTGTGTGTGTGTTAAAAAGCCAAAAGATAAAAAGTCCAGATGTGAAGGACTGAGTATAAACTGAGTTACCAATCAGATAAAACAACAATAAGACCTACACAGAGAGAAGGAAAAATGGGTAAAAATTCAAAAGAAGGTCATAACATACTGAACAAATATTATACTACAAAAGAAAATTAACCTCAGATCCTCAATATAAAAGGAATTCTCTTAATTCCCCAGAAATTATGGAACAATAGCAAAAAATACAAAAGAGAAATAAATCTTTTAAACAATTTTAGGATGGAAATTATGATAGACACCAAAGTTCTTAAAAACAAATAAAAAATTCAATAGAGAAGTTGGAAGACATAATGGAGAATTCAAAGATTTGACAGAGAAAGTGGCAAATCTGGAATTCAAAAATATAGAAATGAAAGAAAAATTTTC
Source organism: Pseudochirops cupreus (assembly GCA_028627135.1). Classification (NCBI taxonomy): domain Eukaryota; kingdom Metazoa; phylum Chordata; class Mammalia; order Diprotodontia; family Pseudocheiridae; genus Pseudochirops; species Pseudochirops cupreus. The sequence goes on along the minus strand of CM053584.1, from coordinate 314,218,983 downwards.
AGAAGAGAAGGAAAAATTTTGCAAGAACACAGGAATTTTACTCATGCCAAAGTGACTGACCTTGAACAAATGATACACAAAGATAAATTACAAACCATGAGCACAAAAGTGAGCATGATAAATTTTAAAATCTTATATCAGAAGAAATAATATAAGAAAACTGTAATTTTTAAATAAGTACTTATTTATTCCATGGATTAACCCTTGAAACTGCAAGACATTTTGTGGTTTAATTTTAGAATCTTAGCACCAAAGAGCACATTTTGTAAATGATCAGACTTTCAGCTATGAAGGAACATCAGCAGCTTAGCATTATTAGCCTAACAAATAGCTTAGTCTTATTCTAAAGCTACAACAAATAAGAGAATGAAATGGAATAATATTTTTTTAAAAAAACAAAGGAATTTGAGATACAATCTGAAATAACATAACTTGCCAAACTGAGTCTAATAATTAATGAAAAAGATAGACCCCCAAAAGAGAACCATTTGAGTTGCCCCTGTCCCCCAAAAGATAGAAGCAGGCTTTCAAGTTTTCACAAACTCCAAGCAATAGATACACAAAGATAAATAAATATAAGCAATGAAATCACCTCTCATATTTAGAGGCTATTGCTTTAAAAAAAAGAATTGCATGAAGGGGCAAAGGGAGGGGGCATTATCAAAGGACAAAAAGCATCTAGTTACTACACAGTATGAGTCAAGGAAAGGGAAGAGTAAGAGTGGAATGATTTTTTTGTGGACTAAATCTCACACTCCCTTATAAGCAAAACAATATATTTTATGATAGGGATGACACAGTGAGGTATCATTAAAATAGAAAGAGAGAAGACAAGACAGAAAGGAGCAAAAATCGATCCCAGTGTTGAGTAAAAAGGAAATGAAATGATAATTTTTTAAATTTATCAATGAGAATGTGGAATTAGGGAAAAGTAGAATAAAAGTAATGGGAAAAGTGTCTAGGATAAAGATGTTGGACATTGGAAGGTAACTTTCAATGTAGCAAGGAAAATTATGCCATCAAAGCAGATAACTATGAGAGTAATGATAAGAGACAATGTCCTAATAGTGGATTTCACCTGGAAGGAAATGAGCACAGTAGACAAGTACTTCCTTTGAGCAGGGGATTCCCAAAACCAGGAGAAGGGATTTGTGGGCCACTAGGAGCATTTGGCAACTAGGGTGACAGAATCAAATATAGGGTAACTTGGTCCTCAGAGCACTGAGAGATCATTAAAAGGGTACAGCATAGAACTAGTCATTATAACTTCAGATATAGTGATGCCCTCCATGAAACAATGCTTTATTCCTGAACTGATATTTCTAACACATGAAGCATAGCAAAAGAAAGGCCCCACAGAAAAAAAAGAAATATGAAATAAGTGAATTAGTACAAAAACATATACCTACATAAGGGAAAGAGAGAATATGGTGAGATCTAAAAACACATTAACACAGAAATGGCATAGAGGAGGAAATGTGGTACACCAGGAGATACTTCATGAGATATTTAAAGAGAATATAAAAGGAACAAGTGAAAGCATAACACAACACAAATGAGATCATCTAATTCACTGTTGTCTAAAGGGGAATAAATATAAAAGAGAGTACAAAGTAAATGAAAACTTCTTGGAAAAGAGTGCCACAAAATAATGTCATATAAGCTAAGGTTGTCAGAGTGAGGAAAAGATTTTGAACCAGATACTTTTCTGAGTGGAGAAAGGGAAGAGTCAAAATAGAAGGGAGGATGATGAATTAATTAATAAATAAAACAAAAAGAAATTAATAATTTAAGTAAATTCAAGGACAGTTCCATGGGAACAGAGGAGAGCCTGTGGGAATAGACTCACATCAAAATGATATAAGCAAAGTTAATTACGGAGACAGAGTGCTGCCTTCAAGAAGGAGGGGGTTAAAAATCAGTTTAGAAGAAATAAATGAAGAAAAGCATAAACCTAACTGGTGTGTAACCTGAAATGTAAATAGATTAAGCAATCCAATAAAATTGAAATGGAATGGCAGAAATTACAAGAAAATTTAAAAATTCAACAACTTGCTACATGAGCAAAACATTTCTAAAAGACAAAGATCCATGTGAAATGAAAATGAAAGTTTGGAATAAAATTTCCTGCACATCAGCTAATTCCAAATAAGCAAGAATTTCATCCTTGTGAACACAAAGCAAAAATTAAAAACACATAATATTGAGAGAGATAAAGGATACTATGTTGTACTTACAGATTCAATGGACATTAAAACAATATCATGCTTTAAAAAAGGATATGAATCAAATGATATAGCATCTAAATTTATAAAGGAAAAGTTAACTGAATTGCAAATAGACATAGAAAGCATATAACACAATAATTGTTGATCTAATTTATTTGATTATTAAGAATTTAATGCCTCTCCCAGAACCAGAAAAATATAACAAAAAGTCTGTTTTGTTAAAGAAAAATGTAGAGCTGAAAGTGTTGTTAGAAAAGTTAGATTTAAAAGATTTATGGCATCTTCTGAATGGGGACTTTAAAGAACATACATATTTCTCATCATAAACTGGTACCTTTATAAAAATAAAACTGCACATAATCATACATAAATAGACCATAACATAATAAAATACTAACAAATACATGAAACACAAGGAAAAGAGACAAATTTAAGGGAGACTTAATAATGACATCCTAAATGATGAGTAGGTAAAAAAAAAAAACCAAATCTTAGAAATAGCAACTATATGAAAGTGGATAATGGTGAAATAACATAGCAAATTTAGGGGCAGGAGGTATAGGTAAAACAGTCCCATAAGAAATATATTTGAAAATAAAATTATTGTTAACAGAAATTATATATTGATAAAATAGACAAAGAGAGGATTATTGACCAGGGTGTGAATTTTTTAAAAGAACTAAAAATCTAGCAAGAGGCAAAATGTCACAATGGACAGGGAACTGAAATTGAAAGTGCTTATAAGTTGTGTGATCCTAGGTGGGCATCACTTAATCTCTCTGTGCCTAAGGTCCCTTCCAAATGTAAATTTATAATCATTTAATCAAATAAACAATGTTAAAATTAACACGAAAGGGGAAATCTTGAAAATTAGAGGACAAAATAGAGGAAGATGGAAAATAGCCTATAGAAATGATGAAAACTAAAAGTTAGTTCTTTGAAAAGATTAGTAATATTGAGAAACCTTTAGCTAACCCATTTTATAAAAGAGAGTAAAATGAGGATTAGATGATGTCTAAGGTCTTTTCTATAATATAATGGGATTCAGAGACATAACAAAAAATAAGAAAAAGTTCCTACCCTCAAGAAGTTCAAAATTTAAGTAAGAAGTTGATGATTATATGGATAATTTGGTCCAAAAATATCCCAAATGAATGTTAATCACCAAGAAGAAGAAAACATTTATTACATTTAACTGACAAAGAAAAATTAAAGACCAGATATTTAGACATGAGGAAAATATGCCATGCCCAAAACTTCAAATAACAAGACAATTTAAATCATTAGTATGTTTGCTCACATACAAAAAAAATCTGTCTATGATTTCTGTCCAACCTACTTCTCCGGAGACTCCCCAGATTTATGTAGGGTTAGGAATATTGCCATTTTGTTCCCTTGCCTCTTCCTTTCCTTTCTACCCCCCCCCCTTCTTGTCCATGCCTCCTGACATAATCGTTCTCCTTTTCTGTACCATCAATTCAGGATCTCCCCAAAACTTATAGGACAATGGTCCATTTCTTATCTGGTTTGATACATTTGCTAAGCCTTCCTGAGGTGGGAATGGTTGGTTTAAATGTGCTTCACACCATCAGTATAAAACAAACTTTTGGATGGATAAGATTTATAAGATTAGTGCTGAATTTTAGAAGAGACTTCATGCAGCAAGGTAAGGCATTTGATGAATGTTGACTTTTGAGAGGAGAATAGACCCAGAGGCAAACAAAAGAGACAAAAAGAACAGCAAGAAGAAAAACTTAGCTATAGCAAAAGTAAAACAGAAGGGCTTTACTCAAAGTAATTGGAAGAGAGAGGTCAAGCACCTGAAAGAGAGAGTTATAGAAGATTGGAAAAGTAAAGCAATCAATCAAAAAGTATTTATTGAGTTTCTATTATGTGACTAACACTCAACTCAGTGTTATGGAATTGCAAAAGCAGTGTAAGACACAGACCTTGTCCAAAAGGTGGTGTTAAAGGTTCCAGGACAAAAGTAGTCAACATGGTGAATAGAGTTTAGATTAACAATAATGTTTCTTTTGGAAATTTGCAGAGGGTAGACTTGCACAACCAAAGAAAGGTAAAGTAGGATCATGGGGTCATAGATTTTGTGTTGGAAGAGACCTCAGAGCCCATCTATGGCAATACCTTCATTTTCCAGATAAGTAACCTGAAGTCCAAGCAGGTTCACTGACTTCCCCATAGTCACACAGACAATGCCAGGATAGAAACTCAGGTTATTCAATACCATGTCCAGTGTTCTTTCCACTACATGAGAATTTCCTTACCAACTCTTAAAAGTTCTTACCACTTAACTTTATTTTCTATTGCTTTGTACATATTTCATATTTACTTATCCATATACGTGTTGTCTTCCCTCAGGACGTCCCTGAAGGTGGGGACTGTTTTGTTTTTGTCTTTATATGCACAAGTACTAGCCTAAAGTTGTTGTTCAGTCATTTTCAGTTGTGTCCAATTCTTCATGACTCCATTTGGGGTTCTCTTGGTAAAGATAATGGAATGGTTTGCCATTTTCTTCTCCAGTTTATTTTATAGATGAGGAAAGTGAGGCAAACATAGTTAAGTGACTAGGGTCATACAGCTAATAAGCATCTGAGGCCAAATTTGAACTCAGGGAGATGAGTCTTCCTAACTCCAAGTCAGATACTGTATCTACTGTACCACCTAACTGCCCCATTAGTATAATGTAGGCATTTAATAAATGTTTGTAAATTAAAATTTCCAGGGGTAGCTGGAGATTCTAAGCTTCTTGAAAGCAAGGAGCATATCTTATACGTTTCCTATAACTACCACTATGCTCAATATGTAAAAGAGAACAGCATTTGGTTAGTCCATTCAATAATTTATCCAGCAAATATGTATTTATTCTTTACTATAGGGGTTATGAGAAATACAAAGATAGTAAGAAAAAAAGTCTCTGTCCTCAAGCGTCTTAGTAGAAACTGGAATATAGGAATCGTCCAAACATTTTTATCTTCATATAAGTAAATTTGGCATTGACCATAGTTTTGAGTTTTCCTGATAGTCATTCTTTTCTGTTGACTTGGTAAACCTGCCACTAGTGTACTATATAATGTACCTGATTCTTTACATTCCGTGAAGTGGTATGTGGGTATGTAAATCCCTAACTCACAAGGCAGCACAGGCCAAAGTTATTGATTAGTAGTATGTTATCAAGTTGTAAATTAATTAATGTTGCTTTGCAAACCTTGAACTTGGTGGAATTGGAAGCATTTATGATCCTCTCTCAATCAAAATAGGCTCTCAACGTTCTTATCTTTTTTAAAATTTAATTTTTTTCTAATTAATATAAAGATATAATTGATCAAGTAAGCATAAAAAGGAATACCAAAGGGTTTAATCCCTTAAATAAGCACGTCCCATGAACTTCAGAGATTAATTGGATAGTTTAGCATTTAGTAAAAGGATATTAGTTCTTAGATAATCAGCAAGAGTTACAAGGGAAACATCCTAATCCCATCATGTCATATATTGGTTTGGTCCAAAGTAAAAATATTGAGATCATATTTTCAGTTCCTTTTTTTTCTTTATTTTATTCTCTACAGGCTTGGAAATGGGTTTTAGGCCCTATGGTCTTGTATATGTGTGAAAGGATAATTAGGTTCTGGCGATTTCAACAGAAAGTTGTCATTACTAAGGTATGTATGCAGCTTTATGTAGGAATAAAAGCCAGAGTGTAGATGAAAATTTTTTATTAGCCCAAGTTTTAATTTGCCATTTTTATTGCAGAGCTGTCTATAATTTAGAGGCTCATCTTCTGTTCTAATAATTGCTTGCATCCTGAGCATCTTTTAGTGTGACTAATTTTATAGTAGGGAAGGTAGGTCTAGTGATCAGACCAGTTTACAGAATTCTGCCAATGGTTTATGAGGCAGCAATAGGGATTCCACCATGTTTCTTTTCACTTCAACTTCTCTTTCTGAAAAATGGCTAGATATACTTACTACTCTGGTGACATTTTTGACCTGAACCTGTCAACTGCTCCCACCTTTACCTACCTTGCAAAAGCATCACTTTCATTGTTTTTATACAAGAACAAATGTTTATGATTCACTTCCAAAACCACTTGACACACACACACTGAGGTAGCTAGTCTGAGATCCAGAAAATATAAATAGACATTGAGAAAATTTCTCCTCCTCACAGGCTAGGAAAATCTATCTGTAAAGGCTTTCACACAATCACAAAACCTCAGAATTAGAAGGAAACCTGGAAATTCAGTCCCTATTTGTATAAAACTCCCTTTTATAATATGCTCAAATGGTCATTAAACCTTTGTTTGAAGACCTCATAGAGAGAGGAAGAATCTACTACCCTATGAGATAGATCACTTCACTTTGGGATGGTAATACTTATTAGAATTTTTTTTTCCCTCATCTAAAGTCTACAATTGCCTCCTCACAGCTTTCACCCATTGCTTTTTGTTCCATCCTTTGGAGACAAGCATAGGATCATCGGAATATTGTTTTAGGATTTGAAGAACTTTACATGTCATTTATTTAACATATTCCTCTTTTACAAATGGAAAAACAGACCCAGAGGTTTTAAATATATTGACAAAGTTTGAACTTAGCTTCTTCTGACTCTAAGGTTAGCATTTTTCTATTATGACACAAATCTAATTCCTGCTTCACATGATAAACTTTTAAATACTTGAAAATAGGTATCATTCCTCTCCTCCAGGTTTTCTCCTCTCTAGGTTAATTATCCCAGTTCCTTCAACTGACGCTCAAAAGATTTGATCTCAAGATTCATTACTATTCTATTTACCCTCTTTTCGATGCACCATAGCCTATTGATGTCTTTCCTAATGTATAGTACTCAGACATGAGTAAGATATTCCAGATGTATCCTGACCACAGCAGATTGCAGTGGGATTATCTCCTCTTTAGTATTGGATGTTATGTCTCTTAATGCAACCTAAGATTGCATTCACTTTTTCAGATAGCCTATAATCCTGCTGCCCCAGTCCTCCAACATGTACTTTTGAAAACTGATTTGTTGAACCCAAGTGTATTACTCCATATTTATTCTTATTAGATTTCATCTTTATAGATTAGATCAAGTATTCTAGGAGGCGAATATATTTGTGGATTCAGCTGGAAAAAAATTCTTGATGCCGCATTGCCCTGAAAGTCAAAGCCAGAACCAGCAATTATCTATAAGCCCACATAGACTTTTGACTCTGATAAAATGTTTGCAATGAATATGGAAGTTCTTTTCTTCTGGAGTATGAGGAAAATACAGTGTTAGATTGAGTAATATGAGAAGAGTTATAGGTTATTGAAAGGTACAATATATTTAATAAAATTAAGTAACTTAAAAACCAATAATTAAAAGTAAAACTTAATCATGAAAAATGTTTGAATGTCATTTATGTAAATATAGATATGAGGTACTTATTATTGCTATGTAATAAAAAGTTCTATTTTTTATAAAAAATATATGTTTAGTAGAAAATCTTGTTAATCTGTAGGTTCTTTGACTCAGTTTAGCACACCCCTGGGGAGGTCTAAAAATGTGGGTCATGCAGCCATAGCCTATCAGTGGTGGGGAAGCTGAGGCCTCAAGGCCACATGTAGCCATCTAGGTTCTCAAGTGTGGCCCTTTCTCTGAATCCAAACTTCATCGGACAAATTCCCTTAATAAAAGAATTTGTTCTGTAAAAGTTGGACTCAGTCAAAAGGCCACACCCAAGGATCTAGAAGGCCACATGTGATCTTGAAGCCATAGGTTCTCTATCCCCAGTAGATATCACTACTACCCATCTAGGAGTTACCCACATTATAGATGTGGCATCATACTTAGAAATAAAATAAATAGCTGGTATTTTTCTTTTTTTGACCACATAAACTTTTAAGATGATGTCGAATGCCAAGACAAGTTCAAAGACCCTTATGGGTGCCTTCACAAACCATTTCATTCTTCCTTTCCTGTAATTAAACTTGAATGAAAAGGCCAATCACTTTCTTGTTATAATTTAGGTGGTAAGTCATCCCTCTGAAGTTCTGGAACTTCATATGAAAAAGCGTGACTTTAAGATGGAGCCTGGACAGTATGTCTTTCTGCAGTGCCCTTCCATTTCCCAGTTGGAGTGGCATCCTTTCACCCTCACCTCAGCCCCTGAGGAAGACTTTTTTAGTGTACATATACGTAGGGCAGGTGATTGGACAGAAGCTTTGTTTAAGGTTTTTGGAGCAGAAGCAACAACTTTTAAGGATCCCTGGATGCTTCCAAGGTTAGAATCAAATTTCAATTTAAAATGTGTATTATCTTCAGCATGCAAGATTACAATGACAGTCTTCTTCAAGTGTGAGGGTGTATCTCTTGTTTTCTTCCTTCCTTCCTTTCTTTCTCTTTCTTTCTTTTTTTCTTTCCTTCTTTCTTGCTCTCCTTCTCTCTTTCTTTCAGAATCTGTGTATCAGAGTAATTTAGTAAATCCAGGATAACATTGAGGAAATTTACCCAGGACTATTTTCCCTACATTAAACCATATTTTCCTTAGTAACTACACCTGTTGCTCTTAGTACTGCTCTGTGGGACTGACCAAACAAGAAGAAAGTACTCAGAAAATCTGGTGTCCAAAATAACTAACATTTATAGAATGCTTTAAGATTTTCAAAAAGCTTTACATAGATTATTTCATTTGAGCCTCATAGCAATCCTGTGGAACAGGTGTTATTATTACCCCCCTTTTACAGATGAGAAAACTGAAACTGAGATGTTAAATAACTTGATCAGGGCCAGACAGCTAGTAAGTGTCAGAGGCTGGATTCAAATACAAGTCTTCCTGACTCCAAATTCATAGCTGTGTCCACTATGCTACCTAGCTGCTTTCCAAAGCTGCTTTCCAAAGATTGGTATCTCCCCAAATCATCAGGATTCTGATAAAGAAAAGACTGAATGATTACCAATAGGAGACTATAAGATAAAAATATGATATGTAAGTTAAGAAAGTTCTGAGTTTGCTCATTTTTGGCAAATAGGTTGTGCAGTGGATAGAGCAATGAACTGGAATTGGGAAAATATGAGTTTAAATCTTTCCACACACACTTAATAGTGTGACTCTGGGCAAGTTATTTAATCTCTCTTGGTCTTGGTTTCCTCATCTATAAGATGGGCATAATAACAGTACCCACCTCCCAAGGTTGCTGTGAGGATCAGATGAGTTAACATGTATAAAGTTCTTTGAAAACTTTAAAGTGTTATATAAATGTTGGTCATTTTTATCATCCTTCCCCAATGATATGGCAGTATATTAAGAATAGAATTTGCTTAATGGAACAGAGGTCAGAGTATAAATCATTCTTCCTCACCAGCATCTCATAAGCAACATGTTAAAAATAGAGAGATTAAAACACCATTATCATGGAACATGTTATATTGCTGGCCTAGTTATCTATGATGTAGGTGAGGTGCAGTGATTTCCCTGAGAACAGACTTTTTAGTGTACTTTCAAGAAATCCAAATGAATGGTTTCCATTACACTTGAATGACATACAATATACCTGTTCAGTTTGTATACACTAAATCTTCTGATTAAACAAGTGAGAAAGGAAAGGAATTGCATTCCAAAAGGGCAAGATAGGTCTTCCAACTCAGCTTAGTTCTTCTGCTTTTCATTTGGCCAGCTTAAGATAAAAAGGACTTATTTCTCTAACTTGATTCCATGGACACAACTTCCAATGACTGCAAAGTGAGCCCATCACATAGGAGAGACAGGAGGTGCCAAAATAAGTCAATATCTGTCCTTTCACCAATTGAATCTGCCCATAACAACAGCCTCATTGTCACTACAAGAAAGCAGCCCCATACATCTTCAAGTCAAGTTTCAACTCCCCAAATAGAACAATCTTAAACCCATAGCTTTTGTTTTTTCTGGTTTTTTTTTTCCTTTCTCAACTGGGCCTGAACTATTTCACTAGTTTAGGAAGTTCCTAGTGATGAACTTCCTTGACCAATCCCAGAACTATGCTTCTTAACTATACATTAGGTAGATCCTGAAGGGGGGGATTGGGCTCAAAAAGTTATCCTTAAAATCACATTTTCCTGATTCTGTTCCAGAACATTAAATTGCATTTTACTTTGTGCCTTTAGACTGGCAGTGGATGGACCATTTGGAGCTGCTGTTACAGATGTTTTTCACTATCAAGTCAGCGTGTGCATTGCTGCAGGGATAGGAGTCACTCCCTTTGCCTCAATTTTGAAATCTATATACCATAGAAGTTGTGGTCCACATACAGAGCTGAAGCTGGACAAGGTAGGGACAAATCATTCACATAGATCTTCCCTGGGCAAAATGTTCAGCTACCTTATATCATCTGCAAATTCTTGGGGAGGATTTTAATTAACTACAAGGGATAAACTCAAAGATCCTTAACTACACTTATGTTCTTAAAAATCTCCATTCAGTATGATATTTATGAGAAGGGTTATGTCTAATCTTGTTAAAGATGACAAGACATAAATTTTATTGCTCCACTGCCATTATAGAACATGTAATTGCTCATTTTGCTAAAATATGGACATGCGACAATTGGCCGTGTGACGAGACAGCAGTTACATCAAGAGGCAACATTTCTTTGCCAGGTTTGGTTTGAAAATATTGTTGCAATATTGTTATAACATCTTCCACTTGTGAGTCATGGAAAATAGCTAGAGACACTAAGGGCTTAAGCTTTTCATCTTCCTCATTCCCAATCAGATCCTCCTCTCCACCTCCCTCCTTCCTTAATGGTATCACCATTCTCCCAATCACCCAGACTCAAAGTCTCAGGATTGTCTCTGTTTCTGTTCTCTCCCTTTACATTATGTCAATTGCTAAGTCCTCTCAATTTTTCCTGTGAAATGTTTCTCAGCTCTGACTCCTCCTTTACCTCCTCAATGTTATCACTTTAAGTCAGACCATTATTACCTTTCACTGGGACTATTAAAAGTGGCCCTCTTCCTGGTCTCTTACTAGTGGTCAAGAGTAGCTTCTTCCACCTCTGACTTCTGCTACTACTATACCCAAGGATATGAATGCATTGTAAGAAGTGTCTTGACTACAAATTTTGAAACTCCAAACTAATATTTCATAAATGAGTTCATTTGAAAAAATGAATAGAATTTCAGACTTCATATAAGATAGGAGCTACCAGAAAAATTAATGAGATAACAATTGAGGAGAAAGAAAATAACTATTAGAGTATTTTCCTTATAACTTTGTTAGCAGAGGGAACTCCATCCACCAATGAAGGTCACAATGTGTCTAAGACCTAAGTCTCAGGGGCTACTTGTGGCACAGAAAAGTTAAATGCCATCAGTACATCACATAAACTGATGACTATTACTACATAATAGAAGGCACATTCAAGGTTTGTCTGTTATTTATTCCTTACCCACCCTCACTCCACTCCCCAACACATACACACATAGATATACCACTCTCTAGCCTAACTGGGTTCCCAACTATTCTTGAATTAGTCATCACATCTAGGTGGAGCTAAATGAACCTGGCCATTGGGAAGTGGAAAAAGAGAGGCAAAGCTCTGAAAGAATTTAGTCGCCTCTGTCCATGGATTTTTCCCTTTGGAAGGGTCTTGGATTTAATTGGTAAAGCCTACAGACTCCTCAGAATTATGACAGTCAGTGTCAGAGAATAAAAGGGTCTTGGGCTCAGATCTATCACTAGTTGTTTATGTAACCTTAGGGAAATCATTGAACTTCTCCAAACCTCGGGTGTTTGGTTTGGCGTTTTATTTATTTCAAAGACCCCTTTCTACAATTAAATCCTATAAAAAATAAAACCATTATGATGATTTCAAGTTTCAAACCAAATGAAAATGAAACCATTATCCAGGGACAGAAGACACCATCCTCCTATTTGTTCACCTCCCTAATTCCTCTTTCATGTAAGACTTCCTTGGTATTTTGTGGATTCAGTTAGTTAACACATATCAAGAGTGGCTATATGGAAAGCACCAGAATAAGTATTACAGAAGATAACAAAGAAATGTAAGATCTGTTATGCTGTCTCACAAAATTTAACTTCTCTTTCCCCAAAACAGTCAGATTTTTAACTTCCTTCTGAGAGCTCGGCAAAACATACATAGTGAATTGCAGGTTGACAAAATTAAGAATGTTTGTAATCATTAAAGATGAATGAATGAACAAATGAAAAAGTAGTTATTAAGTGCTTAATATATGCCAGACCCACAGTGACGATCTGATATTCTTGGACTTTTGCATCCCCCAAAAAGTTTGTTGTCAAGCAAAATCCAAGAATAAAATGGCATAGCAATATGGAAGGTCTATAACCATTGTCCTCTGACACCAGTGTACTAATGTAGCCCCTTCTGCCAAGAACTTAATTAACAACTATACTAAACTCACAAATTCTTTTCTTTCTCAGAAATTTAAAAAATAAATAAAATCCTGAATTTTCCCTTTACTGCCAAGAATGTTAAACCTCAGAAGGGGCTGAAGGGGCTGAAAAAATAGTAAGGATAGGCAAGAGAATTTCTTTTGGTATGTTCAGATGTAATAAAGAGAACAGAATTTCAGTGGATAGAAGTTACAGTAGGGCAAAGTATTCTTTAATATAAAGGAAAAAATTTCTATCAATTAGAGTCTTCCCTGAAGAGAATGCCTTCAGAGAATCAGATAATTTCAAAATCAGAAGAAACGTTAGTGTCCATAAAGCTCAACCTATATTCCCAAAAGAAATTCCCACTAAAACATACGCACTGCATAGGGATCTAACCTTTGTCTGAAGATCTCCAAAGGAGGAAACAACAATACCTTCCAAAGTAACTGATTCCACTTATGGACAATTCTAAATGTTAGAAAATGTTTCTTGACATCAAGTCTATATTTTTCTTTTTTGTAACTTTCACCCAGTCTTCTCCCATCTGTCTTCTAGGGCTTAAGAGAACAAATAGAATTCCTCTTCTACATGGCAACATTTTAGCACTTGAGCATAACTATCATGTTCCTCCTAAGTCTTTTTCCCCTGGGCTAAGCATCCCCTAAAACTCATAGGAAATGATCTCAAGGCCTTTCACCATTCTGGTTATCCTGTTCAGCTGAGCAATGTGCTTGAACTGTAGTGCCCAGAACTAAATAATATATTCCAGGGGTGGTCTGACCAGGGCAGATGACAGAGGGACTGTCACCTCCTTATTTCTAAAAGCTATTCTTCTTTCCATGATGCCGACTGCATTAGCTTTGGGGCAGTAGGGGGGAGGGGGAGGAGGCATCACAGTGCTACCTCATTTTGAATCATACAGTGACATAATTGAAAATGGACAATAAAAGGTTTGATAAGAATGTATTAGGTATAGGGTACTGGGGGAGCGGATACCTTCACAGGGCAGGCGATTAAAATAGATGACTTTTAAGGTCCATTCCATCTCCAAGAGGCAGCAAACACTAGTGGAAAATGTGTTGGGTTTTGAGAGCAAAAAGTAGGGTTCAAGAAGCAATTCTGCCACTTACTGAGATGGCAAGTCATTTCTTTCTCTATGACCCTGTTACTTTATCTGTAAAATGAAGACTTTGGACTAAATGGCCATAGTTCCTTTCTAGTTCCAAAATTCTTTTATTTGAACTTTAGTGAAATTATTTATGAAGGAAAATCCCTTTAAAATCTTCAGAAGTTTCATAGCCAGATTTTCCTCATCAGATTCTTCTTCTTTAGCTCAATTTTAAGCCATCCATCTACATGTAAGGTCCTCAGGATAATGGAACAGCAATCTGATTTTGCTGAAAGAGACGAAAAGACCCCCACAAAACTAGTGATGCAAAATTGATGCATATATTAAAGACACCTTAAGAACAGAATTTTTGGAACTGAAAAGGGAGGAGGATAACATTCCCCTCATTTGCAGGCCACCAGGGGGACACAACTGAGAATGACTATGGAAATATCAGAACAATGAGGAAGGGATAGTCAAAGTGAAGGACAGCAAATTCCTAGAATCATACGTTAGAGTTGAAAGGAAGTTTAGAGATACTTACATTGAACTATTTTACATTTCTCTAACCATCTGATCATGTTACATTTGTTAAGGATGCCAGTAGCTGTCCTTTTAATGATTAAACTTGGGAAGACAATATTGGATTAAATTAAATTCAACACACGTTTATTAAATACATACTATGTACCAGACACCATGCTAGCGACTGGGAATGTTATTTAGTCATTTTTCAGTCATGTCTGACTCTTTGTGGTATCATTTGGGTTTTTCTTGTGAAAGATACTGGAGTGGTTTGCCATTTCCTTCTCCAGCTCATTTTCAGGTAAGGAAACTGAGGCAAACAAAGTTAAGTGACTTGTCCAGAGTCACACAGCTAGTAAGAGTCTGAAGACAGATTTGAACTCACAAAGATGAGTCTTTCTGACTCCAGGCCTGGTACTCTATCTACTGTGCCACCTAGCTGCCCATAAATGGGAAGACAAAGACATAAAGGAAATAATCCCTGCCTTCAAGAAGTTTAAATTTTATTTGGGGAAAACAATATGTGCATAAATATCACAGGCTGATTTACCAAATTTATGCAATATAGATGCAAATTATTTACAGTGAGGGGAGGGAGACACTAGTTGCAAAGATTAAGGAATAGAACAAGCGTTGTATAAAAAGGAGCACTTGAACTGAGCCTTTATTAGGGATAGGTTAAGTGATTTGCCGAAGATCACACCCTCAGACATAATCAATCTGGAATCAGAATCCATGCATCCTAACGCTGTCCAAAAGTTAGTGAAAATCTAGTTTTGGTTGCCCACTAGATGCAAAATTACATGCGTAATCTGCTTCATCAAAATCTAAAACATTTGGAAAAGTTTATGAAGTGCCCCCATCCCTTTTTAAGCAACTTTGTGTTTGTTTGAATACAGCTATCATTAGGCTTATATAACTAATATTTGTCAGGGCCGCCCACGTGCTTTTGCAATATAAATACTATTCCTTCTCCTTAGCTGTCAGCATCTGTGTAATTTTAAAAGTTCAGCATAGCAAAAGAAGTACATATTTATCTAACAGCTTCTTCACAATTATAGATCTGGGCTATAGTTTTCAGTTTGTTCCCTTCTGTAACAAGGAGGGGAATGAAATGATGTGGGGGTTTGGAGCTGGAATGTTAAGGCTGGATGCTGGGCTGCAATTAGACTGGATTTTTTCCCCTCCATGTGTAATGCACAGGTTGGAACATAAAAAGGCAGTAATTTCTCCTAACAACAAAGCCTCAACTTTCAAGTCTGAAGTCAGAACCTGTTTCCCAATGCCAGTGTTCTCTCAGGTCTTTATAACAGCAAATTGCCACCTCCTTCCACTCCCTTGCCCACCCTGCCACACCACCCTTTAAACCTTCAAAATAAAACACAGGAGAAAATTAAATGGGCTGCCTGCCACCTTCCTGGAGTCTAGTAATAGCACCCTGTATTTGAAGCTGCCTTTGGACTCCTAACTATTTTTTTTTTGGCTGCCCAAAAGGACAGAATACATGCTAACCAGTAAGGAGCTAATGATGACTTGCAATGGAGAAAGTGAAATTAAGCTGCCATATTATTGAAAAGACATTTTCAACAGCAGCAAGAAGGGCCAACATTCTCTTTTATGAGAGCAGGAATGTAATGCCACGCTCCTTTGAGATGAGGGAAGGAAATACAGGTGATTGAAAAGCATGGTGGGAAGCTACAGAAAAGCAGAGGAAAGCCAAGGGGTACAAATGCCCTGTAGATGTTAGAAACTCCTCCGACTCTGATCTAACACGTGTGATTAATTCTGCTTCACACTCAATTTTTGAAAAGAACACTTGGAAATAAATTTAGGCCAGTTTATTTATGTGAGCCATCAAGAATGATAAATGCAGTGGGGGAGGGGGTATGCAAAAAAAGGAGGAGTAAAGGGGAGATTACTGATGTAAGTATATTGGATTACTACTTTTTTAAGGTTCCCCAAATACTGAGGAGATTTGAGTCCCTGGAAGTATGACAGCTAAAAAAAGTATCATGTTTTCTTTACTTCCTTAACTACATATGTGTGTGCATGTGTGTATTTGCATTTATAGGCATATATATGCCATATTCTATGATTTTGTTTTTAAAGTGCAATAGATTATGGAAAAAAAAGAGACCATCACATTTCTTCATAAATTATCTTCATCAACTTAATAATATATAATTGTGATAATGGGTATTTATTTATTGTGCATTCCATGGAAAATGGCCTTTGGGTTCCTAACTTAATCAAATCAACAGATAATTCAAATAAAAAAGGCAGCCAGGGCCAGTGGGAGCCAGGGAAAGAGACCAAGAAAGACAAAAATCCTTGGTCTACTTAAATATATTAATAAAATAAGGGAGGACTTTCTCTCTGTTGTAATGAATGAAAAATGTCTTTAATTTAATCTGTTTAGTAGGAGAAATTATTTATACTCCTTTTCCCTCACACCAGAGCTCTGCCTCCTGCTGGAAGGGATCATCTGTACTAATCATATGTATAGTAGCAAATTGAGTTGGTGTGGTCCAGGTTATATTCTTCCCTTTAGAAGAGGCATATAATAATACTGTACTTAGCATCTTTCATGAGAGGACCTCAAACCATTTTAGCCTGTATATTATTCCTCACAGTTGCCTCATTAGGAAGGTGGCAAATGTGATTATCTTTAATTAGGATAAACTGAGGCATAGTTAAGTCTCACCCGAGGTCATAGAACAAAGCAGCGGTGCAGCTAGAATGTAATCACAGTCAGCAATGTCCAGAGCTTCATATTAAAGCTAATGATTGTGGGGAAAAAGTCAAAAGTACTAAAGACCATCGAGAGAGGGTATGCGAGGTCATAGTGCTTAAAGTGAAGAACAGCTTTATAATTGTATCTCTTCTAAGAGCCCCAGAAAGAATAAGCCACATCTGGGAGGCTCCTTCCTGTGGACAAGCCTCTTTGCCACAGAGAATTTTATACTTGCTGAGTTGACCCCAGGCTATTCTAGCAGAGGTGACCTTTTACATTTCAAAGTACAAGCACTTATAATTTGAAGGGAGCTCATTATACTGAACTTCAAACTTTCTGTAAGGCTGGGCACTAATTTACTTTACTGAACCTGGAAGTTTGGCCTTGAGGGATACTTAAACCAGACTATATTATGAAAGGGAGGGTGGAACCTACTGGAATAGTGTGATATTGCAATCTACCTCTATTAGACATTAAGAAGACCAGGGAAAAGAAAAGAAGCTTGACATGATAGATTTAAAGACGGAAGGGACCTTAGATGGTCACTTAATCCATCCGCCTCATGTTTCATCATTGAAGAAACTGAGGTCTGGAAAGGTCAAATGACTTACCCAGATATTCAGGCAGGATGTGTCAAACTCAGAATTTGAATCCAGGTCCTCTGACCCCAAATCCAATACTTTTCCCACTACGCACTATCCCTTTTGGAAGGTGTCATAGAGATGTGTCTAAATCAGGAGTCCCTACTGACTTGGAAATTTAATGATTCTGAGATCATGAGATTCCATAATTTGTAGCCATATAGCATCATCTGAATAAGTGGAAATCAATTTGTAAAAGCTAAAATATACGTCTATATTGGAGTGATCCCTAGTTATGGGAGAAAGGGCATAGTTATGAGTAAGGGCAAAGAGAAGATCTTGGAATCAAGACAATTACTTTAAACAAACAAACAAAAAATCCTAAGTCAGATCAATGGTGCATGAGTTCAATATTGTCTGAATGGAACCAAGAAAGGGCTCAGATGCCTCTCTAACACCAGCCTCAAAAGGTCTGAGGAATCCCTCCCAAATGTGTACATCTTCACTTAAATCTGCTATTAATCAATCATCCAAAATAAACCTTTGCTGAACATTTTCATATCACCAGTCTTTATCATCTGCCTGACTAATGAATTCTATAGTATCATTAGCCAGAGTGAAGATTTCATCTCTTTTCTTTATCCTAATTCTTCAAGTCCAATAGCATTCACCCAAGTTCTAATAGAACTTCCTGGGGGAAAATTAATGACTTTATAGACTTTACTTATATCTTACTGTTGTAGATGGAACTTAAATCAACTCAATGAGAATTTATAGGGCATCTGCTACCAACCAGGTGGTGTGCTAGGTGTCTGAAATAAAAGTCTCTGTCCTGCAAGAGTTCACACTCTTTTTATTTTGTAGGGAGGAAGCACAACATGTACACAAATGAGTACAAACACAAAAAATTAATTTAGGGAGAAACATTAAAAACTAGAGGAGTCAGAAAAAATATTTTGAACTTCAGATGAACCTTGCAGGAAAAAAACAGACTTCCTGAAGGCAGAGATAGGATGAAAGGCAAGAGAAACATTCAAAGCATAGTGGAAAGCCTGTGCGAAGGCTTGGAGATGGATAGTGTACAGGAAACCACAAATGAGTAAGTTTGACTGGAATGGGGTATTTTAGGAGAAGAAAAATTAAATGAATCTGGAAAGAGATTTTAGAGTCAGTTTGTGAATGGCTTTCAATGCCAAACAAAGGGGTTTGTATTCAAGACTAACTGAATTTAGAGGAAAATCATGATCAGGAATACACTTTAGGAGTATCAGTTTGACAACTGGGTACAAGATGGATTGGATAGAGGAGAAGCTAGATACAGGGAGACCAATTATGAGATCAATGCAATAGCCCAGGTAAAATGTGATGAGCCCAGGTATTGCCCATATAAGTGGAAAGGCAGACACTGTATCTTTTTTTTGGTCTGTCTCCTTAGTGCCAGCTACGTGCCTTGCACATAGCAGACATTTAAACGTAATTGCTCAGTTAAATTTAAATTTTAAATTCAGTTATTTCCTAGTTGCATAACACTGAACAGGTCACAACCTTTCTGAACCTCAGCTTTCTTATCTGTGAAATTGGTATAATATTACATCTTAGGGCTTTTGAGAGAACAAATGCATGTGTAGTGTTTTGTAAACCATTAAGTGCTGTGGAAATGTCAGTGATGAAAAAGATGATATCCTCTCAGTTTTCATCTTTCTAAACAAAAAAAAAATCCTACATTTCTTTTTTTTTAGTCCATGCTCATATAGAAGACTCTCTTCCTAAAACCATTTCTGTATCAGGAGGCATTGTGTCTTCCTTGGGAGCTAATGATGAGAATTGTCTTTCAGAACAGGAGCAGGACCTTGTAGCTATTCATTGTGCATTCTCCTGAGAGTGCACTAGCAAAGCCTGAACAAACCATGCTACTAAACTTGCTTATATTAGACTTACTGCAGCATATTATAGAATTTTGACCAGGAGCTTGGCAATACATTGGCTCTGGATGAGTGAGTCTCCCCTTGAAAGAGACATAAAAATGGAGACTCAAGGATAGATGCCAAAAGGACAGAATTTTTTATGGGTTTTCCCCCCTCTGCAAATCTAGAGGAACTTCAAGGAATAATCTTCATTCAATCATTTAACACTTTGTGCCCACAATGTGAAAGAATGTCACATCTTAGGCAAGATATAAAAGTTAATGCAAGGTCCCTACCCTCATGGAGTTTTTAATCCAATAGGGAGCGATAAGGCATATGCACAAAATAATGAAAATACAAAATAGAATATGATAGGAGAAATATGAGCAAAGTATGATGAAAACTGATGGGAGGGAGAGATCTCTTCCAAATGGGAGAGTTCAGAGAAGGCTTCATGGAGACCACAATGTTTGAGCTGGAGTTCGAATGATGAATAGGAATTTAAAAGGCTGAGGTGGAATCAGGGGAAAGGATTCTAGGTATTGGGAATATTACAGAGTCATGGACTCACAGAATTTTACAGTTGGAAAGAACCTTTTTAAGTCATCTGCTAGATGAAGGAACCCCTGGTATAATATATCCAATAATTGATCACCCAGCCTCTGCTTACTAACCTCCAAGGATGGAGACCCACCATTTCTTGGGCAGCCCATTCTCTTTCCAGATAGCTTAAATGATTGGGAAGCTTTCCCTGGCATTAAATCTGACTCTTTATGACTTTCAGCCATTTTGACTCTGCTGCATGGGGCCAAAAAGAACAAGTCTAATATCCCTTCCAAACAACAACTCTTCCAATACTTGAGCACAGATGACACACTCAGTCAGCTCCTTCAAACAAGCCTCATGTCATGAACACTGGGTTCTTCACCATTCTATTTGCCTTGTTCTGAACCCAGTCCAGCTTATCATTGTCCTTCTTAAAGCAGGGTGCCCAGAAATGAACATAGTACTTGATATGAAATCTGACCAGGGCTTAGTACAGTGGGATTTATCTCTTTGTGGAAGCAAGTTCCCTCCTAACGCATGAGCAAAGGTACCACAGCAGCAAGAAAACATAGTATGCTTTCTGCTTTGACAACAATGTATAGAGCATCGAAAGAATACAGTGGAATAAGGTAGGTTAGAGTCAGTTTGTGGAGAGTTTTGAATGCCAGGCTGAGAAATTTGGACTTTCTTCAGTAAGTATTCAGTAAAACATTATTTGACTTCTGTAAAATGTTTCCATTTACCAAATGACTTATCTTAAAGGGCAATATCATGGAGGTTCTATAGAGTGCCCCAAATGTATTAATATTGAAAATTATACCCTCAATGACAGCCTTCTCCCTATTTGATGATTCTGTGGTAACAATAAAAACAGCTCTTCCTTCCCCTCCACCCCTGCCTTAAAAAGTAAGTGGCTTGGTTCCAAAATTGGAACCAAGATATTTCAAATTAGCTGATCTCTGATGAAAATTGGTTTCTAGACCACATATAGCTTTGACGAACTAAATCTAACTTTCACAATAAATATGATATAGTAACATTTACAGAAAAGACTGACCATGCTATCCAAACATCACATTTTGAAATGGCTCTGAATCATTTTGCAACAGAGATTCAATGAGTCTGTGATCTCAAAGAGAAAACTGTTATTGTTTGTTGGTAGTTGTTAAATATAAATAAGAGAAAATAAAATGTTCCAGCTAGATAAAGACTCTTAGAAACCACATACTTCCCCTGCCTGATTTTAAAGAACAGGATACTGAGGAACAAGGGATGGGAGTAAGAAAGTGCCCAGCACCACAAATTAGTCAGAAAGGGACATAACCCTAAGAACTGATATGCAAGATAGTTTAAAATTCTTATAGACAAAAGTCTGTAGTGCAATAAAATGACATAAACAATGGTCCTAAAATGGATAGGTGGTTTTTCTTATGTAGCTTTCCTGTAATTATTTATTAAAATATAGTACATCTCATATTTCTCACTTGCATGGGATGATGGATCAATCTGATCTGGAATTCCTAAGGAACTCCTAGTGGGAAACCTGGTCTGTTAGGGAAAGTATGGGAAAGGATCCAAGCCTGTGAAATGTGGCATATGTGGACTTTGCAAAAGTCCATTTAGATAGCTAAGTGTTATTGACAGCTAGGTAGTACAGTAAATAGAGCACAGGAATTGGAATCAGGAAGAACCGAGTTCAAGCCTGGCCTCAAACTGGATGTTTGACCCTAGGCAAGTCACTTAACCCTATTTGCCTCAGTTTTCTCATCTGTAAAACGAGTTGGAGAAAGAAATGGCAAACCATTCCACTATCTTTACCAAGAAAACCCTAAATGGGGTTGTGAAGTCAAACACAACTGAAATGACTGAGCAACAATATTGACTTAATTCCTGGAGTAGCCATCAATCCAGAGGGTCTTATTAGCACACAATATGGAGCTCTATTTGCACTATGCCACTATTTTGAATATTTGAATTATTTTGTGTCTGACCCCAGTTCATATCTCTGGAATCATTCAGAGAACTTACATACTATGTTCCTTGGTTCTCCAGCTGCAATTAGTATAGCCTGTATTGTAATATCTGATCCCTACTGCGCCAATGTCTGGTGATGATACTAATCAAAGTATTTATGTTGACCCATTATGCTTTCTGTGTAAACGGCTCATACCTACATTTACATTAGGTTGTCCCAATTGAATACCATGGGATTATCAGACTAGTGATAGTTGTGAATGTCCCTTAACCACTTCCCAGTTGATAAAAAATACCAACATTTTTGCCACTGAATGCCCTAGGGTTTAGGAGTTTGGGGACTTGGGAAGAAGAAAGGAAGGGAGACAGAAATGGCACATTGTTGCTGTTATGCATCCCTTACCCAATAAATAAACATTTGGATCCATCAACAAACAAGTGAAAAACACCAGAAAGGGCCTATTGGCCCAAATAAATACAACTGATACAGACGGCATACAGCTGTCACTGCCAGACTACCATAGGAATAATGAGATATTTGGGGCTCATAATGACAGAAATCCAGGAAGACTTGAATAAGGCTTCCAAAACATCTATGATTCTAAGGAATTAACTTAGCAAGATCACAGATATTGAGACAGAATATAATACATACTGTAACATAGCATAAAATGATATTTATAAGATAATAAAAGGAACTAAACTTAAGATTTCATTGCTATTGGGAAGTCCTGGGTAAGAAAATCAGCTCTTTTCTCTCTTCCCCCTTCGTTTCTATTTTTTCTTTCTCATCTTACTTTCTTCCCTTTTCTACCTGCCCTCCCCCAAATCCTTCTTTCTCCTTTTTGACATGATATATATAAAGTAATATAACATCATAATATGACATAAAATAATATGGTATGGTATGACATGATATAACATCATATTTTGTTATGTCTTCATTTTATACTGTTAAATCATATTTTATATGTTGTCATATTATATTACTTTTTATTATAATAATGTATTCATTACACATGGTACATAAAAGTACTATTAAAACTCTGGGAAAGATTGAAAATATCAATAAGAAATAGAACGTGCCCTCAAAAAGCTTATAATTTAGTAAGAGGATAAGACATAAGCACAGATAGCTGTAATAACAACAATAATAGCTAACATTTATGTATCACATACTACCTGCTGGGTGCTTTGCTAAGCACTTTCTAAATATTATCTCATTTGATCCTCACAAAAACCTGGGGAGTGAGATACTATAATTTTCTTCATTTTGCAGATGATAAAACTGAGATAAGCAGAAGTTAAGTGAAATTCCCAGGGTCACACAGCTTGTAAGGGTCTGAAGTCACATTTGAACTCAGATCTTCCTGATTCCAGGAACACCTTGCTGTTCCACAATAAATTACATGACATAATTATTTAGTAAGTCAAAAAACAAAGTACTATGTAAGGTTGGAAGGCTTGGGTTGTCATTGACCAGGATAATCAGGGAAGACTTCCAATAGGAGGTAGCATTTGAATCTGTAGTTTTGAAATATATATACCAACAGTCCAATTTTTAAGGAATCAATTCTTTGAAAGGTTAATGTCCCTCATTATTTTACTGATAATTTTTACATTAATTACTATTCCATGTGCATACCAAATACCTCTGAACCCTGATGTCACTGAATTCTTTTGGGTTTTTTTCCTACAGATCAGATTTTGTGTTTATAAAAATAAAATTGGAGTTTGAAAGGCACAGATAAGAGATATATATACATATATATATACATATATATATATACGTACATATGTCCTCAATCCATTGTTGATGGAGCATTATACAGGACAAAATGTAAAGGTATTATGAAACAATTATCCCTCTTCAGACTTGGCTTTGCCTATCCATTGAAGAGATTTAAAAGTATCAAAGTAAATACCCTTTTCCTACATCCAACATTTCCTTTCGTGCCCGAAGCACTTCTACTGAGTTTGTTCAATTTCTTCCATTGCCTCTTGAACTGAACAAGCTCAAACATCACCCAGACAGCTTTGCATCAGTCATTTAAAGAGGAAGAAACAGGAAGCTATTGTGAGGAGGCAAAGAAAATAAAAAGGGTTAGGAGACACACACACACACAAACACACACACAGGTTAAGCCACAAGAAAATAAGAATTCTATTCGGGGGGGGAAAGAGTTAATGTGGGTTAATGTCTTGGAAGAACTGGTGGATCTTTTTAAGTAAGGAGGATTAAGACAATATTTGAAATTTTCACATCTCTTGGTTCATTCATAGTACCATAGGATTCAAAACTGGAAGAAACTTGAGGGATCATTTGATCCAACTCTTTCATTTTTCACACAATGAAAGAGAAGTTCAAAAAAAAGTAATTAGAGGAAGTTGTAGAAGTAACTGGAGGCAACATCAAGATTTGAATTCAGGTCTTCTGACCCCAAATTTGGTGGGGAGGGGGGGGTTAATTTATTTATTTTCTTGTTTACATCATTCATATCCACGAGATTTTGAGTTACAAATTTTCTCTCCATTTTCCCCCACCCACCACCCCAAAACAGCCATCCCACTGTATAACCCCTCCCCCCACTCTGCTCTCTCCTATGTCCTCCCCCATCGCCCCTCTGACTTTCCAGTAGGGCAAGATGGATCTCCCTACCCCAGTGCCTGTATATCTTAATTCCCAGTTGCATGT
>CM053584.1:314172510-314193804 GCA_028627135.1 Pseudochirops cupreus | reverse complement strand
GCTTTTGAGATTATTTTTCCATCTGGGAAATTCGACTTTTTAAGGCATTCTTCTCCTCATTGGTTTTTTGGGCTTCTTTTGCCATTTGAGTTAATCTATTTTTAAGGTGTTATTTTCTTCAGTCAGGTTGTTGACTCTCTTTTCATGATTTTCTTGCATCATTCTCATTTCTCTTCCCAATTTTTCCTCTACTTCTTTCATTTGGTTTTCAAAATCCTTCTTAAGCTGCTCTATGGCTTATAACTAGTCTACATTTTTCTTGGAAGCTTTTGGTGTGGGAATTCTGACTGTGTTGTCTTCCTCCTGTTCCATGCTTTGGTCCTTTTTGTCCCCAAAACAGGAATCTAAAGTTGGATTTCTGAGCTTGGTTTGCTTCCTTTGCCTGCTCATGTTGCCAGTCAATTACTTGACTTTTTGGCTCTGTGGAATTCTGCTTCCAGTTCTGCCCCAAATTGCTGGGGTTTTCACAGCTGCCAAAGCTATTAGGAGGCCGCTGCTGCTCCCACCAGCTTTGGCTCACTGAAAACGCACCCCAGGACCACCACCCAAGACCACAATCCTGATTCAGGCAGCTTAAGGCAAGAGCACTTAGCCTCTGAATGATCACTTGGCCCCCCTGCAATCTGCAGGCTGGGAGTTTCTGAAGCAGCCATGTGGAAGTGGCTGCAGGGCTGCTGCTTCTGCTGTTTCCTTGCCTTGGAGGCAGTTTGGCCAGACCCTCCCCACTTAATTTAGCCAAGTTCCACTAACCTTTCACTTAGACCTTGTTTCTTATGGCTTGATAAGTCTGGCAATCACCACAGCTGCCACTGATCCACTCTCCTGAAGGCTCCAGCTGCAGCTTGTTCTGGTAGCTCTGGGGCCAAGCCACAGTCTCAGGCCGGGGTGGTTTCATCTCCCAATGTGCTGCTATGAGCCCTTCCTGTCCCACCTGCCAAGCTACCTTCAGTGGGAGATATGTTTTTCTGCAATTTTGTGAGTTCTGGAGCCCTAAAGTTTTTTTAGTTATATTTTATGGGTATTTGATGTGGTTGTGGAGGAGCTGCTGAGTTTTCCTGCTTCTATGCTGCCATCTTGGCTCCACCCCTGGTGTTTTTCTTTTTTACAATATCAGAGGGTCCTTTCTACTTTGTCACTATTTTCCATGAGTTGGGTGCCATCCTTGGTGCTATATAGAGCAATGGTTTGGCCTGCCATTCTAGACTTTCTTTTCTTAGATTTTAAAAAATCATTTCTCCCAACTTCCTTCTACATGTTTGTTTTACTTATTTTTATAAGCATTCATTATCTCTCTTCCTTTCTTCCTTCCTAAACATTAAAAAAGAAATGTAAAACCCTCATAACAAATATGCACACTTCAGCAAATTAAATTCTCACATTGATTATGTCCAATTCTACATTTTCAGTCCACCACATCTCTTATAGCAGGTAAGTGCTGTGTTTCATCTTCAGCGCTCTGGTTGCATGGTTTATCATTGCATTGATTAGCATTCTAATGTCTTTTAAAGCTGTTTATGTCTAAGAAGTTTTCATTTATAAATTGTTCTCCCAGTTTGTTTCACTTCTATTTGCGTCAATTCATAGAAGTCTCACTAGTTTCCTTTCAAATTATTTCACCATTTAATTTCATTTCACTATTTCATCATTTCTTATAGCAAAATAATATTTTGTTATATTCATATGCCATAATTTATTTAGTTTTTCTATAATAGGTGGCCACTTAGTTTCTAATTGGAGCTATACTAGCAAAACATAGACTTACTTCTTTTAAAAATTTTACCCTCTACAGAGTGAAAGAACAAAGAATTGTAATTCACAAAGTGATGACCATTGTGTATAAGATAAAATACCACCATAAACAGGATGTCAGTTAAAGTAATACAACTAGAGGGAAAAGAGGGCAACTGAGTGAGTATTTCATGCACTTGATATAGCAGTTATTTTCTACTTCTACTGAGGCAGAAGAAGAATTTCTTCAAGAAGAAATGAAACTAAATTCCATTGTGTATGACTAAGATTGACACTGATCTAAAAGAATTTAGATTTTTTTCTCAAGAATGGATATAATAGCTCAGTCTTCTCCAGATATTTTTAAGATAAAGAGTAGCTTACATTTATATAGGACTTTATACATAATTTGAGCTCTACAATCCCAGCACAGTCTTATCACCTGAATTTTACAAATGAGAAAACTGAGATTTCGAGTATTTAAGTGACTAACCCAGAGTCCCAGAGCTAGTCAATGGAAGAATCAGAACTCAGAACCAAGTCTTACTTCAAGCCCAGGGATCCTCTAATCTCAAAATGCTGATACTTAAAAGATAGGAACTTATTCCAGCAGAAAGTATAGGTATAAAGGAGACAGGGAAAAGGAATCGATATCTCAGGGTCCCTTTAGGCTGTGTTCATCTGAAACTAATAGCAGAAAAACTAAGCATTTACTTCAGCAAATTGATGCTACATTTTGTTCCATGGCATTTACTGAATGGAGAGGTTTTGTCTACATTTTTAAAAAACAGAAGAAAAAAGAAAAAGAAAAACCTTTCCCAGTGAAAGTGTATTATGGCAGTAGACATGCATGCACATATACCACCCACTAGATTTCATGGATGCTGATTATGTCTAACTGAGGGGGGAAAATGCAGCCCATTGAGGCTCACAACTGCAATTATCATAACCTCTGCTCTCTCAGGGATCTGGCTGGTGAAGTGGATTAATACACAAGCTGTAGGGATTCTCTGGAGGACTGAGTTCAAATCCTGAGCTTAGGTCATAAGTAAAGATGAAGGTAGTCAGTGTAATGCTTTATCCCCATCTGGGAACATTGCAAAGCCATTGCATAGTTTGTTATGATTATTAATCTTTGTTCAGGAAAAGCACGGGATTGAATTTAGTAAATTGATCCTCATGTAGAGACCTTAGTAAAAGCCCAAATCCTAGGCATTCCTTTAATTCGTTCTTGATTTTTTTTCAAAGGAAAAGTGTTGTTTTTTTTTTCTAAAGGCATTCAGATATACTGAGATTGTTTATACATTGGAACAAAGAAGAATATTATTTGCAAAACATCCCATTGTTGGCTAAATGTGAACAGAAGGATATGTTTGCTGCTATAGGCATAGATAATTACTAAGAGCATTGTGAAAAGACTTTCCTGTCCAATTCCCTGCCTTTTTTCCTGACAGGTTTATTTCTACTGGATTTGCAGAGCTCCATGTGCCTTTGAGTGGTTTGCTGATCTTTTGTTTTTGCTGGAAACTCAGATGGCTGAGAAGGGGAAAACCAATTTTCTGAGTTATCATATATTTCTTACTGGATGGGATGAAAATCAGGTATTAATGAAACCCTAAAATCAGTGGTGTGCTGGTAAATATTTAATAACCAGTTCTCAGCCTGGGGAGGAGGGGAGGGGGAGAGTGGTGTATGCAAACTTTTAAGTTTAATCTCCATTATTAACATTTTCTTCAATACTTTTTTGAGTCTGGACAATCAACAAAATCAACAAACCAAGCCCTGAATTGTAGTGTTTGCCTACTTCCAAGGTGTAAACACTCATACTAAAAATTGAACAAATGGGGCAAGGTGGTTTGAACTGCCTCCAGCACATTCTTACCTGAAACTGAGTATGGCTACCTTAATTTTCTAAATGATATATCCAGTAAATAGGAATAATCCCCCCAAAAAAGAAATATACAGATAGGTAATATGGTAAAAAAAAAAAAAAAGAAAGAAAGAAAGAAAGAAAAAGAAAAAGAAAAAAACCACACACATAAGTATAGAGTCAGTCTCTAAATCAAGAAGACCTGGGTTCAAATTCTGCCTCATATATATTGGCTACATGACTCTGGGCAATGCATTAACTTCTCAATTATTGTTCAGTTGTGTCCAATTCTTCATGAGCCCATGGACCACAGAACACCAATACTGTCCACAGAATTTTCTTGGCAAAGATACTGGAGTGTTTTGTCATTTTGTTCTACAGGGGATTTAGGCAAACAGAGGCTAAGCAATTCGCCCAGGGTTACACAGCTAGTAAATGTCTGAAGCCATGCGTGAAAGCAGGTTTTCCAGACTCCATGTTCAGTGCTCTATCCACTGAGCCACCTAGCTACCTCCAATCTCTCAGTACTTCAAGCAGCTCTCTAAGATGAGAAACTACAAAACAGGTGTTGTTCTGCCTTTAGGATAAAATCACAGTTCCAGACAAAGCATGACTATGTCTACATAATTAACAACTGACACAGCTTAGAAATAGAAAAAGTAAAGGAAGATTACAGAAAACCCACTCCCTGAGAAGAAAAAAATGTTGGTCAATGGGAAGCCGTAGCAAATTTGGAAACATGGGGTCAAATTTATCATGTGAGGCTACATTGTTCACTTCAAGAAACACACTGAACTTTATGTTCCTAATGAATTGTAGCCAATTTCCTAAGTACCTTTTAGGAGCATAGCACTGTACTGGGAACTAACTGCACAGATTTCAATGCAAAACTCCCAAAGGCTTACCTTCAAAGATATGGATTACAAACTGTGAGAGTTTCAATAGAGAATAATTTAAAATACTCAATTAATTGAAAAGACTATTAAGGATTCTCTCTCTTTGGGTATTCTTCTAAATTGTATATGAATAATCTAAAAAAAGGAAGGCAAATTTTGTGCTGCATATATTTATGAAGTGCTAGGTTTTGATTTTTACTAAATAGAATAGATACCAAAAGATGATATAAGGTTTTATATCAATAATGGTCTTTTAGTGTTGGTAATGCTGAATGATGAATATTATATCATAAACCTTTGCTTTTTTCTCTTTAAATGGGCCTTATCAATGAAGCAATGATTAGAATATGGATTGTGCTATTCCAAGCAGTATTTTGCAGCAGGTGGTATTGATATTTCCTTCCAAGTAAAGTGTGTTAGACCCAAGGAGATTTGCATTAATAACTGCATTTACAAATGGATTCTCCATCTCTCTCTCTTGGTTTGGCCCTGCAGAGCAACACTTTAATTTGGTTCTATGCTTCTGCAAATGAATGAGGGTTTGCTTGCTGGTCTACAGCTAAATGAATTTTTATGGTCTGTTTGCAACACTAGTTAAATATCTTGATTCCTTGGCATTATGTTGAAGTTAAATTTCATTGGAAGCCAAATTTCACACTTCTAGATGAGTTAAATAATGTTAACTACATTTTCTAAACAGTTTTTCTCCTTCATTTAAGTGGCACA
This sequence comes from Pseudochirops cupreus, assembly GCA_028627135.1. Classification (NCBI taxonomy): domain Eukaryota; kingdom Metazoa; phylum Chordata; class Mammalia; order Diprotodontia; family Pseudocheiridae; genus Pseudochirops; species Pseudochirops cupreus. The sequence continues at coordinate 314,188,584 of CM053584.1, read as the reverse complement.
TGAATAAATGGGATTTTTGATCAATAATATAGCTCCTTCATATTTGTAGAATTCTTTACAATTACATAGTCCCTGCTTTACATACATAATTAACTCATTTGATTCTCACAAAACCCCTGTGAGATAGGCAGTACAAATACTATTAATCTTATTTTATAGATGAGAGACTGAGACCCAGGAAGGGAAAGTAACCTGCCTAAACTCATACAGTGACTAAGTAGATGAGCTGGAACTAAAACCCATCCCTTTGACTCCAAGTATATTGCTATTTCCAGAATACCAGGCTACCTCTCATATAATAACAGCTCATGCTTAGATAAGGGTTCTTGCTGGTAGATACTAGTACAGACATCACTTTGGTCTTTATGCTCTATAGCAAGGATCCTAAACATCATGTAATGTGATGACAAGATTTTAATGTTAAATTAGTACACTACCACAAGTCAGTAGTTGAACTATTTGTTTCTGTTCATTGATAAAATACAATGGCAGCTCTTGGTATACACATGGATTGGATTTATGGACCTCTCACAATAAATCATTGCTGACTTATCGTTACCAGCTACCCTCAATCTACAGGTTAGGAATTACTTCTCTTCAATGCCTTGCTTTTCTACATCTGCAACTGATTGATTTTAGGAGTTAAATACATTGGCGTGGTATCTAACAGCAGCAGCTGTTTTGAAGTTGTACAAGTGTCTCATTGCTTGATTTTTTTGACACTATTGCTAGAGCCTTTACAAAGGGACAGTATGGCTGTGTGGTGAATGCTTATTTTCTGTATTCCTGTGAATTAAAATTATTAAGTTTTGATCATTTTTATTCTTGATAAAATTGGAAGCATATTACATTGACACAGAGTTGAGGCATGGTGGACAGGATGGAAACTGGTTTTACTAAGTCAAACAACTATGAATTAAGTGGTCATCTTACAAATAACTGTTTAACCAATTTCAACCTTTTTATCGACTTGTCAGTAACAAATTAGAATTATACAAAAGTCTTGCAAACGGTTTGAAAATTACCAATCCACAGAATTAATTCATTCACTGGATAATTTTAATTTATTTATCCTTTACAATTGCTGTTAAATTAAATATATATGTACACATCTACATGTACATATATACATGTGTATATACACATACACCTACACACACATACATGCACACACACACACACCTATGGACATGTCTGCTAAGGTGGACATTTTGACTCAGTTGACTAGCCAGCTAAGTCAAATAGTGAATTCAGTCAATCTTTCAACAAGCATTTATTATATATGCTTACTGTGTTCTATGCACTGAGCTGAGTACTGTGGATATAAAGAAAGATAAAAATAGTCCTTGTTTTTGCTTTAGTCAAAAAAAAAAATAAAACAAAACAAACGTTTGACTAAATGCAACTAGCCATTACAAAATACAACTTCTTATCTATATCTCTAATTTTCTCATTATTTTTTAAATAGCTCAAGCAAACTCCTGGTCTTTATTGAGGACTTGCTATAAACAAGACCTTTCAGTAGACACCATGAGGACTAATATGGCATGATCCAGTCTTTGAGTAATTTTTAAAACTTAGTTAGAATAAGATGAATACATCTTTTTCCACAAAAAAGAAGAGAAAAAATGTAAGGTCATATATGTCAATGGAGTTCACTGATCATTTAGTTTGATGGGCTGGGTTCTTCCTAGAAGGATGTAGATTGCAACTCATTTATACATTCTTATACTATGCAACTCTTGTCTGTGTCTTCCACAAATCTCCTATAGATCCACCAGACATTCTAGAGATCTCTTCTGATTCTTTTAATATTGTGTGTATGCCAGTGCAAATGCTAGTTGCTTCAGTGATTATACAATGAAACTGCAAATCCTTTATCCCTAATTCTCTATATGTGATCAGCCTTCTTATTTTGATTTTTTTGATACCACAATCAACTGTCTTTGCTAAACAGCAAAAGCTTATTTGCTAGGCTGAATTCGTTAATATTTGGAAGTGTTGGAGTTCCTCTGATGATGTTTTCAAATAGTTTCTCACATGGAAAAATACTGTCATTAGCCTGTTACAATCTTCCTACATCATCATGAACCTTTACATTACTTTTTAAATTTGTCATTGTTTTCCAGTTGTTAGAGCCTTCCCCTCTAAAGTTATCTTCCATCTACTCTGTAGGTACGATGAATATATTTATCTGCAAGCTGCCTTCTCCATTCAAGTGTAGGCTCCTTGAGGGCAGAACCCATTTTTGCCTTTATTTCTATCAATCAATCCAGTGTTTATTAAGCACTTACTTGTTATGTGCCAGGTATTGTTCTGGGTCCTAGAAACATAAATAAAAAGAATGAATCAATCCCTATTTACAAAAAGCATATTCCTAGCCTAACGAAAGCACTTAATAAGTATTTGTCAACTGTCTTTTCTGTGATTTATTTCAGATTATTTTATCGCATAATACACTGCTACATTATATCACTTGAGAATGTTGGTGTTAAAAAAAAAAACCAAGAAGCTTGAAATTTTCGAAATCACTGCACAATTTTCCAAATGTAATTCATTGCAACTTCCTCCCATTCAATGCTGGGCCTACCTCCCTGGGCCAGTTCTAGATAAAAAGTACTGACCAACAAAAACTCAACAAATACAAATTAGCAGTGCCTTGTATTTGTAGTATTTATATAAAGAGGATTTGTTTAAATATCACTGTATTCACTTTACAGCTATAGGTCATAATTCAGAAAATCGTTGTTGTTTCTTCTCCTTTTTGGAAAGCTAGGCTAATCTCATTTAAATGGCCATGGATCTCAGTGCAATCACCATAATGTCATATGAAATCAGAAGCATTTATAGAACATCTGTGTCAGTGGGAAATTCATAGTCTATCTGAATTTTATACGTGGATTCCCTATGACAGTGGTGAGATACAAGTACCAAATAAGCATGACAGGTAATATAGACTAAAAGAAGGAGAACATTATGATCTAAACTGATTAGGGAAGCCTTCACAGGGAAGACAGACATTAACTAGAACCTTTAAAGATGGATAGTGTTCAGAGGAGAGAACCCAAGTAGAAGAGAGAAGTATTTAACAAAGAGAATTGTGTGTATAAGAGTACAAACAGTGACTTTCTGGAAGAATGGAGCAAACTAATCTGATTGGAACAAAAAGTTATGTAGGAGAATAATATAATGATAAATTTGGAGGAAAAAGCTGAAAAGTAGATTTTGAAGGACCTTGAATAACCAGTATTTGACTTTTGCTTTGTGAACAGCAGAGTTATTTCGAAGATTTTACACATTGTAATACTAGAAAAGTAATGTTTTGGAAAAGTTTGTGAGTAATAGTATCAAAGAGAGGTTGGTGGAGAAAGAAATTGGAGGAAGAACATCACTTAGGTGATACGAAATTGAATGAGGATGGTGTCAGTGGGAATAGAAAGAAGATGATAAGCATAAGAAATATTAAGAAAGAAGCATCACACAGACTTAGTCGCTTGATCGCTGAATCAATATGGTGAAGAGGAGGAGAAAATGGTCAAAGATGACTCAAGTTTCAAACTTGAATGACAGAAAGCACTGACAGGAAAAGGGAGATCATGAAAGGAAGCTGACTTTGAGAAGGAAAAGATGAGTTCCATTTTAGACATGTTGATGGATTTGAACTGACAATGAAATAATAAAGTGCAAATGTCCAGCATGTAGAGATATAGGATTAGAGGTTGAGAGAGCTATCTAATATAGAGAGAAAGGTTTGGAAGACATGTTTATGATACTTGTAGCTAGGATAGATGGAATCTCTGAAGGAGAAAGTCTATTGAGAGAAAAAGATCAGATAATCCAGGAGGAAGCCTTGAAGAAATATTCATTTTTAGAGAGCAGAAAGAAACAGAAGAGAGGAATGGCAGAACAAGAACCAGAATAATGGGGTAATAAGAGTGAGTTTCCTAGAAGAAAGGAGCAGTCAACAATGTTCAGTGATTTAGAGAAGTCAGTCACACAAGCAGATCTGTTCAGATATGCTGATTAGAAGTACACACTTTCAGTAGTAGTTGGGTTGGGAGTTAGATAGCAAAGAGTTGGGTGAACGGATGTTAAGAAATAAAGACAGGGAATGTAGAATACTCGTTTGAGCCTTTTAACAATGAAACATTTACTGCTTACTCCCATTCAGTTCTGCCTGTCCCCTCCCCCCTTCCATGAGAATGCCTACTAGTGATTAATTTTTTTTTATCTCATTTTGAAAGAGACTATGGAAAGGGTATTGGGTGTGTAGTCAGAGGACCTATGTTCTATTTCTGAAATGCACCATCTGTACATCTGTAACTCTGGACAATTCACTTAACCTCCCCAGGTCTAAATTTCTTTGAATAAAAAACAAAAGGGTTGGTCTGGGTGGTGCCTGAGATCTATGATCTCATGAAATCCATTAAACCAACAGTTCTCTAACTTTACTTTCTACTTAGGAGCAGGGGCCTTTCATTGTTTATCCAAAAAATAATATGCTATGCTTTTTCCTTTAGGCTGCCCACATAGCGTTACATTGGGATGAAAATAATGATGTAATTACTGGTCTAAAGCAGAAGACATTCTATGGAAGACCTAATTGGAACAATGAGTTCAGACAACTGGCTTACAACCACCCCAGGTAAGGTTAATTCCCTGACTACACATCTTCTGCCCCTGTCTGGACAAATCTACGTTGCTTCTGAAGTTGAAAGTCATTGGATATTAATTGTTTAACATATGACAATGTTTCTATACAAGATTTTTCTCCTCAGGGGGTAAATACTGCATCTTTATTAGAAAAGGTCAGAGTCAAAGATGTCAAAAAGTTTACATTCATTAAACTCTTTTGACCTACTCAAAATTTGTCCCTCTGTATCAGTCCAAACTATAATTTTTGAAACACCCTCAGTGTAAAGATATTTCTCTCCCTACACATACCTTCAGGTATTCTCCAGTGAATACAATTGTTCCTTAATTATTCAACTGGAGAATTCAGTTTTGTTGGGCTGAAAACCTAAATGGAGTTTCTTGTTTAAAAAGTCTTAATATCAAGGAAGTATAGCTCATTATTTGACACCCTCAGCTCAACCACTGTTGTTTGAGCAGTGGGAGTCAGAAATTCTGAATCATTTTATGTGCTTTATTGGGTAAGGTGCTATTTAAAAAAAAATAAAAGTATTATACTCTGAAGTTCCCAATTGTTCCAAGAAATTAACTAGTTTTCATAATCAAACTTATGGCCAGAATTTTCATGATATAGCAAGAGGAAAAAAATCCCTTTCCAGAGTAGACAGACCTGGCAGGTAATTATGTAGTGCTTTCCAAAGAAACTTTAAAGGTTCTGCTGCTGTTAGTAGTAAATCCAATCCATAGAGTCAGATTTTCTTTGTTCAATTTATCTTGGTTTTACCATGTTGTTGTCATTGACCTCATTGTCATCTTTATCACCATCATTATCATCATCATCATCATCATCATCATCATCATCATCAGAAAGTATTTATTATATGTCTTAATTGTGTATGCTGTCATGGTAGATACAATGCAAAGAGACAACTAGACCCTATTGTAGACACATTGATACTAACCCCTTTCCATAGTATGATATTCCATCATTAATATAAAACTAACATAAAATTTAGGGAATACATGAGTGCACAGCACACTATCACATAAAAGTCAATGGAAAGTTAATTTAACTAGTGTATGAGTATATAGTTCAAAGGATCATAAGATCATAGAGCTGGAAGACACCTCTAGTTCAACTCTCTCATTTTGCAAGGTAGGAAAGTTAAGCCCAGGGAGGTCTGGTGACTTATCTAAGGTCAGACCGATAGGAAACACCAGAGACAGCATTTAAACCATTTGAACAGGAAAAAAAAAAAAAAAGAAGAACCTTGATAATACCATGCCCAAACTGGACAGCCTTTTTTAAAAGCTGCAAAGCACCTTAACAATTGAGGGTAAAGGGAAGCAGTCAACTCTTTCCTAAACAATTTAAGAAAGCTTCATAGAGAATTTCAATAATTATTTAGATTTTGTGATAGATGTGAAATGGCTTGGGTGGTTGTGAAGGGACAAGGAAAATGTATCAAAAGACTAGGCAGAAATTCAGCAATAACCAAGCTTTAATAGGTATGCTAATAAAATAGAAGCACAGAGTTGAATCTAGGCTACAGTGAGAAAGAGAACTATCCAACGGGAAAGGCAAAGATATTCATGGATATGGGATTTATTACAGAAAAGAATTTTGAATGGCCTTTCCTCAGAGCCCCTCATTTTACAGATGTGGAAGCAGACCCAGAGCTTGATATATCAAAGCAAGTTAAGTCTTGAAGTCTCTTCAACCTTTCAGGGGCAGAGGTGAATCTGGCCAAAGTAATAGGTTAAAAAGACCATTTTAGTAGTTGTGATGATGATGCACTACAGGGGAACAGTGGTTAAAGTGGGAAATTTGTCCAAATGGGATTTGTGATTCTTCAGTTCAGAGTTGTCAAGTAAGTTAACTGGCCTAATGCAATCACAGTGGGAATAGAGTTGAAAGGGGGCTGATAAAGGAGATGTGGAGAAATCAGTGTCAGAATTTATGGATAATCAGGTGTTAGTAAGGAACTGAAATAAGTGGAAGATTACTCAGAGGTTGCTGATGTGGAAGAAGAGAGCTGATGGTGCTGACAAGTGATGGGGAAAATGGGCATAGGGACCATCTTGGAGGGAAGATGAATAGGTTCTAACTGTGCAATGGTTGTTTAGTATGAAGTTTCTATAGAAGGAATAGGGATGGAAAAAACTAGCATAATAATGCCACTTTATGATGGTACGGCAGGCTTCTACTTTTATTATTTTCAACTTTTCAGCAGAAAAAAACAATCACTTGCAGAAGCATTTTACAGTCACCTCTCAATTATCCACAAGTGGGTTTTTGACACTGTAGGCTTTTGACTTTTTTCTTTTTTCCACATAAAAATCTTGGCTTAGAATTCATGTTGATATCGTCATCTACACCTCTTAGAGATGTCACTTATTGACATCTTACCATTATCTCTGCTAACTTATCTTTACATGCAGCCTGCAGCACGGTAGGGAAGTCTCTTAAAACAAAATACATTTCATTATCTCCCTGCCCACAAAAGGTGAGAACCAGAAACCTCAAGAAGGAGAGAGAGTGAGTGTTCAGGGAGAGAGAAAGAAGGGAGGGAGGAAGGAAGAAAGAGAGAGAGAAAGAGAGAGAAACACAAGTGATGGAGTATAAGCCCTGCCCAGGCTGTTGCTTTGCTTGGTTACTAAGGTGCAATTTTGTCTAACTCCAGCATGAAGTAGACAACAGGAAAAAGGAGCAGGACAGGTTGGAAAAGGCATAAAGTTCTAGTCTCTGGGTAAGATCTTTATATTTCAGCTCCATTATTTTGTCTGAAGCATAGTCCTAGAACCTCAGATTTTCACTTAAAAGTATAAAAATGCATTTAAAAGCCAAATATAATTTTTGAAAGTTTTTACTATTTAGGATTAAGTGTGCTTGTCCTCCTAACCAACGGCTTGCATAACAAAATGTTGACACTTAGTTTATTACTATTACCTTTAAAATGTTGTGTTAGCTTTAATAGAAAGCACATGAAAACTGGAAATTTTTTTAACATTAACATTTTTAACATTAAAATTTTTTAACATTTTTACCTCCCTAAAAGAGTAAGCAATCAGATACAGGTCATACATGTGTAAACCATTTCTGTTTCCATATTAGTCATTTTGTACAAGACTCTAATAAAATAAAAAATGAAAGGAAGGAAATGAAAAAATAGCATGCCTCAGTGTGTAATCAAACAATAACAGTTCTTTCTCTGGAGGCAGATTCATTATTAGTTCTCTGAGATTATCTTGGATCATTGTATTATTGAGAATAGCTAAGTCATTCACAATCCGTCATTGCACAATATTGTCTTTACCATGTATAACATAGTCCTGGTTCTGTTCACTTCACTATGCATCAGTTCATGTAAGTCTTTCCAGGTTTTTCTGAAATCATCCTACTTGTAATTTCTTATAGCACAATAATATTCCATCACAACCATATATCACAGCTTGTATAGTCATTCTCTAATTGATAGGAATGCCTTTGATTTCCAATTCTTAGCCACCACAAAAAAAAACCAGCTGCTATAAATATTTTTGTACAAATAGGTTCTCTTCCCTGGTTTTGTTTTTTTTTGGATGTCTTTGGGATATAGGTCTAGCAGTAGTATTGCTGAAGCAAAGGTTATGTATAGTTTTATAGCTCTGGGTATAGTTCCAAATTGCTCCCCAAAAGGTAGAAATGTTTTTAAAATATATATTTTTACCCCCTATGAAAAGGATTATTTTAAAAGTTTTATTGAATAATCATTTTAGCTCACATTTGCATAATGCTTTAAAGTTTGCAAAGTACATTTTGTATATTATTTCATTTGAGGTTCATAATAACCCTATAATAAGAAAAAGCCTGTGTCATTCTCATTTTACAAATGAGGAAACTGAGTCTCAGAGATTAAGTAACTTGCCCAAGGTAATAAAGCTAGAAAGTGTCAAGGCCCAAATAGTAATTAGTAGCCTCAATAGGGAGATATCTTTTACCAGTCTGGTATTCCAGAGATTAAACAGTTGATATATTTATCTACCTATGTTGTTGTACCTTCTTGTCTATGTTTCTAAATTTTTTTTTCTGTTCCTACAAACTTGAGTGAAACTTTCATACTGTTGTAGTCATCCTATTTCCCCCCACTCTTTACTAGCATTTTAGTCAGAAAGATCTGTTTGCCCTTTCACAAATTCTAATGGAGCTGAGTGCCTTTCAGCCCAATAGCTATATAAACTTCCTCAGCTTCTTGAAAAAGGTCTTGGTATCTTCCAAAACAGATGGAGGCCCCAGGGATTGAATTTCACTTAATGCTTTCACTATCGAGTATTTCCTAGCCCCGAGAAAAAGGATTAAGATTTTTTAAAAATTTTAACCTTTGAATTTAGACCTCTGTTTCTTACTAGACAATTTCAAGTGCCCATATAATGAATAATAGACACATGTAGGCAAAAGTCAATTGTTGTTTTATCCCTGGAATACCAGAGCTCTGAGAAAAGTCATCTTACCAATGAGACAGCTAAGCATCACCCTTCAGAAAGACAATGACCCCTTTAAAATAATTTTGTTTTCTGCTTTGTAAAAAGAAGATTTATGTTTAATGAAGCTTTTAATGAAGAAATCTCGGAAAGAGAATGCCAATAAAATCTAATTTTTAAAAGAGAAAATCTAATATTTAGAAGTATTTCAATATCCTGGCCTTTGTCCAGATATAAATGAAACACACAATCCAATTACTGTTCTGCACAAAGGACAAAGTCACATTAATTTTCCTCAAGATGGTTATTAAAGAGATAAACTGTATTTTTTTCTTATTATGTCAAGGATATGTTTGTTCCCAAGCATACTTGGCTACTCTTGCAAGACTGGTCTGTTCTGTCATTAGCTCATCTCTCTTGGCAGAGATAGGTCAGTAGGAATTGGTGGATTTGTTAGTGGTCTAAGAAAAAAGCCTTTGTTCTTGAGGGCCTTTGAAGTGAGAATCTCAACCATTTCTATTCATCACCAGAAAGCTAAGAATCCTTTTGACTTACTCTTTTAAAAACATTTACCTGTTCACTCAAAGCTGTGGCTTACTCTTGCTCCCAGAAGAAAGAGTTAAATAAAAAGAATAAAGGAAAAGGAGAGAGAAAACACTTTTTTTAGAAGATGAAAACCAGCACCAAAAAAAAAAAAGCTCGAAGGGAAGCAGATCAAAGAGAAAAGTGCGAGCTACAAAAAGAAGCAGAAAATTGCAAAAATAACAGTAATAGGGAAACAAATTGATGGACGTCAAAATGAATACAAATAAGGAAGGAGGAAGGAAAAATTAAAAATAGATGAAAGACTGAAAAGAGGAAATATGACAGCTTATACTTTTGTTTTTGTTTGTAATTAATTTTTGTGATTATTAAGGCTTCAGTATGAAAATAGAAGTATGATAAAAAAAAAACACATTTCAGCACCCTCTAAGGGCATATATTAAAAAATAAAGTTGATTTACTGACATGCCCACACTAATACCCACAAGGCAGCTTACGCGTTGTAAAAGCTAGATGACAGAAATCCTTAGGAATTAACTCTCCGTACTTTGAACAATGAAAAATCCCCCCAGAATCGCTCGTGGTGACTCAGATGGGGCACGAAGGAAGAATGCTGGGTTCTAATCCCAGCTGTACCACTAGTAGCTACATAGCATTGGATAAGGTCTATCACCTGTCCCGGTGTCTGCTTCCTTATCTATAAAAAAGAAAGGGTTGAACGTGATGAACTCTGAATTCTCATCAACCTCTGAATTGCTATAAATTACTTGATGTAATGATATCTATTAATATATTTTGGAGCAGCTAGATGGCACAGTGGATAGAGTGCTGGGTCTGGAGTCAAAAAGACTCTTTCTTCTCAGTTCAAATCTGGCCTCAAGTACTTACTAGCTGTGTGACCCTGGGCAAGTCACTTAACCCTGTTTGACTCAGTTTCCTCATCTGTAAAATGAGCTGGAGAAGGAACTAGCAGACCACTTCATTATCTTTGCCAAGAAAATCCCAAATGGGGTCACAAAAAGTCAGATATGATTGAAAATGACTGAACAACAATGTGTTCTCATTTATATAAATGTGTACCCTTTACAGTAATTAAGATTGAATTTTACTTTGGTAAGCTTTCTCACTGTTTTTCATGCTTTGGACAAATGTTTAGAAAAGCTAGCAGTATAGATCCCAAGAAAAGAGAAAGATCAAAAACCACATTTTTATTAAATCCAGTTATCTCCTTGATGAGAACACTCAAGACATACCCCTCAAACCTCAGGATTTGTGGCTCTATAGTTTTTTAATTAAACCAATAAAGTGATCTTTTATTATATTTTTTACTTTAAGCATTATTTATACCTTGCTACTTCAAATATGTCTACTAACACTCTACCAAGATTTAGTAGGGGGTTAAATGCTGAGTAATTATCATAATGCATTTTGAAATATAAGGTATAAGCCATTTCATAATTCAAATAAAATAAATTTATCTTTAAAAATTTCATGTATTTTAGAGAAGTCATGCAGAATAGTAGACTGCCACCATCTGTTTAGGACAGTTCAATACTCCATCGTTACCTCAACTCAAATCAGAGTCACTGTTTTCTGTACCATTTTATTTTCATTCATTCATTCATTCAACAAGCATTTCTTAAATATCTACCCTATGTATAGCATTTTTTCATCATTATGATCTCAAAGGATGTCTAGTTCAAAAATAACCACAATATTATCTTCCAAACTTTTCTTCTCATCATAATATTGAAAAATTGAAATTTATATTTTCTTTGGCTACTTTAAATCATATACCCCAAATTAAACACCACCTTTAATTTTATAAGATTTTTTTTATTCTGAAACTATTGTGCATGTTTTTTAAAAGAATTTATTTTGGGGAGCAGATGAAGTTGCCTACTGAATTTGTTAATGTTGTGGAAGATGATAGTATATAAATTATATTAGATTCTATTCTCTCCAGTACAACCTCCTTCAACCACATCCCCAACTTGGCTTTCTCTCTGATTTCTACTGACTTGTAAGTAATCACTATCATTGCCAATTCTAACAGTTTTCTGTATGTCTCCAAGAGATACACAGAATACTGACATAACAAACCCATAGGAATGTACACAACCAAGACAATCCCTGCCAAGGATAAATGGCCTTTTGAGTAACCTACAAGAATGACCCCTAGGCAAACTCTTGAGCAAATATATGGCCACAGGCCAGACCCTTTTTTGAAACCACTACATTCTTAATATCTTCTTACCACTACACAGCATCCCCAATCTGGCATCCACCCTGAGATGCCACCTGCATTATCTGCTGCCATGGTGACCCAAGATGACATGAATTTTAGCCTAGTAACTCACCTATTCAGAGGTGTTTATCCAGGCCAGTGTCCAGGGCTATTCTCTGGTATACTGAAAAATTTTATCTGTTAACATCAATTTAAGGCTTTCAGCCCTAACACCCCAACAGTAATTTAAGATCTAAGTTAAAAAAACAATAGGCATTGACACCTAGTTTATTGATGGTGGAGGTAGGTGTAATGTTAATGGGATATAAGATCTTCCCCACCCATTAATAGGGCTCACATGGAGCCCATTAAAGGAGGCTTGCTTAGGGGTGGCTTGCTTGTAGAAAGGCTTTCACACCTTTGGCTAATTTCTAATTAGGCACTGAGTCATGAGGATTGTGATGCCTTCTGATTCTGATAAGTGTATATACACTTTGAGTTGGTATTTTGCTTTGGGAGCTCACTTATGAGAAGGATCTTATGATTCCCTAGTTGAGATTCTGAGTGGCCATATGTTCAGAGCTCCCTGACTGCTCAGATGTAAAGGCTCTCTCAATCCAGGGATGTATGTAAAGCATATAGTTGATTCAGTCAGTTAGAGCCCTGTATGTTGGTCTTTATTTCTCTGCTTGAATTTCGTCTGAAGTTCAGGGTGCTGACTTTCCCCCTGAACTAGTGAATGTAATTTTAAAAGATTGTTTACCCCTTAAACAGCTATCCAATAAAGCAGATCTAAGAATCTAAGCTAGCAGTCATCCTGGCTATGCCAGTATGGTTGCTGCTACAGTAGTCTAGCAGGTCCTTTGGCTTTTATACCCTAGTGGGTTTTAGGGAATTGGGTAAGGCAATAAGCAATGGCATTGATAATGGGTAACCAAAACTTTAGAGTGGAGTATAATTGATTTGGGGGAAGCTAGGTGGCACAGTGGATAGGGCACTGACCTTGGCATCAGGAAGACTCATCTTCACGTGTTCAAATCTGGACTCAGACACTTACTAGCTGTGTGATCCAGGGCAATTCATTTAACCTTGTTTGCCTCAGTTGCTCATCTGTAAGATGGGCAGGAGAAAGGAAATGACAAACCAGTCTAGCATCTTTGTCAAGAAAACCCCCCATGCAGTCACAAAGAGTTGGGCATGACTGAAAAACTCAACAATAGTGTTGATTTTGGATTATAGTGGCAATCAAGGAACATGGGAGAACAAAGGGACTGAAAAGTCTACTCCTCTAAAAATTGGATTTCAAGCATCTTCTGCATAGTCTCCTACATATAAGAGGAACTTGCTACCACGTCCAAATAGCTACACACTCTGCTACTATATTTCTGCAATAATTCTCACCAAATTACATATGATTTTCTTTCACAGATTAACAATCATCCATTTTCCCACCTACAGAGTACATAATTGGAGAGTATTATCTTCTAATCAGTGTTTCAAAGCATCTTGTCCAGTGTCCAGAGGTTAAAAGTGCTATTGTTTATATTACATAATTCAGCTATTTTTATCATTAATTATGATGATGAACCTCCACTAAGCTATAATTCAGATGCCTCATCATGACCTGGAAATAAGCAACTCTCGGTTGTTAAAGGTTATGCTGAAGGAGCACAAATCTTGGTAGAACTAACAAGCTAGAAATGACTGACCAAATACTATGGCTATGGTGTTAGAGGATCAATCTGGCTAAGTTTGGAGTAACTCTTCAGCAGATACTTGGTCATGAGATAACAAATTATTTTGAACACAGTAACTCATGAAGACTATCTTCTAAGGGTGTGGGGGACTCCTCTCTGTCTCAGTGAAAGGAGACCCTACATAGATGGACATGTTATTTTTTTGTTGTTTTGAACTGCCATCAAGTCAATCATTTCAGACGGAAATTTTCTGAATGCATTTTTTAAACTTAGGTATAGGCCTTTGTATAAGGGTTCACTTAGATTTCAAAAGGTCATTTCAGGCACTCAATTAAATTTTGTTGGTCTACTTTCAAGTTTCTTATATTTGTACTTAAATCTTACTTTCATGTATTATGCTGGCCCCTTTATTTTATATTGATTTTCCCCACAAATAACTTTGTATTTCATCTTCTCTCTTTCCACAATATCTTCACAAACTTTCTTGTGATAAACTTTCTTTTAACTAGTACTAGGTGATAAATTTGTTTAGCCCATAAACTGGGAGGATCATCTATAGAGAAGTAAAAGGGACCTTGATGAGTCCAAGTCCCTCATTTTACAAATGAGGAAAATGAGCCCAAAGAGGTTGTAATTTGCCCAGGGTCACACAACTATTAAGTGCCTGGGGTGGGATTTTATCCCAGGTCTTCCTTACTCCAGGTCTAATACACTCTCCACAAGACCATACTTCTTTGACTCTCATTAAAATGTTAACAAAGACATGGAATGGTCTTTATTTGAATCCCTGGAGGCAGTACCCACCCTAATGAAATCACTGATTCCTGAAATATTGATGTTGAAGTAATATAGTCAGGAGCTGCCTATATTCAGCCATGACTCATTTCTTTTTTTTAATTAAAAAAATTTCTTAATAGTATTTTCTAATTACATGTAAAGATAGTTTTCAATGTTCATTTTTGTAAAATTTTGAGTTTCAAATTTTTCTCTCACCCTTCTTCCCATCCTGCTCCCCACAACAGTGAGCAATCTGACATAGGTTATACATGTACAATCATGTTAAACATATTTCCACAGTAGTAATGTTGTGAAAGAAGAATCAGAACAAAAGGGAAAAACGAGAAAGAAAAAAAAATGAAAATAGTATGATTCAACCTGCATTCAGACTCTATAGTTCTTTCTCTGGATATGGAGAGCATTTTCCATCATGAGTCCTTCAGGACTGTATTGCTGAGAAGAGTTAAGTCTATCATAGCTAATCACTGCACAATGTTGCTGTTGCTGCGTACAATGTTCTCCCGGTTCTGCTCATTTCATTCAGCATCAGTTCGTATAAGTCTTTCCAGGTTTTTCTGAAATCTGCCTGCTCATCATTTCTTACACTACAATAGCATTCCATTACATTCATATACCACAACTCATTCAACCATTCCCCAGCTGATGGGGGGATTCCTCTATCTTCAATTTCCAATTCTTTGCCACCACAAAAAGAGCTGCATTTTTGTACACATGGGTTCCTTTCCCTTTTTTATGATCTCTTTGGGATACAGACCTAGTAGTGGTATTGCTGGATCAAAGGGTATGCCCAGTGTTATAGCCCTTTGGGCATAATTACAAATTGCTTTCCAGAATGGGTTAATCAGTTCACAACTCTGCCAACAATACATTGGTGTTCTAATTTTCCCACATCTTCTCCAACATTTATAATTTCCTTTTTCTGTCATATTAGTCAATCTGATAGGTGTGATGTGGTACCTCAGAGTCATTTTAATTTGCATTTCTCTAATCAATAGTGATTTAGAGGGTTTTTTTACATGATTATAAATAGCTTTAATTTCTTCCTCTGAAAACTGTCATATCCTTTGACCGTTTGTCAATTGGACACATGACTCCTCATTTCAGTGTAGAACTTTTCCGCACTACCACCACCATCCTCTCACTCCATTGTAAACAACAAATATCCCAACCTGTGAGGGTACTAAGGGAGTTCTCTGGTTATCTGTCTATCATCCCTTGTTCTTGCCATTGATACCATTATAGTGTCAGAAGAAAGTGAGGAAGCCTCCAGTTCATTGGGCAGATCTTCATTATTGGACTTTTAGGATGAGTGACAATCTATGAAGCTGAAGGGAGTTCTCAAATCAGTGAGGTCACAAATCCATTTGAGTATTTGAGAGCCCCACCTAGTGGACAATATTAATAGCAACATTAATCCGTGCAACATTTCATCCCGGGGGGAGGATACAGAACGATCTTACAGCAGAGATCTCTATGTGTGAATGCCTGTTTGAGATTCGGTTTTGTGCTTTTAAATATCAACATGGATTATTTTTTCAAGATTTGCTTAGAAGGCTACCCATTGGGGGCAGAGCCAAGATAGTGGCATAGCAGCAGCAACACATCGCAGCTCTCACATAGCCACCCCAAAATACCCATAAAATAGGACTCTAAACCAATCCTAGAACTCCAAAACGCACACAAAGATACTTCCCACTAAAGTCAGCTCAGCTACGA
>CM053584.1:314045404-314172010 GCA_028627135.1 Pseudochirops cupreus | reverse complement strand
ACAGGCACTGCAGTTGGAAGATCCATCCTACCCTACCAAAAAGTGACATAGGAGAGAATAGACTGGGGGAGGGGGGAAACACTGGGATGACTGTTTTGGGGTGGTGGGTGGGGGAAAGACGGGAAGAAAATATGTAACTCAAAAAAAATTTTTAATAAAATAAATTTAAAAAAAAAAGATTTGCTTAGGAGGTGAAAAAATTAAGGTGTATCAGAGTGAATAAAATGAGCTTTTCATATGTAGGGCTAACCCTTCCATTTAATTAGAAGTTGACGAGAACCATATTGCATGAATGAATTTTATCTCACCCATTGTTTTCAGGAATGCAAAAATACTTTCATGTTAATTTGTGTAAATGTGTCCATCTGGTCTCACATTTGCCTGTATGCACACCCTTCATTTCTCATTTGTACATGTGCATAGTGCTTTTAGTACCACATTTTTTAAAATTTAGCATTCAGATTATAGCAAGTAGGAATTCTATTGACTGGCATATATTGCAAGTTCATTAACTCTTTTAAATACTCAAACAATTAAGTGATATTCCAGTATGAAATGGATTGTACTATAACTAGGCAGGGGGCGCTCTTGCTTGTTTAGTATATTTACATAACACCTTTCTGTTATTCAAAATCAACCAGCCCCTAGTTATATCTATCAGCATGATAGGGGAGACTTAGTAACTTTAATAACTTGATCTCAAATACACAATCCTGCTTTACTTTGCTTGTAGTAAGAGAAGTTTGATTTCTAGATGACTGGCTTTGGAATTCTTTCCTTGACTTGTTGGACATATACTTTGGGCTTAGGTAGTACCTAGCATGCTATGACAGATCTGGTTCAACTATTCTAGCACTCTCCAAAAAGTAACAGGGCCCAAAAATGTCTGCCTAAGTGGGAGATGGGTGTTGGCAGCACTGTGTAGTATTCTCCAATCACTAGATATGTCCACTGGGAATACAACTAGAAGGGAAAAAAATTGGTAATACTGTTCATTGACTCTACAGTGACAGGGGACAATAGATTGGTATATAAAATAGATTTGGTCCTATTACTTAAAGCCTTGCCAAAATGACTGCCCTAAGAGTAATAAACTCAAAACCCAAGGGCTTTAAGCAGAAAGAATATATGAACATGACTATATTTGATTTTGTTTTATATGTTTTGGGATAATGAAAAAACTACTTTGTCCTGTCCCCAGGTCTGCCTTTTAAAAGACAAGAAGGAGTAAGGGAAGAAGGAAGAAGAAAATAAAGATGACACTTCAGACCATAGCCTTCTGAAGGGTCTCAGCAATATTTAGGCAAATCTTTAACTATCAAAGAAGAAGGGGATGAGATGAATTTAGCCTGAAAAAGCTACTCTGTTCTGTCCAATAACATAATGGAACATTATGGAGGTATAGTTGTAGGCATTAATTAAAGAATACATAATAGGGAGTTAGAAATGAGTGATGGTGATTCCCAATAGAAAGATATGGTAACACAAGAACACTGACCTTAGTGCAGGATCAAAGTAACTAACAACAAGCCCCAAAAGACTGTTCTATAAAAGCTAATAATATGACATATTGTTTGGGAGGGTTTCTAGTTATAAAAAATGTTTACCCAGAAAAGATTAAATCAAGTTGGGCCTACAATCTAGTCCAAAAACGAACTTTGAGTATGTAGCCCTTGTGTCTTCTTTCTAAGTCCCCATAAATCCAAGGGAAAGCTTCTATTTATTGATTTTATTTGTAGAATGCACTCTGGGCATAGAGTAATTTGATTTCTTTTTTAAAATGGGGCTTAGAGTCTGTCTTTCCAGGCATATAAGTTACCAAGCATAAAAGCCAACACATAAAAACAAACATACAATTTAAAGATAGGGTGCTCAAGGCAGTGGGAGCAAAGGAGGCAGGGAGGTGGTAGGATTACTCCTGAGCTTACCATGCTCCCATATATCTGCTGGATTTAAATCTCCTGACATGCAATATTTTGAATCCCATTCGTCCATAGCATAGCTGAAGTGTTTGGGGGCGGGAGGGAGAGTCCCCAGAGAACATGATAGATATTTAGCCAGTGTAGAAGTGAAAAATTGAATTTTCTTCTTTGTCGGTAGCATTTCTTATTATTAAATTCCAAAGACAAGGCTCTTAACAGGTTTAAGTACTTTTGTACCTCATTTAAATTTTGTTCTCTTCTCAGCAAAGTCAGCAGCACTAGATGGATCAATGCCGATAATGCTGCTTCTATTCCAGAGCCTTATGGATTCACACAGATCTACAGATTTTAGACTGTAAACCAAAGAATGATGCACCCTCTTTCCACATTTCTTTTACTGGGAACCCTTTTTTTAATTCTAAGTAATCTTGGGTAATTGTATTTTGTAGGAGGATTTTTTTCCCCATTTACTCAATTTCATTCAGGGTCTGTAGGACTTGTCCATGCACTCATAAAAGGGAAGCTGCCACATTTGTGCTGTAACAGCTTTGTGAGGGTTTTCTGCTTTATGCATCACAATATTTATTCATAAATGGTTGTTTTCCTACAGGAAAACATAAATGCTATAGAAGGGTCCATGAGGTGAATTAAATTATTATTCCCATTTTACAGATGATGAAATTAAGGATTTGCCTAAGGTCATACAGCTAATAACTGACTGAGATAGGATTTGAACGCAGGTCTTGGTGATGCCCAGTCCCATATTATATCCACTATGTTACCTAGCTGCCTCTAGGTATGAGCATTGGTCCCAGAAATAGGGGGAAAGGGAATTTTTTGCCACCATAGTGTATAACCCTAGTATATAAGGAAATTCTCACTCTTGCACACAGTAGGTATTTAATAATTTACTGGAGCTGTGTTCCAAGGATGGGAATGACCTTTGTGAATGTACATTAATGGAAACATGACCAACAAAGTTAGGAAACAGCTACCTTTCCAGTTTGGCTGGAATGAAGAGCTTGTGAAGGAGAGACTTGTAAAATAAATTGGGAAAAATAAATTATAGCTGGACTCTGGAGCAATATGTATGTGTACATCCATCTTCCTGGTCATTACTAACATGTTAAATTAACATTTATGTGGTAATGGATAAGTAGGACTACCTAATACCTCTATGAAAAATCAATATTCTAAGAAAATGAGAACTAAAAATATATAAATACATATAGAATGCATAATATATAAATATACATAGAATGTGCTAAAGCCCAAACAGTAAAAAATCTTAGTTTTTTAAATCATTTGATTAACTGTTGAATGTCCATAGGAAGGAAATTAATATGGCAAAGATCCTAGAGATCATGTTGTATGAGAATCAGTTGAAAGAACTGGGGATGCTTAGCCTGAAAAAGAGAATGCATGGGGGGAACATGATAAATAACTTCAAGTAATTGAAGAACCGAGTATGCAAGACACTGAGGATACAAAGACAAAATTTTAAAAAGTCCTGTCTTCAAGAAACTTACATTAGGGGGTGGGAAGGGAAGGAAGAGTAAATAATTTAATAAATACAAGGCAGTTTGAAAAGAAAGTAGGTACTGTAACAGTGTGTGGAATCAGGAAAGCCTCCCTTATAAAATGGTCAGTGATCTGAACCTTGAATGAAATGAGTGGCACACATATGAAACTTGTATTTAGCATTTGAAATTGATATAGCTCCTTTGAAAAATGAATCTGGATTGAGAAGACGAATTAGGAGTACGACATAAAAACAACAGTCACCAGTAAAATGTACTTTTAATTTTTATTATAAATATAACTGAGTTAGCATTACACATAGTCACATATGTATATATTCAACTACATATGTGTGTATTAGTTTTAAGGTTTATAAAGTGCTTTACATAGTGTTTCTCATCTGATTCTCATAACCTTTTAATATCTCCATTTTATGGAGGAAGAAACTGAGGCTGAGAGGTTGTGACTTGCCTAGGGACAAACATCAAAGGCAGAAATAGAAGTTGGGTCTTTCCTGACTGAGAGTTTCACACTCTAGCTGCCCCAAAATTTTTAAGTGAAACCTAGAGGCAAAAAAATCTAAGACCATTAGGCTCTGTAAATAGTGACTACAAGTACAATACATAGAATTGTCTTAACCTAGGCATATGGAGGTAGTCGGTCTCAGGAATCAACTGTACATATGGTAAAGCATCCCCATCAGTGGCATTGCCTCTAAATATGAAGTTCAGTAATAAAGTTATGCAGACTAAGAACTGATATCTGAGGTCATATATCAGGAGTGGGCCAATCAGGAGAATTCCTGTGCTACAACTAGCCTTACACTCTCCACAGACTTTGAATACTCTCTTTAGTATTCTTTTCATCTTTCCTTTATAGTGCTTGTCCCCTTTTGGTCTTGTATTATATACAAAGGCTAGTGACAGAGCACCAAGAGTTAAGCTTGTCTACCCACCTAACTCTACCCCAAATATTTAAATATGGCTGCCAAAGAAAGGAGCCCAGAGCTTGTGAGAGAATAGTGCTATTATCTAAATGTTAATCCACATAGATTTATAATAACCTCAAGGTATGGCACCTTGTAATAATGATGGCTCATTCTAGCACTTTATCCCTATAAGTCCTTTCTGGAGAAAGCAGGAATTGGCACAGAGAGCATATACACCTTAGAACAACTTTATTGAATCAAATAGTTGTCTGTGTTAGTGGGCATCTTTTTTGAAAAAGAATTTTCTGGAATTTTGCCATGGGGATGAGGACTTTTCCAGTAGCAGTTAGAATTGAGAGAGGAAATTAGTTTAAATGTACTGTAATTATAAATTACTGTAATTACCTTTTGCAAGGTACCTTTGAAAGCAGGGTTGGAAATTGTGTTGAACCATCAGTTCCTGTCACAGATGTCATGTCCTGGAAGTATTCCCTTTTATTAATGACTCTCAGAGGCATAATAATAATTGGAATACAGTTAAATGAGGAAGAATATGTTGAGACATATATTGGAATGGTTTGGGCTATAAGTACTTCCCTGCAAAAAGTCAATTATTGCAATAATAAAGAACAGTATTTGAGTAGTTGCTATGGGCGCTAAAAATTTCAGTATAGCGTGGCTATGGTGTTGTGGGCCTGGATTTTGAGGGTGCCATAGAAATCAACCAGAAAAATTCCATTGCTATGTAACATGAATCAAAACTCTGTGAGGGTTTCATATACTGCCAGAGATGAGGTAGAACATGACCACTATCATTATTAGAATTTCTAATCCCATGATACTCACAGACAACTGAAACCATTTTAATAGGGTGGCCCTCTGTATCAGTAGGAGTGGACAGTAATTTACCTGGTATGACTTGGGGGATACAAGGAAGGCCTTGCTATTCTAAAATATCCCACAACCTCTGATTCAGGCATGGTCATATTCAAAAGATCAGGGGTATATAGCCCTAATTTGACTTGTGCCCCACCAAAATTAACTTTTAAAATTGATACTTTTCTTTGTATTTTCTGTGCCTATCACTATGTCTAGAACATAACTGATGTTTAATAAAATGTTAAAGTCAAATCAAGAGAAGTTCATTAGGTGCCTACTATGTGCCAAGCATTCTTCTCAAGGGGTTCACAGTCTAACGGGAGAGACAATATGAAAACAACTATGTCCAAACAGGATATATACATGATAAATTGGAGAAAATCAGCAGAGGGAAAACATTAGCATTCAGAGGCATCAGGAAAGGTCTCTTGGATAAGGTGGAATTTTAGTTAAGACTTGACGGAAGCCAGGGAAGGAAGGAGGGAGAGGATTCTAGGCATGGAGGACACTGAAAATGGTCAGCCAGTAGATGGTGTGCCTTGTGAAAAGAATGGCAAAGTAACCAGTGTCAATAGATTGCAGTGTATGCATGAGTAAGTAAGGTCAAGGAAGACAGGAACGATAGGAAGGGGCTTTGAACAACAGAAGATTTTATATTTTATTCTAGAGATGAGTTTCCTTAAGGCAGGAAATCATACTCAATGGTCTTTTTGCCCTTTCTCCTTTTCTCTGAAGGCACAAAGAGGCTAGTGACAGGAAATGGAATACACCATAAAATAGCAATTATTTAACCCTACTTTTCCATATAAAAACAGTTAAGCAATACCTCCCAACAGAATGATTGCAACTGAAAATACTTATTTCCATTTTTGTAACTTACGCTGCTAAAAGAAAGGATGAGTGCTTTAATTGTTTGTAACCAACACTGTCAGTTGAATTTGAACTGGTTTTTTTGCCTTTTAGAATTATTTTCATGTATGTGTTGCATTCATTCATTGTGTATATTACTCTTTTTTTCTTCTTTCTTTACTGTGTCACCCATGTAAGGCTTCTCATGTTTCTCTAAGTTTTCCCTTATTTATTGGTTCTTACAACACAGTAATATTGTGTTATATTCACATGTCACAATTTGGTCAACATTCTCTAATCACTGATAATTTTTCTAACTTTAGCTCACTGATTTATTCAGTCATTAATTCGTTGAATATTTATTAAGTTCATACTATGTAGAAGGCACTGTCCTAGGCATTGGGTATACAAAAACAAAATAGGCCTTGCCCTCAAAGAGTTTACATTCTATAGGAATAAAACAACACGTATACAATCATGGTTGTGCACAGAACATGGGTCAAGTATACCAGCACAATAGTGCTTAAATTACCAATTAGATAATGAGAGCTTCATATGCATGCCTTTTTACACCAGTCACTACAAAATATATACAAAGTCCATACAAAGAAACCGATGGGAGGGCATTAACAACTAGAGGGATGAGAAAAGGCTTTGGGTAGTCTGGGGATCTTGAATTGAACCCCAAAGGAGACTGGTGACTCTCAGAGGCAGAGGCAAAGAGAGGGTGCATTCCTACTCTGGGAGGTTGGGGAGGAGAGAGAGATAGTCTGTGCAAGAAGCATGGAAATGGGAGGTGGAATGAAATATATAAAAAGACCAAGTTTGATGAAACATAGCATGAGTAATCCAGACTGGGAAATCAGTCTGGAAAGATATGTTGGAATCAGATTGCAAAGAGTTTTAAATGCCAAACTGAGGAGTTTATATTCCATGCCAGTTATAATAGTCGCTGAAGGTTCTGAATAAGGGGAATGATATGGTCATACCCATGCTTAAAGAATATCAGTTTGGTGTCTGGAAGGCATAGTGGAAGAGGGTATTAGGAGTGGAGAGTGAATTATATTGGGAGAGAGTGGAAATACCAGACCCTGACAATTGCAGTGATTCACCATGAAATCTCTCTTAGCTTGCTCTCTAGTTTTCCCTTCTTCAAGGGTGTTGACAAAATAATATGATGAGCTAATCTATGACATCATCAAAACCCTACCTCTTCCTTATTTTATGGATTGGATCCTGGAATCCCAAGCATGGGAGTGCCAGGCTGATGTTCTTCTCAGGACAACTGACATCTGCTGCTTTCCTCTTTCCACAACTCACTAGGTCTATTTTTGGTAACATGAAATACTTTGTCCATTCAGATGTACAAGTTACACCTGTAGGATCTATTCCTTTCAGCAATTTTTTCTTTTGGCCTCCCTTTTTATTTCATTCCAACATCAAGTATTGTCCTTTCACTTTGTCCTTTTAAAAATGCAAATAAACCTGGAAAGAAGCACACATTAAATCAATAATTCCTTAATAGGAATTGGTTTTTATCAAACTAGTTTCCTCTCTGTAATGACAAGAGGGAACCCACAGCATAATTGTAGAAAGTCTCGGTTGGAGAGGGGATTCGAAAAGTTAGGTGAAAGTGGAAGAGAGGAGAAATAAAGAGGTGGAGAAAAACCCCATCCACCTCACACTATGAAACCTGAACTAGCCTTGTTTCTTCTAACACTTCTCTTGCTTTTCTCTTTCCTCCAGCAGTGACATTGGTGTATTCTTCTGTGGCCCTAAAGCTCTCTCCAAGACTCTTCAAAAAATGTGTGGCTTATATTCCTCAGCTGACGCCAAAGGTGTTCATTTTAATTACAACAAAGAAAACTTCTAGGTCACATTTTGTACTTTATGATTATGCTTCTACATTGGTACTTTATGAATATGCATATATGCATACATATATGATTTTAATAAAGTGTATATCTTCTAAGAATGCAGATCACCTCTCTACAATTTTTTATCCTGTGTGATTCTTGTCCATGACTTCCCACGTGTTTCTGCCCAACATACTGGAGGCCTTCTTCTGGTTCTTCTGGCACCATCCATCTGTTGCTTCTAATTCTCCCCCATATAACTGACCCATCTCCTTTATGGTCATATATGTTCTTATCTATATTTACATGACTTACAAGTCACCAGCACCAAAATGTTTGGGGATATGTATAATTGTGGTGCCTTACCCTTAGCATTACCCTTTTGGCTACTTATAATTTTGCTTCTTCTCAGATCACATTGTTCTATTACCAAATTCATAGCTAGATGACAAAGAAAATTACGGTGAATGAAAGGAATATTTGTGGCAGAAAACAGTTTTTGGATCAATGAGAGTATTGTGCAGCTTTCCAAATATGATTTAACTGAATCTTCTCTTCCTATCCAATTCTGAACCCAAATCATTGTCCATCTGCTTTGTTGTGCAAAATATATATCACTGGACTAACTGTCCATCTTGCTGTGATATATATATTTTCATTCATTTTGTTCCTATGTTGTTGATAGTTAAACCAATATCTTCCATATCACTATAAATTTCAGTAAAAAGACTGTATTATTTAAGGGCTACATGCAATGAGTATAATGTAATGTGAACAGAGCATTTTAAATTACTATCAATAATATACTCTTGGGTTTGGGGGACTATTCAGGATATCTTCCAAAGTAGCAGTGGGAAAAATTTATGCTCATATGTCACCCTGTCTTGTCTTCTATGAAGTCATTACTAAAAGATTATCAAACATGATTACCCCCAAAATCACACTCATCCACCATAGTCTTTCATTATTGTTATATATGTTTGGGAGACACCTTATTGGAGGCAAGCCTTCAAGGCTATATGTTGTTTATCAAATCAAATGCTTTGGAAAAATAAATAAATAATATACATAGCATATTATGCCTTTCACAATGACTGTGTGGCTTTAAAGATATGGTTGAACTACAACAATAGGTTGTATGAAACAGCAACTCAGGTCCCTTCCAACTTTCAAAATCAGTGATTTTAGGCAGCTGGAGTATCATGGATTTAGTAGGGGAAGAAATCTTTAAAGGTCATCTAGTGGGGGTTCTTAACTTTTTTAGTGTCATTGATTTCTTTGGCAATCTGCTGAAACCTATGGATGTTTTCTCAGATTAATGTCCCTAAATGCATAAAATAAAGTACGTAGGATTATAAAGGAGTCTAAGTATATTGAAATGAGGTTAGCAAATTTCTTTAGAAAATAAGTTCACAGACTCCAGGTTGAGAATCTTTAATCTAATTCAACCATCTTATGGGGAAGGAAACTGAAGCTCCAAAAGATTATCAATTATTGCATAATACAACCAGGTTTCAAATTCAGATTTTTTTTTTACTATAAATCTAGCTCTCTTTACATTTTATCACACTGAATTGTCTATTCCATTCTCATGCTTTCATCAAAGATGTTCTTGCTATAAATACAGAAACCAATCTCCTAAGGTTGTTTATTGAAATAATAAAGGAAACATATGGGTTGGTAGCTGTTAATGTCATCTTTTTGTAGTTGAAGCACCATCTGCAATATTTCCACTCCTTTGAAATCTTCCTCAGAGAATCACATGATGTGACCTGAGAGGTCATCTAGTCCAATCCATACCTAAGCAAGAATATTTGCAACACCGTCACTGATAACTGGGCTTCCAGCATTTGCTTGAAGAACTCCAATGATGAAGAAATCACTATTTAATTAGGCAACCTCTTCCATATTTCTGGATAATTCTAATTGCTAACAAGTGTTTTCCTTACTTGGAGCTGAAATCTGCTTCCTTGCCAGGTGTATGCATTGTTCCTGGTTATATCACCTGGGGAGAACCACACATTTAAATCTCTTCTCCATATGAAAGTCCTTCAACTATTTGAAGATGGCTGTAATTTCCTCCCCAAATTTTCTCTGAACTTAAACATTGAGTTTTTTCAGTTGATTGTCACATAGAATGATCACCCATCCTCTAATCAATGATTGCTTTCCTCGAGACATACTCTACTTTGACAGTATCTTTCATAAAATGGTTCCCAGACCTAATACATCACTATAAATGTAGTTTCACCAGGGCACGACACTCCTTCACATTAAGTCATGTTAAACTGTTGATTTATTTTATTTTATTTTTATTCTTATGGAATAAAAAAGCATTTATATAAGATAGCATAATAAAAAAGATTGCAAATTAAACTGAAAATCTGTTATATACAATTGGCTATTCCAATTATAGATATAATAAATTTATAATAAATTTCTTTTTTTCTATTGAACTGTTGATTTATATTGAGCTTGTAGTCCACTAAAACCTCAAGATCTTTTTTTATACAAATAATTGTCTAGTCACAACTCCAGTTCTTTATTCTCATAGCTGATTTTTCAAACCTAAGTGCAGTACTTTATGTTTACTCCTATTGAATTTCAGCTTATTAAAATCAGATCATTATTCTAGTCTGTTACTGTTTTTTTTGGATCTTGACTCTGCTGTTCAATGTGTTTAGCCATCCTTTCCTGCAAAGTTGATTACTATATGTCTATGCCATTATTCAAATAATTTATACAAACGTAACCAAGTGATTCCAAAGAAGATTCCTGAGATGCTCCAGTAGAGACCTCCTTCCAGGTTAACAGTAATCTGTAATCTATCAATATTCTCTTTTGGTCTAGTTATGCCAACGGTGCCTAATTCACTTTACAGTCATCTAGCCTGCATCTCTCCATCATGCCCACAAGATTATCACTAGGGATTTTGGCCAATGCCTCATTAAAAATCAAGGTAGATTATGTTTATAGTATTCCTCTGATGTACAAATTTAATAACCCTGTCACAAAAGGAAACAAGTTTAATCCGGCATAATCTTTTCTTGATGTCTCCATGCTAATCCCTAATAAACATTGCTTCCTTTTCTAAATGCTCACAAAATATCACTTTGATAAAATGTCCTAGAATTTTGCCAGAAAGTAGTGTTTTACTAACCTCTCATTTGAGGTTAGTCTCAGGAATAGATTCCTAAGTCTGGAGTCAAGACACTTGGGTATCAATCAGACATTGTCAAGCTAGTGGTCTTATCATTCTTTGATATTTTTCTTGCCCTCAATAAAGCTGTAAAAAGCCCTTTATACAGTGTTTGGCATTTGTTGCCAATTTCATGTTATCCTGTTCCTAACACTATGCTTCAAGGGCCATGCCACTCTTCTGATTTGACATCAGTTAACCACCTTTGCTTCTATCTCTTGAATGTGGCTTTTAAACATTACACTCCTCAGTGAGTTTCCTATACATTTATACATTTCTTTTTAGACAGTTCCTTGTTTTATTCTTTATCAGCAATTTGGATCCATACCTTCTTTGCAACTCCTGCTCTTGAAGAGCTGTCTAGAACACTGAGAAATAAAATCGCTTTCCCCAGGTCACACAGCTAGTAAGTATCAGAGCAAGGATTTGAACTCAGTCCTTCCTTACTGCAGATCCAATGCCCTACCCATTTCACCACTCTGTCTTTCCTTGCTAATGCTAAGTTACTGATAACTAGCTTTTGTTTGTAGCCTTAAGGCATGAAATCCACCTGTTAAACAGTAAAATATCAAGACTATGCTTTCTGAGCCTATAAATGAGAATGTCATATGCAACAAAGGCAAAAGCCTTCCTGAAATCAAAACAGATTACATTTATCACATCCGCCTTATCTTTGTGGCCTGTCACTCTATTGTAGGAGGAAATTAAATTGCCTCATATTACTTTCTTTCACAAAACCATGTTGGTTGCCGTGTAATGCCTTGAGCTCTTCCAGATGATTGGGAATTGGTGATTTCTTTTGCAATCTTCCCAGGTACTAGATGTCAACATTGTAATTTCTTGGTTCATCCTTTCTTTTCCCTTTTTTTAAAAAAAGAGCCACACTTGTTTGATAAGCCTCAGGGATTTTTTTTCTATATTCCATGTTTCCCTAAAAATAATGACTAGAAGCTCTGAAGTAATATTTGTTCATTCCTTTAAGGAGTCAGCCAATAAGGTTTATCAAAGTATGTGGATTTGAATACAAACAGGTCTTGAAAAGATACATGTATGAAAATATAACCGTATATTTCCCCTTTTCCATTTGACTCTCCATCTGCTATTCACAACTGAAAATTACTGAAGTCACAGTTTGTATCTGATCTTTAAGTAGATAGAAATTAAGATCTTAAAAGCCTCTCCTTTTCAGTATCTCATTACTATCTTCCATCCTCTTTCCATTCCGAAGCATTGTTCTTCCTTTAGTGCTACTAAATTTGGCCTATTACAAATATGGGTTGTTGTTTTGTTTTGTCTTGTTTTTGCTACTTTCTTTGTCTTTCTAGTTGCAATTCTTTTCTAGCTTTGAAATTTCTAATCTTCCATATGCCACCTTATAATACCCAATCTTGGGGCCATCATGCCACTGCCTAGTCAAGTCCAAGTCATGTTGCCTGTACTCTAGACTCTTCTCAGCTGAAGACAGATTCCTGCCCCTGAAAACCTAGACCCTGACTGGTGAGCTAGCACCTTATCTTACCTAATTCCAGGCCCAGCACATATTTCCTAACCATCTCCAAACTATGCCGTCATCCTACCCTCCAGCTCTTGCTCCCATATATCTGATACGTGTTGTCTTCCCCTATTGGAATGTAAGCTCCTTGAGGGCAAGGTTTGTCATGCTTACCTGTATTTATATCCTCAGTGCTTAGCATAGTCTCTGACATAGTAGGTTACTAATATTTTTTTTTCTTCCCACCTATCTTCATGCCTTCCTTCCTCTCTACTTTTGTTTCTTCCTTCCTTCCTTCTTTCACTCATATAAAATCTTATGTAGGGGTGGCTAGGTGGCACAGTGAATAGAGCACGGGCCCTGGAGTCAGGAGGACCTGAGTTCAAATGCGGCCTCAGACACTTAACACAAAAACTAGGCTTGTGACCTTGGGCAAGTCACTTAACCCCAATTGCCACTCCAAAAAAAAAAGCAAAAATAAAATAAAATAATTAATAAATAAAATAAAATCTTATGTAAATAGTGTATTTAAGCAAATGGATCTCTTGTCTCTCAGCAATACTGCTACATTGTCTCTGAGCACAAAACAGCTATTCTCTCTAGTGTATTGTCTCATTGATTTCCATTGGATCCTTCTTACTAAAGTACATAATCCAACAAAGTTTGTTCCTTTTCTTTATTTTTCCTAATGACTTTTTTTCTCGTTTCCCTTCAGGCCAATTTTTCCTTTTGTTTCTGATGTTGGGATCACATTCCTCAAGGTACCTATTTACTTTTAGATCTCAAACTGGTTCTTTCCTCTTAACAAGATATAAATCAAATATAAACAGTATCTACCCTAATTAATTCTTTTACTTTGTACATTAGGAAACACCCCACCGAATTGTCCTTCTGACATATATCTGAGTAGTGCCAAGCAAGTATAAGACAAGCTTTAACTGGTCCTACTGAGCCAAAAAGGCTGAATGTAGGTACAGCAAAGGGACATGGTCATCTGTCACTCAAGAATCAGGCTAAGTTCAGGAAGACTCATCCTCAGAAAGTTATTTCCAGATGATTAATTTTTTGAACATAAAAACTCATGTCCTATTTCTGAATATGCTACGTGATGACCACAGTAACATAAAGGAAAACAACATTGAAAGACTCTTAGATCTTGATCAACACAATGACTAATCATGGTTTTCAGAAAAGAGATGATGAAACATTCCTCCCTGTTCTTGTCAGAGAGGTAATACACTGATATGGCAGAATGAGACGTATTTTCAAGCATAAGCAATTTTTAACTATTTTTGTTACAAAGTTGGGTTTCTTCTTTCCTTGGGGATTAATTAGCAAGTAGTGTTAGAGAAACAAAACAAAAACAAAGAAAAGAAAGGTGCATCAATAGAACATTTAAAATATATAGAATACAGTGACTAAAATAGTGTAAGTAGAAAGAATAACCACACCTGTGCAAAAACATCAAAAGTAGATGTTGCAAAATTATAAATAACAGGCAGGGCTTGAAAAAAGACATATGAGAAGATACTCCCACCCCATCCCCTTTGCAGAAGTGGGAGTTTCACAAGTATTGTTCACATCACATATTTTCAGACTTTTTCAATGTAATGATCAGTTATGTTGATTTTTTTTCCATCTTTTTCTTTGTCTTTAAAAAATATTATTTGTTATATGGGATGGCTCTCTGGGAGGAGGAAGGATACTGGGGAAAACTATAGTGATGTAAAAAAAGTGACATCAATAAGAACTTATTGAAAAACTAAGGAAATATTTTTAAAATACACAAGAACGAAAGAAAAATAAATTCAGAAGGGTGAGAAAATAAGGCTATTTTGTTGCTACTGTGTTGAATTCAATATATACTTCAAGCCTCCTTAGGGGACACAAAGTACAAAGGTCAAAGTTCTTCGCCCCTAGGTCAAAGTAAATCATGGTCTTCTCAGTCAGCACTAAGTACCCAGTGAGATGTCTTTTCATCTTGACTTGAGGCTGGCTCTCAGATTCCATGGTTCCTCTTCCATGGTGCCAGTTCCTACCTGAATCTACCCAACTGTCACCTGGATTCAAAGGTACGCAGCTCTCAGCTTCTCATCCAGCTCCTTATACAGTTCCTCATCCAGTTCCCATTACATATTGAAGCTCACAGGGTCCATTCCACCTCAAGTCCTTCACAGTTTCTGTTTCTGGGAAGACAAAGCTTAACAGAGCCAAAACAGCATTCACGCACATTGCTGGTGCCATCATCAATTCACTTTCTGCCTGAGAAATCAACACAGACCCACAAAGTCTGAGAAGTCAACACAAATTGTCAGCACAGTCCCAGGGCCTCTGAAACCCTCTTCCAGGACTTCCGTAAACAGACAAGAAAATCCTCTTTCAGGGCTTCCAGTAAGGTCTCAGGGCTTCTATATAAAGTATCACAAACAAAAATCAACACAGACAGACAGAGTGCCTGGCCACCAGGAAGTTCCCCTTCTCAGTTCTGTTTTTTCCTAGCTTGGGCTTCCCCTTATATATGATCATTAGCTCCTCCCTGTTCCTCCCCTTCCTGTTGCATCAGCAAGTTCCTCCCACTGTGGAGTTCACAAGTTCTGTTTCTTAACAAAGACTTGATATAATCAGGGCAAGGCTCAAAGACACTTGAACTCAAACAAGGTGCTAAATACTTAAATAGCTGAAACATAGGTGCTAAGTATTTCTTTGCTTGCCATTATTCTCTGTCTATTTGCCTGTCTCACACTCTTAAGTTGGTCTAAGTTGGCTGGGTAACCAACTGAATTAGTACATTAGTATGTACACACTGAACAAATACTACAGATAGATAACAGACTTAAGGGATCTCAGAAGCCATAGAGTACAACCCCATCATTTCACATATGTAGAAACTGAGGTTGAGGGAGAATTAAGTGACTCATCCAAGGTCATGCAGATAATAAAGTACATGCCTGTTTGAATCTAAGCCCTTTGACTCCAAATCCAGTGATCTTTCCACTGTACCAGTGAGCTGAGTTTAAATTCAATAGGAAGAGAAGATCAAAACTCTTTCAATGATCCCAGCTTATTGATTGCTGCAAAAGCATATGTGTGCATGTATATATTCATATATGTGTATATGCATGCATATACCCCAAACATGTGAAGACTTCCACCCCACCTCCTCCTCACCCCCAGTAGAATGAGCAGATGAGAACAATTTATTCTGGCAGCCACAGAGGCAGCTGAAGCAGACACTGTGGAGAGCTTAGAGCTTGGTGAGACATCAAAAACACCAAGGTGTTTTTGCATCCCAGGCCATTGTCAATCATCCTAACTTTCATCTTGCCACTGGACTTCAATGACTCTGCAAGAGAGAGTGAAGCTTGTGACATTGTGTAACTCTACCTCACTTAAATACAATTCACACATGAGCTGAGATATCACCCTATGATGTTATTGGTCCTCTTCAAAATGAAGAACAACAGTGCATACAGTATATATATATATATGTGTGTGTGTGTGTGTGTGTGTGTGTGTGTGTGTGTGTGTGTGTACATACATATGCACATCTATAGAGAGGCTGCAATTTTATTAATGAGAAGATATCCAAATAGCAGGCAGGAAGATTACCTCCAAACGGGTGTGATCAATCCTAGACCCTGTGATACTCATGCCACACTTGGAATCTACTCTCTCCTAACATCTGACTTAAAATTCTTGGCTTCCTTCAAGGATCAGCTTATATTCCACCTCCTTTAGGAAGCCTGGCCTGAGCCCCTTAGTTTTTAGTGCTGTCTCTATCCTAAAATCTGTATCTGCATACTGATCTGTTTACATGTTGTCTCCCCAAGTTTAATGTCAAGGATGATTTTTCATTTCATTTTTGTATCCCTAGTACCTAGCAGATTTCCTTATACATAATAGAGACTCAAAAAGTACTTGTTCAATTGGATTGGGGAAGGGGAGGGGAAATTTATTTGATAAGAAATACCTGTGTGAGGGCTGCATGGGGGGGGGGCATTGGGGGGGGCAGAAATTTGATAGCTGATAGATAGATAGATAGATATAATATATATATTTGTTTCTATATACACATATAAATGTTATATACACAATATATACATATGTGTATAAGTACACATCTGTGTAAATGTGCATGTATGTATGTATTAATTTGTTAGCTATTCAGAAATGTGAGGTTTTAGCAGTGACACAAAATATCCTCCCACACAGCAATTCTATGTAGGATCTTTAAAACAATCAGCTTCTTAGCCTCTGATAACATAGGATCTGGAGATCTGGAGCTCTAAATCTAGAGCTGGAAGGGTCCTTAGAGCCCTTGTAATCCAATCCCCTCGTTTTATAGATGTCACTATAGCTACATCTCTTAGTTAGCATGTGCCAAACCAAAGTTCCCCTAAAGAGTTTCAAAACTCACCCATTCAAAGGTTCTGGATTCCAAGGCATGTGGGTTTAATTATAGAGAAGCCTTTTTTCCCCAAACACCATGAATAGAAATCCTCACTGTGGCTATGTCTGGGAACCCCAGCTCTCCACACCAAAGATAAAAAAATGGCTCTCTTAGGTTTCCCAGAAGTATGAGGTCAAAAGGAGTTAAAAGTCCCTCCTCTCTTCACAGACTCCCTAAAAAAAAAATAGCTGGTGTTTAAAAGCACCCAAGATCAGCCATTATGAATTTAAGAACTTTCCCCTGGCTAGGGGTGGAGGGGGGAGTACCAGGAAATTATACAATACCTTAGCGACACAGTCATAGTGACGACCTCTTCTGGCCATCAACTTATTCTGGGATACATTTCTAGTATATCTCCATCCAGTATCTGACCCCATGCCCTTTGCTTCAGACCTTGCCTCTTCTCTTTTTAAATTACACTTCTTTATTTCTCTAGCTCCTTCTCCATTTTCCCAGTTCCCTGCTGCTACACAACCCTCTTGCCCCAGCTCCTACCACTTATTATTTAAACTTTGTGCAAACTGCTATACAACTAGTACAAGAGAAGAGTTCCAAAATGAAGTAATGTTATTGTATTTTAGAACCATGAATCTTTGTTTTAATATTGCTTAAGTTTTTTCTTCTTCTTTTTTCTTTTTTTTGGAAATGTCTACCTATCAGGAATGATTAATGTGATGCATAGAGGAAAGCAGCAGAGTGAGTGGAGAATTAGAGCCTGTGCCAGTTCACCTAGAGGCATTTATCTTTTATTTTTTCCCCTGGTGCCTGTGCTGAGCCTGAGGGTAAGCTGACACTTTTTTTAAAAAATGAATTAAGCTTTATTTTCTCTGTGTATGTGTGTGTGTGTGAAAGTGTGTGTGTGTGTGTGTGTGTGTGTGTGTGTGCGCGCATATGTGTGTGTTGAGAACCTTGAAGGGAATGAAGAATGTGTGGCACCTCCAATACCAGCTGCCATTGCATGAAAGAGAGAGGTGACAATTTCCTGTAGATTCAGAATGATTGTTTTAATGGGGCTGGATTGGAGGTAACAAGCACAGAGATATTGCACTGCCAGGAAAACAGGAGCTTTTCTCCCCTGGCCTCATGCAACATGATGTAACATTTAGCTTCTGGCTTCGCATGGCATCTCTTGGCTGCTTTGATTTATTCTCACTTTTGCAAATCACTGTGGTATGCTACCAGAGATGCATTTAGAGCCCTTGTTATAGTCCATTGAGGAGCAGAGCTGTTATCATCACCAGAGGAGAATTTCACTTGTATCAGGGGTGAGTGACCTAGAAGAAAAGGGAGGAAATAAAAAAAAAAAAGGGAGCAGGAATATAGATGTTATGCTTGGATGGAACTGTATTTACCTTGATTGAAAACTCTTTTATTATGAACACAATTTGGATCCAAATGGAAAATAGAAATATTGGGCTCCCTGCCTTGCCGGGAGTGGCACTGAGCACACAGCAGCTGCAATAATGTAAGTGCATATGTAATGACTGTGTTATTGTGTTTATATATGAAAACATTATACGCAGTCAAAGGAAATGAAAAATATCTTCCTGCATTTGCCCAGTCAGCTCCTTTAGCAGAAAGTGCTCAGAGGCATGGAGAGTAGCAATGGATAAACAGAATCTAAAATACAGTAGAAACTGTGTCACCTTATCTTACAAGGGACCAATGTGGCAGCACCCCACCTGTAAAAGGGGAATTCCAGTGGGGCTCTAGCACCTTCAGAATATTTACTGTTATATCAATTATGAAGAGTCTCCTGATAAATAAGATACATAATCAGCTACCCAGTCAACTATAGAGCTCAGGTACTTTGTGCTAATGGCATGGGAACATGAAAGAGATAGCTTGCCAGTTCTCAAAGCATTTATAATAAAGTCTGTTCCATTCAAACTGGCCTGCTAGCTATTCCTTACATGCAACATTCCTTCTCCCATCTCCCTACTTTTGCACAAATTTTTCTCATGTCTGCAATATACTCCCTCTTTAACCTCCTTCAAAGAATCCCTCTCATCCTTCAAAGCATTGCTCAGCTGCCACCTCCAACATAAGACTTTTCCTGATCTTCCCTGTTATTGTCATTCTTTCCATCTTGAAATTGTTTTGTATTATTTTGTATATCCTTTTTATTTACTTACTTGTATAATTAAGAACTTGTACTTGTATTCTTAAGAACGTTAAGTCTCTTGAAGGTAACAACTATCTCATATTTATCTTTGTATCATAAGGTCTAGGTGTTTCGGGCTGTTCCTCATAGACCAGTAGGCTATCCACTGACAATGGAACAAGATGAGACCCTTCTAAGTCATTCAACAGGTAACAAAAGGATATTTACTCAGCCAATGCAGGATAGGCATTGAGGACACCTCAGGTTGATTCAGCAAAGAGGAACTCTCTTGCCTGATTTATTTCAGAGATGGCATCTGGAGCTCCTCATGGCTACGTTGTACTCAGGCAACAAGGAAGTGACATCAATAGCTTAAACCTTTAGGCTTTTGGGTCAATTGACCATGGTTTCAAAACTTTTTGAGGAAAAACTAGCCAAAGTTGCATGGGGCCATGGGTTAGGATATTGTACCTGCCACTAGCACAGTGCCTCACCACTACCACTACTAGCACAGTAGTGCCTTGTATGCAGTTGGTTCCTAATATATGTTTATTTCATTGAACTGAATATGGTTGTAAAAGTAAGACAAATACACATAAAAAGCCATTGACAATACAAGGCCAGATGTAATTATGAAATGAATAGTGTGGTATAGACAATACATTTTTTTAAGCAAGACAGTTTAGGAAGTAAATTATTTCTTAAGTATAGTGTATACTTTTTTCCTGACAAGTTCAGTCCTGAAGCATCAATTGCTTCACTTCTCAAGCTTTCAAGTAAGGAATGTAGTATGAATCATACCATGAAATAAATGGAGGATGGCAATATTTCTATCATAGTATCACAATAGCCCAAGTATCTCTGTGCCAATTGGAGTTTTCACTTTCGATTCAATAATGTTCCAAATACTCCTTGAGAAGCTAGCTCCTTCAACATATTATATCCACATACAATGAAGGAAGACACAGGGAAGCTGCAGGGGGCATGGACTATATTTTTTATCTTCCTATTCTCTTGCTTTTTTTTGTTGTTTTTAACATGGTGAAAATGAAGACGTGATTTTATCAGTGGGAGGTGGGGATGAGGAAGGAACCCCAGGTACTGAACCTCCATATATTAATGCAGATTGGCAACTCTTCTATAATATATTTATAAAGACTTCCCCAACTTAGAGGCAGCTGAGCAGATAGAGTGCTAGGGCTGGAGTAAGAAAGACCTGAGTTCAAAATGGTCCAAGACACTAGCTGTGTAATCCTAGGCAAGTCATTTAGCCTTAGTTTCCTCAACAGGAAAATGGATATGATAATAACAGCTCCTACTTTGCTGGGTTATTGTGAGGACCAAATTAGATAACATTTGTAAAGTGCTTAACACAGTGCCTGGCACATAATAGGGGGCATATAGATACTTATTCCCTTCCACCAACCCCAAAGGATAAATGACTTGCCTTCATAAACTAACATCTGTAAGGGGCATAACTTCAACTCAAGTTATCCTGACTTTGAGGATGGCACATGTGAGTTAAAATAATCTCTATCCTCTATAGCCCAAGTTGGCTGCAACATCTTTGTAATGACAAGCTACCTTCAAAAAGTAGCATAAGGGATATCATGAAGGAAACATGATCTGAAAAGGAGGTTCTGAGGTCAGACTATGGGATGAAGGCAAGTGAGGGATAACTGCATATAAGTATAATGAAGTAAACTAATAAAATTCCCAGGAAAATCTTTTTTAAAAAAATAATTTAGCAAAAACTAACAGAAAAGAGAGTTTATTCTAACTCCCCAAGGACTATTACCTGGTTTCTCTTATACCTACTGCCCAATGTCATTTAAGCTTTGGACAAATGCTATTTTGCATGACTAGCTAATCAATGTATCAAATTAAGTATATTCTTCCAGTGATAAACTGTGTTACACATGAATAGCTGAATTTTTCCTTCCAATATTAGTAACTTTTTTTAAAAACTGCATCAGATATAGTCTTTGGGAAATATAACCCTTTCTTCCTAGACATCAGATTTACAGAAAACTGCCTACTTCCAAGAAAATTTAGGTTTTTGTCTGGTGGCCTAGAAGGTAGACTGCATTGTTCCTGGAAGAGATGGTGAGTAGAATAGTGTGTCACATTTTCTTTTCCCTTGAAGGACCCCTCTAGGATATCATCAGTTCCAGGAAGCTTCAACTCTGTTGTCAGGATGATATGTGGACAGAATCAGAATCAAGATACTTAGCATTGTAAGTCAGTCATTGAAACCAAAACTAAAAACAAATCGAAACAAAACACAAAAACTTGAAGACAAAATAGGCAGGGAAGGTGAGTACTGACATGACAGACAGAAAAATGAGTGAGTTTTTCATCCTCCGTGCCCTTCACCAACACATCAGTTGTTCACATATGGCCCTCCCTCCTGGAACGTGAGCTCCTTATAAACAGGAACTTGCTATTTACCTTTCTTTGTATCCTTAGCACTTAGCACAGTGACTGGCATAAGATGTGAGTGCTCAATAGATGCTTTTTTAGTGAATGAGTGAGTGAGTGATTGAGAAATGTATACAGCTAAAGGCTAGAAAGACAGGAAGGGCTAAAAGAAATAAAAGAGAGATATTAGAAGTTCAGTCAGGTCATTTCACATCCTCTTTCTGTTGCAGCCAGAGCCAGGGACCAGACCTCTAAGAGGAAACTAACAGGCCATGACCTGACCTGGCTGATCCCAAAATTAGAGCTTCTATGGGACAGTGCAATGGGGGTCTGGGACATGTGAAGTCACCATCAGTTTGCTAAGATTGTGTCATCCACATGGAAGACACTAAGGCTTTCTATCTAGGAGAAGTATGAAGACTGAAGTGTGTGTGGACTTTCTGTGTTGGTCTACCATGATTTTAGGAGGAGGCTGTTTCCACTGCCTTTGTAACCAGAACTATTAGATGCCTGAGTCAGCACCAGCCAGTATATTTTCTGCATTTCAAGGTGACTCCTTCA
Organism: Pseudochirops cupreus; assembly: GCA_028627135.1. NCBI lineage: Eukaryota > Metazoa > Chordata > Mammalia > Diprotodontia > Pseudocheiridae > Pseudochirops > Pseudochirops cupreus. Next base: position 314,149,828 of record CM053584.1, on the reverse strand, counting down.
TTAATGATTTCTGGAGATAGAACTATAGTTTAGGGGGAAAGACCATAGGGACTTCTCCCTCATGTCCCCAGGTCACATAGCCTCCAGAGTGTAATGGCAAGCACAGAAGCAGTTCACACCTTGTTTCAACTATTGAATTAACACCTTGTTTCAGTTCAAGTTTCTTTTGAGCCTTGTGTGGAGTCTGTTACGAAACAGAACATGTGAACCCCACAACTTGTGAACCCTAGAACTCATGAACTCCTGCAACAGGAAAGGGAGGAGCTATAAGAAAAAACACAGGCTGGACAGACAGAATTTCCTGGGGTAAGCATCCTGGAGGCAGGGCAGCTGCTGCTGGCCTGAAGACTGAACTGAGAATTGAGCAGAACTGAGAAAAGGACTCTTATGGTGGCAGAGTCAAGAAGGAAAAAACTTGTGGTATCCCAACACTCTGTTTGTCTGCTCTGTTTGTGTTGATGTTTGTTTGTGATACTTTGTACAGAAGCCCTGGGACCTTACTGGAAGCCATGAAAGAGGATTTTCTGGTTGTATGTTTACAGAAGTCCTGGAGGAGGGTTTTGGAGGTCCCAGGACTTTACTGATGATTTGTGCTGACCTCTTGGACCTTGTTTGTGGGTCTGTGTTGATTTCTATGTTGATGATTTGTGTGGAGTTCTCAGACCTTGTTGGTGGGTCTGAGTTGATTTCACAGGCAGATAGTGAATTGATGATGGTGCTGGCAATGTATATGAATATTATTGTGGCTCTGTTAAGCTTTGTCTTCCCAGAAACAGGAACTGTGAAGAACGTGAGGTGGACTGGACATTGTGAACTTCGATATGTAATAGGAACTAGACAAAGAACTAAACAAAGAGCTAGACAAGGAACTGGGAGCTGCCTGCCTTTGAACCCAAGTGACAGTTGGAGCTGGGACCATGGAAGAGGAACCATGGAAGCTGAAAGTCAGCCTTGAGACAAGCTGAAAGGAGGCTTTACTTGGATACTGTGTACTGACTGAGAAGATTATGATTTACTGTGACCTAGGGGTGGAGAATTTTGACTTTTGTACTTTGTGATTGAATTGAAGATTTTGTGATTGACTAAATGAATGTACTTTGTTGAAAACTATGTGACCACTTTGGTGAAAACTATGTAGCCATTTTAGTGATAAGTTGTTGAGTGGTGATGTGGTGAATGCTATACCTTGATTTTCTGTGGATGTTTTGCTCTGATTTGTTATTGAATAGACAGCTCATTATACTATGTAATCAGAACCTTGAAAACTGTTCACAGCAGCAATACTCTGGAAAGCCGCTTGTGTATGGCTTCACACAGAGAAGTAGGTCTGGATCTTTTACCTTTTTTTGTTTCTTCTTTTCCATTCTAGGCACAAGGATTGGAGTCTCTGATTCAGACTGGGAATGTAAGCCGTGGGCAACCAGGAGTCCAGGAATCAGTACGAGGTGTTACAGTCTGCCTTATAGCCATACCTGGCAGATTCAGAATTCTAATTCATTTGTCTTAGCTTCAACTATAACATTTCCTCTCTAATGTGTTATAGCCTAGGATCATGGGTATTTGGCCTATATTCCACATGGAGGAATTGTGTCATAGAGGGGAGGGGAAAATGCACATTTCCTTTTGGGTTTTATCTGATTAATATTAAATGATGGAATAGTCTAGCAGCGTGCTCATAAATGTTTAACAACCAGATCTCCAGAAGAAAAAAAAATTTACTCATGACACACGTCAGCATTATTAGCATTTTCTCCATCACTTTAAGTCTAGATAATCAATGAAACAATAAATCAAACAGTGATTTGTAGCATTGCCAATTTCCAAGACTCTCCAGCCAATTTAACAATTGACTTTAGCACACCCCTATAGCTGTATCAAATTATCTGTAAGATCTGCAGAGCACTGACCTTAGAGCCAGAAGGCTTGGGTTCAAATACTGCTTCAGACACTTGCTAGCTATTCAGTCAACATCCTCATTTATAAAGATGTCAAAATCTTTGCTACTTATCTCAAAGAGTTGTTACAAGCAAAGTGCTTTGCAATTCTCAAAGTGCAATATAAATGTGAGTTATTATTTTGTTATCTAAAATCTTGTTAGGATTTTGCCCATTTTTAATATTATCATGCATATCTTCTATGTTGGAAGTTACCATTGACTTAACAGGAGCTTATCAAATACCCTGAAAAGAGATTTCCAGAAGAGAACAAAATTGGAGACTTTCATGATTGTCACATTTGTGTAAAATTCTGGGGAAATGAATGAGCTAATTCAATAATAATGTGACCGGCAATTTGACCTTTTACTTCAAAACAATGGCTGGTAAAGGATGACTTCCCAGCTTTCCCCTTTTGTACAGGAATGGACTTATCTCTGATATGTGTTAGTTTCCTTGTTTCTCATGCATTCTAGGGCAGTGACTGGTAAAAAGTAGTGAGTTATCTGTTACTTCCACTCCCAGAACTATACACTGAGATTTTTGTTAAGGGTATTTGGTTGTAAGTCTTCAGGATAATGGAAAATAATGGGAGTGTGAATAACTCACCTTGATGACTGAATTAGGCCAGTACTCAAAGACGTTACTCTTATGGCCTTGGTTAGACTTACAGCAACTTTTCCAGAGTCAAGGAACTCATCCCCCTAAGAAAGTCATTACTTCAGACTAAGCTTCATGGCAAAATAAAGAATAATGATCTCATTGTTTGTTTATGGTCAGAATTTCTGATGTAACTTTGAACTTTTCAGAACCTGTCTCCAGACTAAAAAATATGCAATACATACAGGAAACATATTAACATTCATACCCAGCTTTTTTATCAGTATTTCATGTATAGACATATCTTGCCATCTGTTTGGCTCCTCTGTGATATTTTACTTAACTACAAGTGTCAGATTTCTGTGTGCCTGCTTCTAATATGTCTAACCATCAAATCCAGTCCTCTGGGGGCCCTTTGCAAATAATGATGAAAATCTTCTGGTTAAAACCTGGGCTCCCAAGGCATTTGTAATTTCCTTTCTTTTGGAAAGGTCTCCTCATGCATGGAATTGATCATGCATAGAACACTCTAGAAATATATTGTTATTAGTCCATAGTGGTCAATATACTAAGGCTATGGAGATCCTATATGGTTACTGTAACCAAATATTTAAAGAGCACAGTTATCTCTCTCAGTTGATAAAATGGAAAAAGTTGAAGTTTTGTGTGATTCTGATGGACCACTGGGTCTTGCCATCTGACCTTTCACAATTCCCCAATGACCACTGGACATGGCCATTTGTTTCACCTTTGTACCTTGAGGACTGCTGTGCCTTAATATATTCCTTACCACTTTGCCATAAGGACTATGGGTCTTTCCACCCACCCTGAAGTTGGAGCCTATGTGTTTTGTCTCTCTCTTTTAGAATGTGAATTCCTTAAAAACAGAGGCTATCTCATTCTTCTCTTTGTGTTCCAGCACTTTGCACATAGTATGCACTTAAAAATGTCTTTTTTTTCAGTCACTTGTTATCATCAATTAAATGAACCAACAGGCAGTTTTTAGGAAGTAGAATGGACCCTAATGTATTCCACCACATTAGCAGATGTATACATCTCATGAGGCTATCTAGAGCATGAATGGCCAGAATCACTCCTAGACTCTTGGGGGAGGATGAGGAAAACAGAAAGAGTTCTAGAATCAATAAAGAGCCTTGAGAACCTCTGGGAAATATCATGGACTAATATTCATGCTATTTGCATTTAACAATAGCTTGCATCTACATATTGGAAATGGGTGATCATTTAAATACAAGTATATGGAATAACTAGGTGGAGTAGTGGATGGTGCACTAGCCCTGGAGTCAGGAGGACTTGACTCATCAAATCCAGCCTCAGACACTTATTAACTGTGTGACACTATGCAAGTCACTTAACCCCAACTTTAAAAAAAATTAAGAAAAGCAAAAAAACATAGGAACAGAGTAGCTGGCTTTTATATGAAAGCTTTTCAGCCCCCTATATCCTGATTACAGTGAATTTGGGCATGTGTAATAGTAGTAACACTGAGATTCACTATCATGTATTTGGATATCTCCTGAAGTAGGTAGGGAAATTTACTCTTAGAGGTGGAAGAGAGACATTCTTATAACAACAATAAACTATTCTGTCAGGTATGGGTTAAAGAGTTACAGTTGACCCTTCATAGTTATGCTGGGACAAAATTCCCTCAGCTCTGTACTTACTCCCTTGATCCTGCATAAAGGTCAGAGTTTTTTGGAACAACCAATCCATGCATTACAACTTTCCATTATTCAAGCACTATAATAGCAAGGTCTATGGTCTAATATGTGGGAAACTTTCCCATTCAAAGGAGAGAAGTATAATAATTGAGCATAGGTCAGAGGATCTCATCACTACCTTCACAGGACTACCTCCATGACCTTCCCAGCAATCCACATCAATCAGGAACTGCTTTAAAATACAGATGTACAGCCACAAACACCTTTGCCAGGATCAAAGTGAAGTCACAGGAAATAAATAAGGCAAATTTATGACCCCCAGGGGTTCTACCTCACACAGCAATTTCCACTGCTTACAATTAAGGCAGGATGCAGTTATTTTCAACTTAGAATTAATATCAACAGGTTTTGGAATTGGTTTATAGTAGTAACATAATATGTAACAATAATTCACAATATCCATCTTTTGGACCCATTAAGTTCATTAAAAAGGTTTCTATCAGTTCCTAGCTCTTTTCTTTTCTTCCTAGTATAACACACTACAAAGTAATATGAATGGACCAAAATCACAAAAAGTAAAATACCAACATTGTGAGATTTTCTATAGAAAATGAGGAGGTAAGTCTATCACTTAAATAGGCCACAGCAGTGGTGTTCAGATTTCTAGGGAACAATTTACAGAATTAAATTAATCATAATGCATATTTCATTCCATGGTGTATATATGATATACTTTGTTTTATTTTGTTCGAGATGCTCTAATTGGAGGATATGCAAATATTTGTTAGAGGGCCGATAAAGGGAATAGTTACCATTAAGGTCCCTGTCTAACATTTACAACATCTTTCAACACAGAAGGAAAAGCAACGTAATATTGAAGATAATACAACCATGAAAAATACTACATATACCAAATTGAAGATTCCCATCTTTCTAGTGGTACTTTCCTCATTTTGGATGCTCATATAATACCCTTTTGGTCATGCCCCAACACAAAGGAGAAGTTCCCTAGAGGCTCAATATAGCTGTATCATGGGCACCTGCATCCTTAAAACCATAGCTCTTGAGTCCTAACTGATATGTTTACATTTCAATAGACAGTCCTATGACAAAATTAACTCAAAGAAAAGCCATTTACTCAAATAAAAGGAAGATTTATACTCTTCCATAACTCTGAGAAACATTCTCCCACTAATATTCACATTGTCAAGGAAGAGAGTGAGAAAGTATAAAGATCACTCATGAGGGAACCATACATAATGAACACACATCAATGAGCAACTGAAGCCTTTGACCTACAGGACCTTGATATCTTCTAATGATGTCCCTTGATGGGCAAGATGTCTTGTCTCTGTATGTTGTTCCAATGGATTCCCTGGGTCTACTTTCTGCTGGCTATATTCTTCAGAAGAATTCAAAGGGCTGGCTCTCTATAGGAAACATTCTTCTAACAGCTGGTAATAGTCTACAGAACTTCCAGCCTCTTAGCTAAGCTGAAATTCATTAATAGGTCATGGCCAAGCCCTTTCAGATATAATCAGAACTCTTTCCCTAGAACCAATGCAGCAATTTATCTCTCTCAGAGTCTAGACTCTAAGGATTGCCATCTCCCAAGCATCAGGATCCATGTTCAAGGCAACAAGTTATTTTTTTTCAAATTTCTCTCTCTTAAAGAGATTAAGGTTAAGAAAGCAATATCCTTGAATTCTTCCCTCAGGCTGCATGAAGGCATAAATCCTACAGCCATTTTTTCTGTTGCAAAATAAAATTGCTGATAGGCAAGATGGGGTGGTTCCTTCTGCCCTTGCTGCATTCTTCAAAAGGTGAAATAAAGTCCTGTAATGGTGATTAATTTGAATTTGAAGACCCCTTTTGGTATTGACAGGTAAGCAGGTACTTAGCACCTTGTTTCAAGTTAAGCAAAGGTAGCAGGTACTTAGCACTTAGTAACTAATCAAACCTCTGTGAAAGAAACAGAAGGTATGAATCCTTGTTCCTGATGTAACAGGAAGAGGTGGGCTGAAACAGGAAGTAGCTAATGCTGTGTATATATAAGAAAAGCCCCAGACAGGCACAGTCAGAATTTCTTGGGACCAGCATTTGGAGGCAGAGCAGCTATAGAAGGGGATTGAGAGTTGAGAACTGAGTCAGATCTTGAAGCAAGCCCTGTGGAGGCTGAGGAGGAGCCCAGGAGGCTGAAGAAGAAAGCACCTCCTCCTGCTGGATAAAGTGATTCTGATTTTTTGAACAAGCTGCAGAAGACTGAGGAAGCATGACTAGGATGCTAAGACTTTGTCTCTTTGTGGTTTGGTTGAGCCTTGAATTCCCAGGAACAGAAACTGTGAAGGATTTGAGATGGACTGGACACTGTGAGCTCCAATACAGAGCAGGAACTGCCCAGAGAACTGGACAAGGACCTGGGAGCTATCTGCCTCTGAATCCAGGTCACTGTTTGGTGGATTCAGGTAGGAGCTGGGACCATGGAAGGGGATCCAGGGAATCTGAGAGACCACCAAGTCAAGCTGAAAGAAGACTTTACTTGGATACTGTATACTGACTGAGGAATTGTAAATTTACTAGTGACCTAGGGGTGGCAGGTCTGTGTATTTTCTGATCATTGAATAGTGAATGATGAAGGATGAATGAATGACTAAATGACTATACTTAGTAACTGATTACTGAATAAGTGACTGATTGAGTTAACTTAGTGTGCCCCATGAGTGGAAGACTTTGATAATTGTACTTTAAGATGATTGTTCTTTGTTTAAAACTGTGACCGCTATGGTGGAAACTATGCGGCCATTTTAATGATAAGCTGTTGTGAATACTATATTGTGATTTTCTGTGGTAAGCTGTAATATTGTGAATGCTATACCTTGATTTTCTGTGAATGTTTTGTTTTGATTTATTATGGAATAGAGTGTTCACTATACTGTGTAATCAGAACCTTAAAAGCTGTTCACATTAACATTCTTCTGGAAAGCTGCTCGTGCATGGCATTACAAGTCCTCAAAAACTAAAAGTGCTCTCAAAAACTGAGTAATTCCTCCATCAATGTCTTCTGGACTCAACTCCATTTTGAAACTTTGTCATTCTCTCACTTCTGCGCATAGAAACAAGTGGATAGAGAATTACTTACACAGCAAACCTGAGTATAATCCTTTGGGGGAGGGGGCATGGATCTTTAATTAAATAGAGGACTCCCAAGCATTCCTGATGAAAACACCAGAGCTGCATAGAAATTTAGAAAAACTAAACAAGAAGTGAAAAAAGGTAAACATAAGTGAATAATCATAAGGAACTAAAACAAAGATAAACTGTTCACATATAATATGAGGAGATGACAAATATATAACCTAAGAACTCTATCAATATCAGTGGTTGTAGAGAGTCTAATTAGAGAAAGGACCTGAGAGTTTTTATGTTATGTTCTAATTATCTTAGAAGACTAGAAAGAAAGGGAGAGAAGAAAAGACTGGGGGAGAGGGAAAGAGAGAGGAAAGATGGAAAGAATCATCTTACATAACTGGGGTATTCAAGCAAAAGTCTATAGAAGCAAGACAAAAGTGGTGCTGGGGTGCCCACTCAAGCAACACTTGAACCTTAATGTTATCTAAACTGGTCAAAGGAGTGAATGCATGTGTACATACATGTGGATATACATTTCACCCAACAGGGAAAGAGGAGGGAAAGGTATTAAGAGAAAAGAGGAGAATGAGAGAGAGAATAAGAGAGAGAGAGAGAGTATTGAGGGAGAGAATAGTCAGAAGAAAGAAAAATTCTTAAAGTGGGGGAAAAAAGAAGGAAAAACATAGGAGAATAGGATTGAGGGAAATACACAATTAATATACACAATCATAAATATGAATGTTATGAATTCACCCATGAAATAAGAGAGATTAGCATAATGGATAAAAAGCTAGAATTTAACAATATGTGGTTTAAAAGAAACACTCTTGAAATAGAAGCATACAGTTAAAATAAGGAGCTAGAGGAGAATCTATTATACTTCAAATGAAGTTAAAAAGGCAGAGGTAGCAATCATAATTTCAAACAAAACAATAGCAAAACTAGACCTAGTTAAAAGAGATGAAGAAGGAAACTACATTTTGCTTTTAAGGTACCATGGACAATGAATTAATAGCAAGGTGAAACATGTATGCACCAAGGGCACAGCATTTAAATTCTTAAAGGAAAAGTTAAATGAGTTACAATGAGAAATAGACAGTAAAACTATAATAAAGGGGGATCTCAATTTACCCCCTTCTCAAACTAACATAAATCTAACAAAAAACAAACAAGAAATGAAGGACATGAATAAAATTTTAGAAAAGTTAGACATGATAGATCTCTGGAAATTACTAAACAGAAATAAAAAGGAGTATATATAGTACTCAGTTGTTCATGATGCCATCACAAAAACGAACCCTGTATTTGATGATAAAAACCTCACAGAGAAAAGTAGAAATATTAAATCTTTTACCAATACAGTAAAATTATATTAAATAAAGGATCCTTAAAGCAAAAATTTAAATTTAATATAAGTGTAAAGTAAATTGTAATACTAAATTATAAACTATAATACTAAAAGATGGGAGGTTCAAAAAATAAATGATAGAAATATTCAATAAATTCATTTAAGATAATGACAGTAATTAGACAACATACCAAAATTTGGGAGATGCAGCCAAAGCAATGCTTAGGGGAAATTTTGCATCACTAAGCACTATCATCAGTAAATGAAAGAAGAGATCAATTAATTGTACATGTAATTTTTTTTAAATCTAGAAAACTGTGAAATTAAACTCCTAATTAAGCATTGAAATCAAAATCCTGAAATCAAGGACTACATTAACAAAAATGAAAGAAAAAAAGCAGTGAATTAATAAAAGAAATTGAACAAGCCATCAATGAATTGCAAAAAGAAAAAGATTGAAAAAAGTAGAGTCCTATCAAATTACTTCTATGAAATAAATATGATTTTGAAATCTAAACCAAAAATCTAAACCAAAACAGAGAAAAAAATTATAACCCAGCATCCCTAATGAATATTGATATAAACTTTGAAAATAAAATATTAACAAGAAAACTACAGTAGTGTATCACAAAGATGAACTGTAACTAGGTTGGATTTATACCAGAAATGTAGAGCTGATAAAATATTAGGAAAACTATGTCTAATTAAAGATATTAATAAGAATAATAAAAAACATGATTTTATCAATAGATATAGAAAAAGCTTTTGACAAAATACAATATCCATTCCTGTCAAAATACCAGAAAGCATAGGAATAAATGGAATTTTCCTTAAAATGAAAAGCAGTATCTTATTTAAAATCAAGCATTATCTGTAATGGAGATAAGCTAGGGTGCTTTCCAATAAGGTCAGGAGTAAAGTACAGATGCCTATGTTCAACATTACTATTCAACATAGTGCTAGAAATGTTGGTTATAACAATAAGACAAGAAAAAGAAATTGAGGGAATAAACAAAAACAAAGAGAATACAAAATTATCATTTTTTGTAGACAGTTTATTTAGAGAACCCTAGGGAGTCAGCTACAAAATTAACTGAAACAATTAACAATTTTAACAAAGTTGTAGGATATAAAATAAGCCCACAGAAATCATCATTTCTGTTTATTATCAACAAAATCAAGCAGGAAAAGAAAAAGAAATTTCAATTAAAATACAAAACGTTTATACCTACAGTCAGTAGAAAGTACTTAATAGTCTACTTGCTAAGCCACACATAGAAACTATATGAACAAAATTACAAGTCACTCTTAAACAAATAAAAGACAAGTCTAAATATCTGGAGAAATATTAATTACTCACAGGTAGACTGAGTCAATATAATAAAAATGATAATTCTACCTAAATTAATTTAGTTCATCAATATCATATTAATTAAACTACCAAGGGATTACTTTATAAAACCAGCAAACTAATAATAAAGTTCACCTAGAGGAGCACAGGGAATTAAAGAAAAAAGTGGGAAGGGAGGGAACCTAACAATATCAGATCTCAAACTTTGCTTCAATACAGTAAGCATCTAAATAATTCAGTACTGGGTAAGAAATAAAGAGATGGAGCACTGGGTTAGATTAGGCATACAATATACAGAGCAATCAAACACAATAGCCTAATGTTTGATAAACCCAAAGATCCCAACTATTGAGACAAGAACTCGATCTTGACAGAAACTGTTGGGAAAACAGAATATCAGTCCAAATGAAACTAGGGATAGCCCAACATGTCACACCATATACAAGCTCTAAACAGGTACTCAACTCAGATATAAATGAAGATAACATAAACAAATTTAGCACAAGGAAAAAAATGATCTGTCAGCAAAGGTCACAGGAGGTAAAATGGACAATTTCAACAACATCAAATTGAAAAAAAAATTCACAAGCAAAACCAATGCAGCTAAAATTAGAAGACAAGTGGCAAATAGTGGTGGGAAATCTTTGTAACAAGTTTCTCTGATAAGGATATGTGGGTGGTCTGGTGAGGGGAGAAAAGTAGAACAAAGCAGATTACATAAAATACAGATCATGTATTAAACATACTACTTATTTCTCAACACCCTCTTCTTTGTTGTAAAGAGGGAGACAAGGAGCAAAGAAGGGAAGAAATATAATTTTTTAAAAGATAGAATGAGGGAAAACACACAAACAATAACCTTGAACATGAATGACATAGCCACCCACAAAAGGGAACCTGGTAGCAGAATATATTAGAAAGCAGACTCCAATAATAAGAAAAAAACACTCTTGAAACATAAAGATTCAAGCAGAATTAAAGAGTCAAGGACAAAATTTAATATGCCTTAAAAAGGGAGAAGTAGCAACTATGATCTCAGACAAGAAAATGGAGAAATTTGCTTGATTTAAAGAGATAAACAAGGAAATTACATTAGGACTAAAGGCATCCTAGAAAATAAAGTAATACCAGTAAATATGGTGTTTTTGCCTTTTTATTGGTAGAGTATAGGAAGGAGGAGCTAGCAAGAGTGTTCCCAAAAAAAGAAAAAAAAGAAAAGAGTGTCACTGAAACATCTCTAAAAAAAAAAAAAAAGAGAGAGGGAGAACAGAAAGTTCACAGGTAAATACAGACAAACAAAAGTTTTGAAAGTGAGATGCTAAATACATGATACTTTCTAAGTGAAAAGCAAGTTATATGTAATGGAAAATTCATGGGTTTGTGTGTAATCCTCTTCTTCTATTGTACTTTATATATGTAAAGGCTTCTTTTTTGGTGTTTCCTAAATTCAGAATTTTTTTAAAATGTCTAGGAAAACAGTTCTTGACTATCATGATAGTCTCTTGTGTAGTCTAACATACTGAAGGAATAGGAGCAAGATTTCCATATTTTTCTGTTCTCTCTCTTTTTTTCCCTTTCTCCCATCCAGTTAGCTGGACTGAAAGGAAAAAGAGGGGGAAAACAACAACAAACCTTTCTCAAATTAGTTTCCAATTCAAATAATTCTTTTTTAAGTAAATCCAACTTTATTAGGAGATGGATTCGTCACATTTACACATACACATGAAAAGACAAGAAAAACAAACATTTTTGCCAACACACACATTCATCCATGCAACCAAAAACAGCACAGCACTTTCGGTCAACTTTTCTGGGATCCATGCCAGCTCTTACAAGTTTTCCTACTCTTTTACAGGGAGGGGAAAAAAGGGACTGTCTTATCTCCGTTTCTTTTTGTATTGCAGGTTCCTAGCTCTAAAAGACAGTTGTTTGTGCTGTTGTTATCATAGAAACAGTTAAATTCTGTTTTAAACAAATTAAGGCAAGAATGCACGGTTCAGTAGAGAAAAATATTGAATCTGGTGTCTGAAGCAGATTCTAGATTCTAGTCTGAAATAGAACTAGATTCAAATTCTGTCTCTATCCTTTTCTACCTGTGAGAGCTGGAAAGGTAACAACTTGTCTGGCCTCAGTTTTAGCATCAGTAAAAAGAATGGGTTAGACTACATGGCATGTAGGGACCCCTTCAGCTCTAAATATTTGACCCTAACAGATAAAATTGCCGTAACCAGCAAAAAAAAAAAAAGAAGCAGTTTCTTTCCCAGTTAACTTAGACACTAAAATGTTGAAAATCAAGCTTCCTCTACATTATATGATAATCTCATATAGCCTCATATAGTCCTGATGAAATTAAATGATAATCATTTAGCAACCTGCCAATACCTGAACAATTCACTAAATATTTAATACTGGCTTTTCACTGTAGTTCAAAACTAGGCTCCTATCGGCTGTAGTTTTGTACTAAGTTAAGGCCAAGCAACTTAATTCCTTCCTGATTCTTTGGTGAAGACTTAAAATGATGCTGCCAGGAATCCTCAAATAACCACTAGAGGGCAGATCCATCATTTCTGATGACTTGTAGACACCTTGGTCCAAAGGTTCCCCAATTTACAAGCTCTAGGAAGATGATCTAAATCAGGGCAAATAATGGTTTCAATTCACTAGGATGCACTTAATCTTAACTCTAAGGTCCCCTAATTTATGAGCCAATTACTGGGATCGTATAGGATTCACAGAGAAATAATTTCAAGAATAAAAGGTCCTAAGAAAACTAATCAGTAAGAAGTAGACCCTTGAGCCAAATATGTTGCACTGCTAAACTCCCACTTGTGGTTTTGCCTTTGAATTTTACTCACCATTTATATTCAATCACCCAAAATCTGGTCCTATTGAAATTATATTATTAAGGGCATAAAGTATTTGGGTAAGAGTCACAAAAAATTAAAATGCCCACCAAAACTAACAGGGGAGATTCATATTACCAAAAAAATACTTGTTCTTTCAGTCCTGGTGCCAATTTACATTTTTCTATAACTGCAAGATGTTGAGTTTTTTCCCTAAAAATGAATCAATGAATGTACATAGAGTTCTCCTACCTATTTTAAGTCCTATATTTGGCAGCAAATGCCTCTCCAAACAAATGATTTTGTAGTATGTAAAAGGGTTCACACTAAGAAAGGGAAAGGAGAAGGTCCACATGGAAAAGTTAAACACTAAACAAGACCATATAGAGAGTTGGAGTCGGAAGGGACTTCAGATGCTATTGAGTTTAACCATTTCATTTTATACATAACAAAACTGAGGCTGAGAAAAGTTAGTACATGCCTGAGGCAAGATTTGAATTTAGAGCATACTAACTCTAAGCTCAGCACTCTATTGTACCACTTATATTCTGCGTAGCTTACCACTGCCTCTGAGTACACTGAAAATCCTCATGAGTATATTAAACCAGTTCATTGTAAGCAGCATGGGGAAACTCCAAAGAAAGCTTTCCAGCTTTTCCTCCTTTCATACAGGAAGAATATTATTTTTAATGGGTCTTAGTCAGCTTTCCCTGATTCCCAGGGATGTTAGGGCAGTGTTTGGTAGAAAAGCAAGGTATTTTCTATTATTTCATCTCCTTGAAGTGTACTTTAAGATCTCTAATCATTACAATTGGTTGAAGGGTATATGGAACAAAGAAAAAACAGTAGAGAATTTGATTCATCCCTATTGATGACTTTAGACCTAGTCACATAGAGATTGCTTTTAGAACTTTGACTAGCCTCTTGGGAATGCTCCCAGAATCTAGGGACTTATGGCCTGCAGAAGCAGACATTAGCTTATAACAGATGAAAGAAAGAAAGAAAGGAAGGAAGGAAGGAAAGAAGGAAGGAAAGAAGAAAGGAAGGAGAAAAAAGGAAAAGAAAGAGAGAGAGAAAACAAGCAAAAAACAAGTGTTGTATTTGTTCATTGCTTCTATTTCTGATTTAATTCAATTCTGACGAGCCAGTCTCCACACTCCATACAATAAATACAGGTTAACATTTACTCAGGTTTTTTGTTCAATATTTGATATATTGTAGTATCTTACAAATATAAGATGAGCCAGCAGACAATATCCTGGGACTAGAACTGACTCACATTATAAAGGACTGGCCTAAATGAAATCTAGGTCCCTTCTGGGAGCTGAGATGATTCCTTATAGGTCTATGCTAGCTATTATTATTTGCTATTATCAGCATTTCTATATGATAGAAGGGTCATAGTGGATAGGATGTTGGATTTAGAGCCAAGAATATCTGACTAAGTTTGAGTCCTGCTTTAGAAAAAAATACTAGTTACTCAATCCCCAGATATGACAATTAAGTGATTACTGGCAACTCTGGAGACAGTGATTTCAGCTGAGTAATGAGGTTAGAAGACAAATTACAAGAGACTGAGGAATGAATGAGATCAACAAGATCAGTCCCATTCTAATACTAATATAGTCTCAGTGATGTGATCCTGACCTCGTTTGGGCCCAAGTCTAGACCAGAACAGCTTAGAACCTTCACTGTGGCTCTAGTTGATCTTGAAACAATTTCAAACTATGCCTTTAGTGCACACACCATCCCTGAGTTTGAAGAGAGGATCGAGTACGGAATTTCAGAGCAAATAGCCTTCCCATCACACTCTCTATCTTCATTCCATTGCTATCTCCTAGGGTACTATATTACAAATATTATTATGATTCATGAAATTTGAAATAATAGGTGTAAAGAATATGTAGGATATTGGTACTTTGACGGACGTATTTGAAAATATATCTAGGCTTTTTGAGGCTGAATAGAAGTTCGTGGCTAGAAGAAAAAGGAGTGGGTAAATTATATATGCAGAAAGGAGCTAACGAGAAGGGACAACCAGTCCAAACCAGTCTGTTCATTTAAATAGCTCAAATAGAAGCAGAGAGTTTATACAGTCTTCAGTAAGCAAGTTGTCACAAGACAATAAATATAACAATCAATTATAAACTAAAAATGTGGAATACCAGAACAGCACCTTTATGTGATTTCAGGGAGTAAGATTAATATGTGTGAATAAGTCTAAGTACATTGCTGTTATTATTCATCCTGGAAGACCAGTGATGACATTGTCTAGGTTTTGATGGTTTAGAATGAATGAGTGTAAACAGCAACTGTGTTCTGTTCTGACCAGAAACCTGGAGGGTCTTCCCTCCCAGACTGATATTTTTGTGGTGGTAAATCAGACCATCTTTTGTCTCAATTCTTCCCTAGCCCTTAGTCTATGAATGGGCATTGTCTCAGACAAACTGAAGTCTATTAATTGAAAGACTAGAATTGCAGGGAGTCCAAGTTTATTGCTGAAATTTTTAGAGCTTCTATCTAAACTAAATCTCACCTCTAAATGAGCAGAATGAATCACAGATTCCTCATCCTTTACTACCCACTCTCAGTCATTCCATATATTCCATCCATTTTTAAATCTCACTGTTTTCTCCTTCACAACATCTCTCATATGCATTCCCTTCCCTCCACTCATACAGGCCACAACTCAGTTCAAGCTCTCATCACTTTTGCATGGACTATTGGAGAAGCCTTCCTCTCTTCTGAATTTCTTCCCACTTCAATCCATCTTCAACTCAGTTGCCAAGGTGATTTTTCTAAAGTATTCTTAGAAAAGTTCTTACCTCCAAGATCAACTATGAACTATATTTGGATTTTAAAACACTTCATAATTTGTCCCCTTCCTACCTTTCCAAGCCTTATTACTTATATTTGATTCCCCTCTATATACCCTAAGATCTAGCTACACTGGCTTACCTGAAATTCCACCAAGAGACCCCTTCCTTTCCTATTTTGGTGACTTTGCACAAAAAGGCTGTACGAGGACTGCCCCCCCCCCCCATCCTTGGAATGCTCTGGCCCCTCACCTCTGCTTCTTAGTTCCTTCACTTTGTCCAAGAGTCAGCTCAAGTCACACTTTCTGCAGGAGGCTTTCTTAGTCTATCCTTTCCTCTCCACCTTAGTGCCCTCCCCACTATTTTCCTGTGCTCTGCACATATTATGTATCTATCTAGTTATCTACGTGTTGCATTCCCCATTAGAATATACATTCCTTGAAAGCAGGAACCTTTTTCTGCCTTTCTTTGTTTCCCTAGCACTCAGTACAGTGCTTGGCACATAGCATACACTTAATAAATGTTTGTTAATAGATTTAAAGAATGTTATAACTGAAACAAAGTTCAAAGGTCATCTAGTCCTCTGGAGATAAAGAAACAGGCTCAGGAAGGTTAAGGGATTTACCCAAGATCACATAGGGATGTGACAGAGGTAGTAGCAGAGTAAACACTCAAATACCTAACCTGATGCACATTCCACTATATCCTATGAGAAAAAAATGTAACTGACCCCTTGATGGGAACTACCTTCCTCCCTCCTGATGCCACACTGCGATCTAGGATTTCTCTAAGAGAAGGAAACCAATTGTATAAATAAGTTTTAATGATATTAGCCACTGTATCAATCAAGCAAGTGGCAAGAAATCAAATAATTATTGATGCAGACAATTTAGTTCATAAGAACCATGAGAACCATGAGTTGAATTACCTCTGGTATACCAAATCAACAGATTTCCCATGATAAGCAGTTAGCGAAGTAGGGCAAGATACCTATAACACAGTTATCAATAAGAGGGGAAATCTTACAAGGGCAGTGACGGGGCTAAGGAAGAGATGGCTAGGGATTAGAATAGAAAAGAGAAATCTATTATTTTCAAAAAATAAAACTCATCTGAAAATTCTTTAAAGACTTGTGAAGAAGATTCCTAAAGGTAATTCAGTTTCTTCCTCTTTTTCTTCTGTTGAATAATGAGCCCAACTCAATATCTATTATCATTGTATGATCAAGATATGTTTAATAATGGATAAACTCTTTTACTTGTCCATATAACTGTATATCATAATCTTGGCAATAAGCATTCTTCATCCACTTAATGTTCCCTGTGTGGATGATGAGGCTAAATAGTTACTATAGTTATAAGAGATCATAGGACCTTAATCAGGAATCTTTGTAGTGTTCTAGGGATTAATGCAACCAGGGCACAGTGACATCTGAAAACAGGTGAAATCACAAAATTCCAGATACTAAACTCTCTAAAACAAAGGGTTATCTTTTTAATATTGTTGCCAGTCAGTTAATAAACATTCATTAAGTGCCTGCTATGTGCCAGGCACTGTGCTAAATGCTAGGAATACAAAGATGGACAAAAAGGCAGTCCATGGTCTCAAGGAGCTCATAGTCCAATGGGGGAGATTATGTGAAAGCAACTGAGAATGAATTATATATATATATATATATATATATATATATATATATATATATATATATATATATAGGATAAATTGGAGATAATCAATAGAGGGAAGGCATTAGCAGGAAAGACATCTTATAGAAGGCGGGATTTTTGCTAGGATCTAAAAGAACCCAGGAGGCAGAGATGAGAAAGGAGAGCATTACAAGCATGCGGAATAGCCAGACAAAATGCCTGGAATTGAGTGATGTTCAAGGAACAGCAACAAGGTTCGTGTCATTGGATTATGAAGTTTGATGAGGCAAAGTAGGGTATAAGAAGACTGGAAAGGTGGGGTTTGGGGGTTAGGTTAGGTTATGAAGGGCTTTGAATGCCAAAAAAATTTCATATCTGATACTCTAGGAAGCCACTGGAATTTACTGAATGCATTTGTGTGTGTGTGTGTGTGTGTGTGTGTGTGTGTGTGCTGATTAGATCTTTGTTTTAGGGAGTTTAATTTGACAGCTGAATGGAAGATGTACTGGAAAACAGGGAGAATTAAGGCAAGGAGACTAGCCAGCAAGCTATCACAATATAAGCATGAGGTGATGAGGAAGAGCAAGAAGACATTGCTAGAGTAGTTTCAAGTGAAGAAGACTTTAAGTTTTTAGGAGACTGTAAATTCAATGTAAATCAATAATATCACATGAGAACCAAATAACCTAATGTGATTTTAGGCTGCTTTATCAGAATCAGAGTTCCAGAATAAGTACTGAGTTTTTAAGGATGGCATTGATAAACTGGGATACCTCCAAGGGAAGGTAAACAGCATGATAAAGAGGAAAGGAAAGGGGAGGACTCAAATTCATACCAAACAAGGATCAGTTAAAGAAAGTGGGGTTGTTCAGTCTTGAGATTTAGGGGGAATCGGAAAGCTGTCTTCAAGTGTTCAAAAAGGTGGTCAAATTACAACAGAGAGATTAAACTTGTTCTCTACGTGGCACAGTGGATAGTGTGTCATGCCTGGAGTCAAGAAGAATTGTCTTCCTGAGTTCAAATCTAGCCTCAGACACTTCCTAGTTGTGTGACTGTGGGCAAGTCACTTAACCCCATTTGCCTCAGTTTCCTCATTTGTAAAATGAGCTGAGGAAGGAATTGGAAAACTACTCTAGTATCTTGCCAGGAAAATTCCAAATGGGATCATGAAGAGTAAGGCCACAACTGAAACAACTAAACAACAACAAAAAAGAGTAGAACTAGGATTAATGGTAGAAGGATACATGGAATATTTTAACTCAAAATAAAATTCCTAAAACTTAGATCTATCCACAAGTGGAATAAACAGTAGATAGCAGTGTAAAGTTTCCAATCATCTGAGGCCTTTAGAGGAGTTTTTATCAACCCCTGTAGGGAATTTTGTACAGGTGTATTCTTGTTCAGGTATGAGTTGGACCAACTGTCCTCTAGGGTTCCTCCCAACTCTCAGATTCTATGTTAGAAAGAGTGAAGAAGGTACATATTTAGACTAATTAATAATAAGGTATTTTGATTATCCGTACATTGATTAGTGATCATCAAGATGAGAATTGGAGGTTTTTGCCTAAGACAAATTATTTCCTTCTTAAATAAAACCATGAGGAAAGGAAATCCTGGACTTGACTCTGAAGAGACAAAAGTACAGGAAGTATCTGTGGGTGGAGCACTGTAATAGTGATCACAGTGCCATCAAATCAAATAAAGCCAAAAAAGATACATAATCCAGTTAATTTAGTCTAGAAATGGAAATTATGACAGAATGGAGGAAGCAGTGGGGAAAAATATTAAAGGAATAGCTTTTGAAAGTCATTCAAAGGAAAGCTAAAGTCTATTTTAAAGTATCTTGTTGGAAACCTAAGAATAATGTGTGCCATAGATAAAAAAGACAAAACAAAAACCCAGCAAAACTAATTGGCAGAATAAAAATGTCAACCAAAAAGGAAAAAAGATACCTTTTAAAATGGAAGCATTGTCGAAGCAAAAAATATACAGGAAATCTACAATATTTGATTGGACAAGTACAAAGAAAGAATAAAAGAAACTAAAACACAACTCAAATAGGACCTTGGTAGGGATTCCAAAGTTAGTGATGGAAGGTTGTATAAACCAGAAAAAAGGCAAAAGGCTAATAAGATCAATGGGACCACTTGACAAACATGGTACAAAAGGTGCATTCAGGTATGAAAGAAGACGGTAAGGTTACTAAGTGCAACACATTCTCTGTATTACTCTTGACTGAAGAAGATGCTTAGGAATTTCCCATTCTCCAGTTGTCTTCTGAGGCAAACAGATCACAAATTCTAAAGCAAGTCTCTGGAAAAAAGCTTTCTACATATGCTTGCCTGTATTTATTCCTCCATTCCTTAATACCTTCAAGTCTGGCTACCAACATCATGGTTCAATTAACACTACTATCTCCAAAGTTACCAATGACCTGTTCATTGTCAAATCTGATGGCCTTTTCCTCATTCCCCATTCTTCTTGACCATTCTGCAATATTTGAAATTGTTAACCACACTCTCCCCCTAGACACTCTGTCCTTCCTGTGTTTTTGTGACACTGATCTCTCACATTTCTCCTCCTATCTTTTCAACCATTTCTCAGTCTCCTTTTCTAGATCAATATCACATTAGTATGTATATAACCCCACGTCTTTGCTCTGGACCTACTTCTCATCTCTATGATTCTTTCAGTGACTTAAGTTTATATTTAAGCAGATGAGTCCCAGATATAGATAATCACCCCTAGTCTTTCTTCTGAGCTCTAGTCCCACATAAGTAGGAAGAGATTATTAACAACAAATAAATAAGAAGAAAAGGAAAGGAAAAGGAAAGGAAAACGAGACCTCAGCTTGGTCTTGGAAGAAGCTAAAGATTCAAAGAGGTAAAGATGATGGGAAGTACATTCTAAACATGTTAGATAGTCTATGCAAAGGCATGGAAATAGGAGATGAAATGGCAAGTTTGAAGAATAACTAGCAAAACAGTTGTATTAGAGCATGGGAATAATATAAAAAAATAAATAACCAGAAAGGTTTGTGGGAACCAAACCATGGAGAACTTTAAACATAAGGTTTAGGAAAGTATATTGCCAACAGGCAAGAAGGAGACACTGAAGACATTTGAGCATGACGATGCAATAGTTAGAATGGTATTTTAGGAAGATTATTTTGGAAAGAGTAGAAACGATAAATCAGAAAAAGGAAATGATGCAATAAGTCACACAATTAAGAAGTTATTGCAATAGTTCAATTGAGGGATGATCAGGTCTGAATTTGGGTAGTAGGCATAAGAGAGAAGGAAGCAGTTGTAAGAGATATATTGGAGGTAATAATTGGCAAGATTTGTCAGCTGATTGAATATGAGGAGGAAGAGTCAAAGATGGTTCTGGAGTTGCAAACTTAAATTATTTTAAAATAATTTATTCCCCAATTAAAGTAGGGAAGTATAGGAAAGGAAGGGGTTGATGGAGAAAAAAATAGTTCTTTTCCGAACGTGTGAATTTTGAGAGATTATGAGGATATCCAGGATCCATTGAGATACACTTCTAGTTTTTTTAAGTTTGATATCAAGGAATGTACTCATGCTATTCCACAAAACATCCCCTTGATGTCATAGTCATTGATACTAGGCTGAATGAAATGTGAATCTGACTAAATGTAATGCTTATTATGTTCTAAAGGGCAAAATCATTCGCGTTGTAACCTTCCCTTTTATCTTATTGTCTTGGCTGAGCATTAGTATCTTCAAGGGTGAGGGTGACTAGATAAGGGAGAAAAGTGATATGGCATCGTGTCAGAAGGAAAATATGTTAGCTCTATTTTGGAAAGGACAAAGAAGGAAAAACAGAAATTAAATATCAAGGTAATAAAAAGTTTATAATAGTTTGTGAACATAAAACTTGCACAACTGTTAAATGGGACACTGTCAAATAGATTAATTAGTTAACATTTGAAAAGTGCATTGAAGAAGAAAACTGCCAAATAAGGACTACACATAGCAGCTAATTTCTCACCTTTATAAACTGATGGAATAAGAATGAGTAAATCAACTAATTTGCTAGAATGCAGAGGACCTTCTGCCCCCTGGAGGCAAGGGTTAGAGAACCACTGCAATCCCTGAAGTGACAGACAGCATGACGACCAGTGGTGAAGATGAAAGCAGCTCTTTGGTTCAGCACTGAAGTGGTAGACAGTTCTGAGTCACTGGCTGATGAATAGCATTGCACCACTGGCGTAGAAATGGTTACTGGTGATATTGAGAAAGAGGGTGAAGGGCAAGAGGAAAAGCTATTTCTGGGACTTCAAGCCTCTAAGACTGGTCTGGATGACCCACAAAGGAAGATTAAGATATAGGTAAGTCTTCAGGGTTATGGAAGGAGTCCCATAGTCCGTTTTTTCTAAGGAGAAACTTTCCAAATGATAATATCTTTTTATATCTCTTCCCAGGAATGTTAGCACATATAGAAGCAGCCAGGGGAGAGTGTGTATCTCTGCTTGTGTGATGGCTGGTGGTAATACTATCTCTATCTGGGGAAGGATAAGTGTTCTAGTAAGGGCTCAGTCTGTGATGAGATGACCATTCAGAGAAAGCTTTAGCTATTTTTCTGATTAAATATGTTCTGAAATTCATATTAAAGGTATGTTTTAGAGCCCAGACATTAATAACTTATATGATAAGACCATATCTTCTAGGGTTCTGGGAATGATTATGAATATTAGGTCAATAATCAATTATCTGCATTTATTAAATACTTACTATATAGGCCAGACACAATACTAGGCAGTGGGGATATAATGACATAAATGAAAGTTTCTTCCCTCAATGAGTATACAGTCTATCAAGGGAGATGCTTTGTATATATGTGTGTATACAAAATAAACACTAGGTGATTTTGATTGGGAAGGTATCAGCACTTAGAGAGATTAAGAAAAGCTCCATATAGGGTAGCATTTGAGCTGAGCTTTGAAGTGAACTAGGAATATAAATATCCCAGAGCAACTTCTAGCAACTACTGCTCCCTCCTACTCCAACTCCTCAGAACTCTCTCAGCCCTTAAATCTGCTTTGGGTCTTGCGTAGGAGACTACCTAAGACCAGAGAGGTAAGGTTTTATATTGATCCTGGAAGGATGGTTCAGATCATTATTTGTATTTTAATGAAAAGATTCTGAGTTTCAGCGAATGGATGAATAGTGGTATTCCCTGCTAGAAGCAGGGAATCAAGGAAGAATGGTTTTAAGGCTGAAGAGAAAATGAAAAATCATTGTTTCAGTCTTGGACATACTGAATTTCAAATGGTTGAGATATTCAAGTAGAAATGTCCAATAGAGTTGATAAATAAGCCTGGAGCTCAGTTGAGGAGACATGACTATACACGTAAAATTAGGATACATCTGGATAGAGGAAATAGTTGAAGCTATGAAAACAAATGAGTCTCTAAGAGACAAAATGTAAAGTGGGATCATGGGGCTAAGGCTTGAGTTTTAGTTAATAAGTAACCAAAAAAATTAAAATTAGCATAAATAAAAGCTAGTATTTGGTTTTGGCATTAAATGGCTTTTATTTCTTGTTTTTCTTCCCTTATCTTCAAATGCCAGTCATGCAAATAGTTTCCATGATCTCAAAGGGAGCTTTGTGATAGAAAGAAAATGAAAAACAATTAAAAAAAAGATCTGACACAGCATATTGTAACGATCTTTCTTCTTGTTCATTCAAGAATACATGCTTATTCACCAAATCAGCTTCCTTGGTGTGCTGTTTCTTTATGTAAACTTTTACATGAAAACTTAAAGTCAAGCTCCACTCATTTCTCTAACCATTAAGCCAGTCTTCCTGTGTTTTCATCCTAGATTGGAACTACATTCAAATAAACTTTGCCTGAATTTCCCTAAGCTGGTCTCAGGAGAGCTCCTCTGCACTCACAATTCCCTAACCAACTTATACCCAAGCCTTTCTTTTTATCTCATGCTTTGTGCTGGTCTTCCAACTCCCTATAAATCTTCAGAGAGTTAGTCAATTTATAACAAACAACCAGTAAGTGTTTATTATGTGCCAGGCACTGAGATAGATAAAAACACAAAGAATGTAAACAATCCCTACTCTCAGGGAGCTTGCTTTCAAGCTGTTGATTGACAAGACTTGCTTCATAAAGCCCCTGTTCTTCATGACCACAATAGTACACATCTTTGGCTAAATGGAAAGAACACTTGACTTGGAGATGGGAAGAGTCTGGGATTGAATGAATACTACTTTTGACTGCTAGCTTAAGTTACCATAAACAAAATAATTTTACCTATCTGAATCACAGCTTTGTCAATACATAAAATAGGGGTAAAGAAAGGTAGGAAGGGAATAAGCATTTATATAATACTTACTATGGTCCAGGCACTGTGCTAAGCACTTTATAAATATTATCTTATTTAATCCTTACAACAAACCTGGGAGGTAGATTCTATTATGATCCTATACTTTTATAGTTGAAAAAACTGAGGCAAACAGAAGTTAAAAGACTTGCTCAGAGTCACACAGCTAGTTAGTCCACATCTCAGTCCACATTTGAACACAGCTCTTCTTGACTCCAGAGCAGCTAGGTGGCATAATAGATAGAGTGCTGAGCCTGGAGTCTGACAGGTTCATCTTCACAAGTTGAAATCTGGCCTCAGACACTTACTAGCTGTGTGACTCTGGACAAGTCACTTAACCCTGTTTGCCTCAGTTTCCTCACCTACAAAATGAGCTGGAGAAGGGAATGACAAACTATTCTAGTATCTTTCCCAAGAAAACCCTAAAAGGGGACATGACTGAAAGAAAAATAAAACTTCTTGACTCCAGGCCCAGCGCTCTATCTACTGTGCCACCTGAGTGTCCCTATCTAATGAAAGACAGCATAGTATAATGGATAGTTAAGAAGACCTGAGTTCAAATTTTACCCCGGACATATACTAGTTGTGTAATCCAGGATAAATCATTAAGAATTCAGCACCCTAGGAACCTTTCTAAGACCATAAATTGCAATTCATCTGCATTGGTAGAAATTCCTTGCTGACACCTCCCTACACCAATAAAGTCAAAGGTCTAGTCAAAAAACAAGAACCCTATTTCATAGGCCTGTTTTGAAACTCAAATGAGACAATGTGTGCAAAGTATTTTGCAAATCTTAAAGCTTTCTATAATAAGTTATTCTTATTATAATCTGAGGGAGGGAAGCAACTTATGACTTCACTGGGTATATAGAGCTCCCAAAAGGGAAACTCCTCCAAGTAATTAAGTTTGGAAACTCATTTGTAACATAGTTCTAGAACAAGTGTTCTTGACCTTTTTGGTCTGAGATCCCTCACTCTGGTGAAGTCTATGGACCCCTTCACAGAATAACAGTTTTAAAGGGACAAAAAAAATTACATAGGATTACAAGGGAAACCAATTATACTGAAATATCATCATCAAAAATTTTTTTTTCAAAGTTGTGGACTTTCAGAAGCTCTGGGTGTAGAGAACTACCCAGGGGCAGCAGTAGGGGGGGGGGGGGGAATAAAAGGTTCCATTATTTAGCCATTGTCACATAGCTAGTATGTGCCAGAGGCAGGACCTGAAAGTAGATCTTGACACTAATGCACCTCCTATCCACTATACTGCATTAAATCTCCTTATTTTAACTCTACAAACAGTGCATGTGACTTTCACTTCAGTCCTTGCAGTAACAAATAGTAGGAGATTATCCATCAAAAGTTTATCTGCTGTAATCAGCAGATAAAAATACTCAACTACTGTCTTGTCTTTCCCCCATCCCAGCCCCCTACATCCCCTTCCCAAACTATCAATTTCAATGCCACAAGGCAATACCTGGTCTATTGAAATGAGGGCAAATTTGCCTAATTTTGTGAAATGTAAATTATAGTTTCAGCCATATGAAATGCATATGTAATATGCTATGATTAAAACACTTTTCTATATGGTATTTGATAACATGTCTATACCATTTCCAGAGAAAACATAACTTTATGTCATTTATCAGGCAGCTAGGCCTGGCAGAGCCGGGCCTGAAGTAAGGAAGACCTATGTCCAAATGCAGCCTCAGATACTATTGTGTGACCCTGAGTAAGTCATTTAACCCAGTTTGCCTCAGTTTCCTCATCTATGAAATGAATTGGAGAAAGAAATGGCAAACCACTCCAGTATCTTTACCAAGATAACTCCAGATTGGGTCATGAAGAGTCAGACATTACTGAAACAACTGAACAACAATGTCATTCATTGCTGGAACATTTTACCAAAGAAAAAAATCATAATCTATAGCATCAAAGTTAATCATGCCAGGGCTTTTTGTATATGTTTTTCATGTAATCCATTCATGACATAAATACAATGATGATCATATTGGACGCACAGTGCCTGGCACATAGAAGGCCCTTAATAAAATTTTACTGAATTGAATTGATTTGAGAGGGAGACAAACAGCTGAAGAAATAAACTTCAAGTGACTTGGACATTTCTTGAGTGTACTTTAAAAAAGAATAGATGCATTCCTACAGACCTTTACTTCTCTCTTGGTGTAAAGACAAAAGAATTCCCCTATTCTTTCTCTTTATAGTTATCAGTGAGTTGCTCTTGGACTAGAATTGTAGTGCCAGAGCTAAATAACATTTTTCTAAATGAATTACTATTAGTAAGAACTATGGTGTTTTGAAACTTACTCTAAAACAATTTGGATTTCTTACTAAAGATTCTGGGAAGAAAGAGGTGTATGGGTAATGTGATCCTTGGGAGAGAATTCTGATTTTTTGACTATCCCTTGTTAATAACAAGTTGAACTGACTTTAAGTATTAGGCCAGAAATAGAAAAAATTGGCTTGAGAGGAATATCTCTATTCTTTGGTTTAAAAAAAATTTTAGACCATAAAATGTTGGAGCTGGAGTGAAACTTACAGAACACATCTATCGCTATGCCCTCATTTCACAGATGAGATGACTAAGGTTTGAATAGGTGAAGTTGTAAAATATCACACAATTAGTTAGTGGCAGAACTGGAAATAGAAGCCAGGTTTCCTAATTCCCAATACAGTGTTCTTTCTGTTATTTGATTTCATAGGACCTGAAAAAAGGATCAAACTATGCAAACTGTGCCTGTGGTATAAAGCTCATTTTTCATCTCAGTTAGCTTCCCTGAATACTAGTGGGTAGTTTTTTGACAGTGACTTAGCAGCCTCTCTCTGTCTCTTTCTTTTAATCTCTCTCTGTTTCTCTCTCCTTCCCTTCTTCTCTCCCTCATCCTTTCTCTTTCTCTCCTAAAAGTAGAACAAACATCAAATTATTTAACACCATTACTAATAACACAATTCTTCAAAAGATGGAATAAAGTACAAGTGGAGTTGACTAATATTCTGAACGTGTGTCGAGGAAGAAATGGTGAAAAACTGGTTGGGGGGAGTGGAAATGGCCATTCTACCTCTGATTTTATGACAAAGGAGAGGACATTATCTGTCATGCACCTTAGATCTTAGAAAAGCAGTTTTCAAAGTAAATGGGAAAAGAATAGGTGAAGATCTCACAACTTAAAATTCTATACTGAAAATCACTACCAAAAGTATACAAAAACTTCAAGAGTGAAATTCTAAAGACAAAAACTCAAATTATTCCATTGAAGAAGAAAAATGTGGATTGAAGATACACAGAAATTTCAATGACCAACTAGGATTTTTTTAAGTATAGAAAGTGGAAGAAATTAGGTAACTCTTGAGTGAAGACAAAATAGTCAGTTACCTAAGAAATGTATGATGACATTACCTCTACTTATTCCCTACTAGCTTCCCCCAGGACCTTTCTGCCACAGCATAATGACTAGAAGACAGAAATCAGTGTTGTCCAAAGTCTACTGAACAGTAGAGAATCTCAGGATGCTTTCACATTACAGTTAAACAATGAAAGAAGTTGTATAAATAGGGATAAAAAGAAAAGAAAAAAGAGAATCACAAGGGCAAGGGAAAAGTCAATTCAACAAATATTTATTAAGGATCGACTATGTGCAAGGTACTGGTTAAACAAAGAAAAAATGAAAATGGGCCCTGTCCTCAAAAGGTTTATATTGGGTAAGAGAAGAAAAGGGAAAAGGATGGGAATAAGAGAGAAAAGGGTCAAGTGGGGTGGGGAAAAATAAGATCCGCAGGCCCTGGACTAAAGATGGTAAAATTTTGAGGTTTAAAAAAGCGCTGGTAAAAGAGGGATTCCTGAGCTACTATTCACTTTCTTGTGAAGTGACTTTAGTATGATAGTTACAGAGTGATGTTGTCTAGGGTCAACTTCTGTTTAGTTCTGTTTAGCTCCGTGGAGAAGATTGGATGCTAGCTTTGTTTAAAGGAATAGAAGGTACAGGCTTTGATGAAGTACAGTAGGCCAAAGAAATTGTTCTGAGTGAGAAACACAAAAAAAACCATAGAGATTTGAAGCAAAATACATTAACAACAAGAATTCTAGAGATCACTTTAATGACCCTGTATGTACCACTTTAGTTCATATAATAGCACCTATTTTCCTCCTGCTGAGGTATATCACTAAAGAAAAAAACATCTTTTTTAAAGGCCCCTTTCCTTCTGAACTGGTACATACCTGCTGTGACAAAGCTTGAGAAGATCCCAGTTGAGAGGTTGGTGATGAATAGACAACTGAAAAGGAAAAGCCAGACGGGAGGGAGTATTTTACAGCTTCATACAACTTGTGATTCTAGGTCCATGATTGTTGTTTTGTTGTTGTTTTTCAATCATCATTTGGGAAAGCAGAACTGAGAATTAAAGTCAAATTTTCTTAAGCTAACAAGTGGAAGAAAAAAATGATTTTAGTTTCACCCAGAAATATTTTTGAGTGAGAATGTCATTTATAAAAACCCTAACAGGACATTAATTTTGTTTCATGTACAAATTATAAAACAAACAAATCTATTCAATAAGTAAGATACAATTTTACTGTAATGTAATGTTGAACTACATAGCATAAATAATTTTGTTTCCAAATCTTTGCCTTTATTCGTGTTTAACATTGTTCAGGTTGACCCATGTGAATGATTACATTTCTTCTCTATTTGAAGAATGCTCCATTCTCTGGCATTTTCTGCATCTGAGGCAATCTGGGACACTGAGTACACATAAAAGAGCTTAGCAAGATTTGCATGCCATCATAGCTTCAAAATGTGAAAATATGAGTAAAACCATTTAAGTTAATGAGTGTGATTCATGGTTTGTTGAGCCCATGTTACTGAGAAAGCAACATTTTTTTTAAATAATGGTCTATACTCAGGCAAAGTTTAAGAGGAACTATGTTTTTTATGGTAAATTCATACTCATCTATAAATCAGAACAAGAGTAGAATCAAACATGGTAAGTATAAAGTTTCATAAAATAAGAGAGAGGTGGGGTTTTTTTTCTTTTTTTAGAGCTAGAAGAGACCTCAATGATCATGACAAGCATTGAAAAAAAAATTTTGTTGAGTTGGACATTTTTCCAGTAATGAAAACTAGACCCTAAAAAATAGTACAAGAATTAGTACTAATCAACAAGTATTTTCACACAAGTAAATACATTTGCAGAATGACACAGGGGAACCGGATGAAAATTCCAACCAAGAGAGCTGAAAGAACATCTTACTGTTTTAGGTTGATGTCAGAAATTACTTTCCAATAACTCCCTTTTGAAGAGCCTGTCTGCACTGATGATACCTGAGAGAAAAGAAAAATGAGCATTAAATCTAAAGAGGGACACTGTAAGTGGAATAAAGCAAAGAAAGAATGGTTTGGAAACATCCATTCCCTGATCTCCCTGATAAAGGAAATATCCTCTAGAGCTAATGGGAACTTCTCCCATCAACTCTTTCAAAGTTTCAGGATACCATTTAGCACTCTGTAAAAAGCATTTACCATTGAAAGACTGGTGCCTTGAAAGGTAAAGAGCTTATTCTCAAAAGATACTCTATTCATCTTGCTTCATTATACGATAAAATCAAAAATGCCACAGAATCACAACATTAGAAAGGGCTTAAGAATTCACTGAGGATATCTTCCTACTTTGGGTTTGGTCTGCACCTAAACCATTCCAGACAGAGGCCCCAGACATGTTGAAGATCAAAAAAAAAAAGTAATTTATTATTGTAATGCCAAAAATGTATTTCCTACAAGAGCAAAATCCAACTACTTTGCCACATTCAAATCAATTTGGTTATTTATTTTCATTAGACTTAAGTTTCCATCCTTGCTATCTATTTAGCTAATAGCTGGAACTATACATTCAAACCACAATATTATTATTGCTTTCTTCAAAAAACTTAGTGTTTGCTGCTAAAGCATGAAAAGCTTTTCTACCTGAAGAACATTTGGCTTTATTGACCTATACAAAGATAGTCTGAAAAATACGTATATCCTTTAAAAAAAATCTTCAGAAAAATAGATTCCATTACCCCTCTGTTCTGTATCTAACAATTTATTTTCTTTCACATCTGTACTTCTTCAAACCTACCCCATAAAGGCATTTGAAAGCTAAACGTACTTCATATTAACCTGCTTGTTCATTATAGATGATGACATAGATTCATAAGATCAACAGATTTCAAGTGAGAATGGGCCATATACTTAAACATCTTCATTCCACACTGAGAAAACTGAAGCCCAGTGAAGTTCAGTGATGTGCCCAAAACCACATAGATTAATAAATGACAGAGATAGGATTTCAAATGTTGTCCTCCAACTCCAAATCTACTACCCACCCTATGGTACCACACTAAGACACTCAGTACAAAAGACATTTTCATCCCATTTACCAAACTCTGTCAGTCTGCCCAGGAAATTTTCTTTTTAGATAACTGCTTTTGGTAGAAATGGGATCGAATTAAAGTATTTTACAAACTGTAAAGAGCTCTATAAATTTTAAACATTATCATTCCTTTTTTATTAATTGTGATCTCATCAGAGTGGTAAGAAGTGTCAGTATTAGGCAGACATATGTCTATATATGTTTAGTCATGTAGTTAAGTCTTGGGGAATTGTCTGAGGCCCATAGAGATTGTCTATGACTTGTCTAAGGTCATTCAGGTAAGTAAAATGTGAGGGCAGGATTTAAACTTAGGTCTTTCTGATTTTAAGGTACTGGGCACTCAATATTGTAGGGGGTGGTAAAGAGGGGAGAAGGCTGGAGGCTTATCAATATCAAAAATAAGTGGGGGAGAAGAAAGAAGGAAAGAAAGAAAAAAGATTTTTTTTTTATTTTCCAAAAAGAAAGTTATGCCATCTGGATCTATGATATACATATGGTGTGCTATCTATATAGTTTCATTTCATTGACTGTATCTTTAAGTTATGATCCAGTCACTCTGTTAAGTTTTTTCATTATATAAGTATATTTACTTGGTGGAATATCCTTAGGGCTTTTTTTTTCTTATTTACAATTGATACTGTCCTTGCCCACCTTAAAATATGAGTGCTTTGTAACTGGTCCAATAGCCAGTACAAATTAGAAGTATGACATGAATATTGTAGACTAATACCCACTAATCTGAACTAATCTTCATGAATGAAGAAAACAAGCTCTGATAAATACCAGAGCATTGCTCCAATGTGAATATATCAAAGACTCTTTCTTCCTCATGAGTGAATCCATTAAGATTTTGCTTGAACTCTATTGACCTGCTTTGAATAAAAAGTCGATGTCTGGAGAAATTTAACTTTTTTGGTGCCTAGAGCACCAGTAGGTACCCCAAAAGAGAGAATCCACTGAATGATGTTTTGATACCTTAAAAAAAAACTCATCAATTCACTTCTATAAATGAAATAACTTAGGATATTCAAGAACCATAGAAAATTGATTCCATTTTAAAAAGAGGACAACTATATCTGAGGCTAACACTAAAACATAGCAACAAAATTAGTCCAGAATCTAATTACAAGTGAGACTACTTGTCTATTTTATTTGACAAGAAGAGATTTGTTATTTGAAGCTACAGTTAGCTTTTAGCTATTAAGAGGCTACTTATCCATTTTATGCATTATCCCTTCTCTTTTATGAGAAAAATCCTTCTGCCTACAATAGGAATCAAATATTGTCATAACTATAAGTTTGTACTAAATTTGATACTGAAAAATTGAAATAATAAGATTCTAAAAAAACACTCCTCTGTGCAGAAGAGCATCTGATTAAAGTGCCCCAAACAAAGAAGAGTATATGTTGTCCTGGTTAGAAGAGAGTTGAGATAGTATATTAGTTCTGCTTTTCATATTTTAGGAGGAATATTGACAAATTCCCAGAAGAGCAGGCTAGTTTTTGAAGAGGCAGAGGAACTAGAGACCAAATTGCCAGCATTCACTGGACTATGGAAAAAGCAAGATAATTTCAGGAAAAAAAAACCATCTACTTCTGATTCATTGACTACACTAAAGCCTTTGACTACATGAATCACACCAAAATGTGACAAGTTTTCAAAGAGATAGGAGTACCAGATCATCTTACTCATATTCTCAGGGACCTGTATGTGTGCCAAGAAACAACAGTTAGGACCGAATGTGGAAGAATTAAGTGATTTAAGATTGAAAGGAGCACAACGAGACTATATATTGTCACCTTATTTATTTAACTAACAGGCAAAGAACATCATGTGAAATGCCAGGCTAGATAAATGAAAAGCCAAAATTAAAGTTGCCAGGAAAAATATCAACAATATCAGGTGTGCATATGATAGCACTCTGATGACAGAAAGTGAGGGAGAATTAAGAAGTCTCTAGATAAGGGCGAAAGAGAAGAGTGCAAAAGTTGGCTTGCAGCTTAATATTAAAAAAAGGATCTTGATAAATGGTCTCATCATTTTCTGGCAAATAGAAGGAGAATAAATGGAAGCAAAGTCAGATTTTATATGCTTGGGCTCATAGATCACTGCAGATGGTGACTACAGCCATGTACTTAAAAGACGCTCCTTGGAAGGAAAGCTATGGCAAATATGGACAGTATACTAAAAAGCAGAAATCTCCTTGCCAAGAAAGAGCTATATAGTCAAAGCTGTGGTTTTTCCATGTATGGTTGTGAGAGATGGAGTATAAAGAAAGTTGAGAGTCACAGAATGGATGCTTTTGAACTACGATGCAGAGAAGACTTTTAATAGTCCCTTGAACAGCAGGGAAATAAAATCAGTTAATACTTAAAGAAATTAATTCAGACTATGTACTGGAAGGCAAAATACTGAAGCTGAAGCTTAAATACTTTGATTTCATAGTGAGAAAACAGGAGTCACTGGAAAAGGCCCTAATGTTGGGAAAGATTGAAGGCAAAAGGAGAAGAGGAAGGTAGAGGATGAGATGGATTGATGGTGTCATGGGAGCAACAAACACGAGCTTGGACAGGCTTTGGGAGATAGTGGAGGATAGAAGAGCCTCATGTGGTATGGTCTATGACAAACTGACGACTATCCAGAAGAGGGTGACCAGGGGAATCAATCAGACACCATGGCCTTTGAATATGGGGATATTTAGCATGCAGAAGAGAAGATTTAGGGGTGAAATTAAAATATTTGAACGATTCTTATTCAGAAAAGGGATTAATTTTTTTTCTGCTTGGTTCCAGGGATAAAAGCAATGGGAAGATTCTGTACAGAGGCAGATATAGGCCTGACACAAAGGAAAAAATTCTGTAATTGTTAAAGCTTTCCAAAAATAAAATGGGATACTGCAGAACACAGCAATTTCCTCTACACTAGGCATCTTCAAGCAAATGTTATCTACTTGTTAGGCATTATGAAAAGGCATTTTTATGCAGGCGTAGGATGGACTAGATAGCCACAGAGGTCCTGTCCAACTCTGAGATTTTGTTCTCTAATTCTGTGACACTATGAGGTGTCACCAAAAATGCCCCAGGAGAAGAGTGGGATGAGCTGCTAACCTGAGCTTCAGAAAGGTGTGAACATTCATTGAGCTCAGCATCTGTTCATCTCAGTTCTGCAATTTAGCTAAAGGGTAAAAGCAGACCTGAAACTAAAAAACCAGATCTCAATGGAATGTTCAACAGGGGGCAAAGGCTTTGAAACATTTGTGTGAATGTACATGGCATATTTCATGGCAAAACCAGGTTCCCCAAGCTGGAGGTGGCTGTCATCACAGCACATGTTATTTAGAGAAAACTAGGCTTCTATCTAGCTCTAACAAGATTATTCATTCAGTTCATTCAATAAGTATTTAAATTCCTAGTCTATGTGAAGCACAATGCTAGGGAGGGCGAGAGGTACAAAACAGATATGGCATAGTCCCCACCTGAATAATAGAGGAATAACAATTTAATAATTAATTGTAATTAATAATTATAATAAATAATAAATTTACAACTTAAGACTTTTATAACTTTGTAACTTTTTTGGTTTCTCATTATAAAT
Organism: Pseudochirops cupreus; assembly: GCA_028627135.1. Lineage (NCBI taxonomy): Eukaryota > Metazoa > Chordata > Mammalia > Diprotodontia > Pseudocheiridae > Pseudochirops > Pseudochirops cupreus. The sequence continues at coordinate 314,116,096 of CM053584.1, read as the reverse complement.
CCTATTTCCCAGTATTTCATGGGGTCACAGATTTAGAGATGGAAGGGACTTCAAGTTCAACCTCATCATTAGAAAATAGAGGAAGACAGAAGGTAAGACAGGGTCACCCAGCTAAGAGGTGTCTAAAACAAGATTTGAACTCAGGTCTTCTTGACTTAAAGCCCAGCACTCCATGCATTACACCATGTTATCTCTCACTGTAATGCTACCTAGTACTTCACTACACCAACGGATCTATTATCTAATTTATGAAGTATTCTCCCCCAAAAAATGAAGCTAGTTAATCATTCTATGCCTCCTGCGTGATTCTTGTCCATATATTCCAACAAATTCACCACTGAAAGGTCTATTCAATGAGCTGGGGATCTTCTGTGAGTTCTCTTGGCCTTACCTGTGAGCACAGAGGCTTATCACTGATTGTCCAGTTATCCCAATCCATCTTTTCTCCCACGTCATACATCTCTCTGATGACATCCTTCACATCACATCTCCTCTTTTGAAAGGCATTGTGGTCTACCCATGCCTACCTTATACCTATTACCCTTTAATGTGATCCTTTATTTCGGTTCTGTAGAAATTATAGTGTTCCTTGATTCAGTCACACATCATATTTCTTTTATTTTAACCAGACCTATGATTTCATGTAATTCCCACTGAAAAAATTCTCTCTGCCTCTACAATCAATTATTGTCTAACATATGATCTTAAAGAATCTTAAAGCCTGCTCTTTGTCTAGGGTCACAATCAGTATGTGTCAGAAGTAAACCTGGAACTCCCGTCTTCTCTGCCTAAAGATAATTCTTTATTCTGACGTCTCCAACATTATAAGAATATGAGTGTTAAGGAAAAAAAGAGAAAAAAGACAGGTTTGTGTTTCTGGGTGAAGTTTTTACTAATAGTAAAATCCCTTAGAAAACTTAAAGCAGAGTTCTTAACTTTCGTGTCAGGGATCCATCTGGAAGGCAGGAGAAGCCTATGAATCTCTTGATAACATTTTAAAAATTAATAATTGAAGGAAATGCTAAATTTCAGTTGGAGGTTCATGAAAATAAAGATGCATTTGTTTGTTTGTTTGTTTATTCACGTATTTATTTGTTTTTGCTGAGCTCAGGATCCCCTGAAATCTGTCCCCAGGTTAAGAACTCTGACTTAAAGAAACTAGAGACAATAAGATAATGGAGAAATTATAACTCTTTAATCACATGAGAGAGTTGGATAAGGGGAATCAGACTAGACAGAGAAGATAGCCACAAAAACAAAACAATTAGGGAAAGTTATTATGTTAAGCCCTAGGGCTGAGTGGAGAAAGAGAGAGAGAGAGAGAGAGAGAGAGAGAGAGAGAGAGAGAGAAATATTATTTATATGGAGAAGGACTCAAACGGTCAATCTGAGATGAGAAAAGCAGATCTCACCCACACTCTTTTTTTTCTCCCCCCACCCCCAACTCCATAGGGCCAAAAAAATTGGGAAACTTTCATATCAATTCTAGTGAGCAAACATTTAAGATTCTACTGTGCACCAGAACTTTGTTAGACACTAGAAATAATACCAAGTTTAGATAAAATAGTCCCTACCCTCAAGCAGTTTGTAGCCTGGGAGGAAGATGTAACATATGGACAAATAACTATAACACAAAATAATATAGTAAGCGCATCAGAGAGAATCAAAATAAGGTCAAAGGGAAGTTTGTCATTATGTAAAATTAGCCCAAAAAAAGTTTAATATGAAAGAAATATGAAAAATAAGCTAAAAAAGATTTAGGGGCAGACTGTACTTCCTTTATTTATGGCCCCATTTTCATGTAAAATTGTTAGTAGATTTCATAATCTGGCTTATTCTACTTCCCTACTTGAAGTTATCCATTTTGTGTAGTCTTTCTTCTTGATCAGTTAGCATTCTGGCATGCTTGGGGATCTCAATTATTATATTACTAGTGGTTTTATATAGTAGAAATCAATAACATTTTAAAATAGATTGTTAACTTGAAAAAATCAACTTTTCACTGCACATTGTACAATAAAGTCTCAATTACCTGGAGGCCACTTATCAAGCAACTTCACCTTCTTACAACAAAGCCAAGAACCCAGGAGTAAGCAAAGAAGGCTTCTGAGCAATTAAACTAGGTCTCACAAAATCCAAGTATTAAAGCTCAACCACTTAATTTAAAAGAATCCTTGGGTCCTCATTCAAAGCAATTTACTCTCATGTTAGACAAGGAGTTCTTTACCTTTTCAATGTCATGGACCTCTTTGGTGCCTGTAGAAGTCTATGGATCTTTTCTCAGAATATATTTTTAAATGGTGATAATAAAATACATAGGATTACAAAGGAAACCAAAGGCTAATTTTTTTTAAAAGATCTATTTTTCCCATCCAAATACTTAGACATGAGAGTAAGGACCTTTGATTTAGACAAAGTTTTAGTAACAATTACTTGTTTTTTACAATTCTGAAATTAACTATATTACTTATCATGGAACCATAAAAGAAATCTCAAAAAGTAATCTAGTTGAGCCCCTACTTGATGTATAAATCCCATTTACATATCTCTAACTAGATATCTATTTTGTGTGGCAGCAAGGTGGCCTAGTGGGTAGAAGGCTGGACTTGGACAAAGGAAGAGTTGAGTTCAAATCAAGCTTCAATTCATACTAGTTTTCTGACTCTGGGCAAGACACTAAGCCTCTCTCAGTCTTAGTTTCTTCATATGTAAAAGGATAATAATAAGAATAGCACTTACATGATAGCATTGTTGTGAGGCTCAAATGAGATCATGTGTGTAAAGTGCTTCACAAACTGTAAAATGCTAAATAAATGATAGCTGTGTTATCATAATCTGTTAACTCTCGCAGTCCTGGAACTGGAATGGGCATCAGGTCTTCCAGTTAAGATGGTGCCTGGTATGACCGTGATGGAAGACTACTGTGCTATAAGAAATTGTAAGTTTAATGATCTTAGAAAAACATGGAGACTTTCATGAAATAACGAAGAGCGAAATGAGCAGAACCAGAACATGGTATACAGTATATAGTAATAGCAATGTGGTTTTAAGAACAACTTTGAGTAACTAAGTCATTTTGACTATTATAAATACCCAAATTGACTACAAAGGACGCTATCTGCATTCAGAGTATGATAAATAGAAGTATGTATAGAATGGTTTTACATATATTTATATACATATACATTTATACACATACATATACATATACACATTTGTATCTAATGGTAGCCAACTGTGGGGGGGAGAGAAAAAAGAAAGTTACATGATAATGTTATTATATATTTAAAAGGAATAGCAAGTTATATATAATAGATTTCCAGTTCCATGTACTGTCATCTTTTTTTTCCTGTGTTTGGAAATGGTTGTTTTATTTCTTAAGTTCAGAATAAAATACATTTCTTACAAAGTAAAATTCCTTTTTTTAAAAAAAGAAAGAATCCAATCCCAACATCCTGCCCAATGGTCATTTAGCATTTCAGTACTTATTTAGCACAGTGCAAGGCACATAGTAAATGCTTAATAAGTCCTTTTGAAAATTCACTTGTGAATTCACTAGTGATAGGAAATTCAGTTGTTTTTGAAGTCCATTTCTAGCCAGCTATCATTTTTAAGCCTTCACAAAATCCTACCTCTGATGTCTTGCTGCATCTTGAAAGTGACCCTGTGTCTTCTTTTTTTTTTTTGCTTTTTTTTGGAGGGCAACTGGGGTTAAGTGACTTGCCCAAGGTCACACGACTAGTACGCATTAAGTGTCTGAGGCTGGATTTGAACTCAGATCCTCCTGACTCCAGGGCTGGTGCTCTATTCACTGCACCACCTACCCGCCCCTACCCTGCATCTTCTAAGGCCATGCCTTCTTTGTGGCAGGTTCTACCTTGCTGGAGAGCAGGCAGGGTCCCTGCAACTGACTCTGTCTGCTTTTCAAGCACCAGCCTAGCTACTTAAGTATTGAGAGCTTCATCACCCCTGGGCTGACCAGTTGGTGATAAGTTCTTTGGCCATGACAAACCCACAAAACCAATTAAAACATAAAAGTCCTGGGCAGCTCCTTTATGTCCACAGTGACAATGGCAGGGGCGAAGAAACACAAATTCTAGACGGACCATTTATATTAATTTAGCTGTTGATGCTCTAAGTATGAAATCATCTAGTGACCAACAAGTCAGTCAACAAACATTTATTAAGCACTTATTATGTGCCACTACTATGGGCATAGGACTGGAGGAATCGAATCACAGTGTTCTTAATGTCCTCAATATAAACACAAAAGAAAGTTTCGGGAAGATGATGAATAAGGAACAAACATTTATATTAAATTCCTACTAGGTGCTCCATGCCAAGACCTTTATAGATGTCTCATTTAATCTTCGTAACATCCCTGTTAGATAGTTATTATCATGATTCCCATTTTCACAGTTGAGAGAATGGAGGCAAATAGGTTAAGTGACTTGCCCACAATCACATAGCTAATAAGTGTCTGAGGGCAGACTTGAACCCAGGTTTAGTAAGCTGAGACCCAGTGCTCTATCCACTGTACCACCTAGCTGCCTACTAGTTCACTAGTTCCCCTAAGAGGGGCAAATAAAGGAGTTCACAGCGTTCATTTTTATCATGCATCTAGGAAACAAGAAACATCACTTCATGTAGTACTTGGTCATCTCTTATTGAAATAACTATGATAAGCATTTGCAGAAAGACCCCCATGAAGATAATTGCAACTTACACCAACAACAACAATTGTCAAGGATGAAGAGGTAGAGAAATTCTATTAAGAAATTGATACTCCAAATTAAATCAACCTATATTTGAAAGGACTTAGAGCTTACTGGTATATAATCTGTGGAAAACATTTAATTATTGATTCTGAAGGGCATGATTTTGGTAGCTTTCATGCTGGTTTTTTTTCTTAAATTGATGTTTAGCACCTTAATTAACATTTAAAAACCTTCAATTCTTTGAATCTTCTCCAGTTTCTATTTACAAAAGAAGATATTATTTTCTAAAGATGGAAGGATTCCTCCCTAGCAGCTGTTAGAGTAGGTGGCATTCTGGTACTATCTTAGAAAATCTTTTTGTCCCAATTGGCATCTAGAACATATGACCTGGTAAGGAATAAAGCCAAGCCCCTGCCATTCTGCTACAAGACAAAGTATAGGCCTTCTCTCCTTTTCTCTTTCTAATATCTCTGCCTGAAATTTTCAAATTCAGTCTTTTTTTGGAAATGAGGGAAAGACACATGAAGGGATAATCTCCATCTTCTCCACCTCCTTGACCTTCCCCAACTAAACTGAACACTACTTTCCACAGGTGAAATTTCATGAGATCCTTGTTTGACTCTAGCTAAACGCTATTCAATAATTCAAGTCAACAGGCAAATATTAAGCATTTTCTAAATACCAATTGCTATGCTAGGCCCTGAGAATATAGACAAAAAAATGAAACCATCTAGACCTTCTGGTAGCTTACACTGGGAAAATCAAGAACATTGAAAATTAAATGCATGATACATGCAAAGCAGTTTCTGCAGGGAGGATACAAGCAACTGGGGAGATCAGAATAGTCTTCTATAAGAAATATCACTTGAACTTTGAAGGAAGCTAGGGATTCAGTGAGGAATTAGTGAGGAGAGAGAACATTCTAGTCATAGATAATAGACTGCAAATGGAAAGGGCCAAGGCTGTGCTGGTAAAAGTTAACAGCTAGCCCTCAGGGGGGAGAGTACATGTGGCACACTTTTAAGTTTAATCTGCATTATTAAACTTCCTCCATCACTTTCTTAAGTCTAGACAATCACCGAAGCAATAAATCAAGCCCTGATTTATAATATTTGCTCATTTCAAAGGCGTAAATGCTCATACTGAAAATTAACAATTGGCTCTTCTGGCTGATTAGAGCTGCCTCCAGCATACCCCTATGGTACAGATAGGAAGATCTACATACTGTACCTACATAGATCTAACACTGTAGGTTAGTTAACCGGTAGGTAGAAATTGTGAAGGAATGTAATGTACAAAAATCCTGGGAAGGTAGACAGCAGCCAGGTTGTAAAGGGCTCTATAGTCAAACGGAGGACTTTATATTTATCCCAGAGATACGAGAGAGACACATGAGCTTCTTGAGGAATGGAGTGACACAGCTTGACTTAAACTGTGATATCCCTATTGTTCCATATCATATACCAACTACTCTTAGAATCATAGCTTTATAATTGGAAAGGATCTTAGGATCCATCTGATCTAATACTCTTGTTTTATAGATGAGATAACTAAGCCCTGTAGAAGTGCAGGGAGATGCCCAAGATCACACAATTAATAATTGATAGAGCTGGAATTTGAACCAAGGTCTGACTCCAAATACAGTATTTTTACCATGTTTCTTTTCTGAAGATGTTTTGTCCCCCTTTTGAAGGAGCCATTTAAAATTTCTAAGATGCTCAGGTCACGTTCCACTCCTCAAAGCTAGAGATTCTTTGGTGCAGAAGATACAACTCTCTCTCCACTGAAGAAGACAGGAGCTCTTTTGTTGCACCATTTCCCTCCCTAATACCCAACCTATTGTCTCAGAACTTGTAAACCCAGTTTGGTAGTCTTGGAATTCTAAAATATCTCTTATTAATTCTAAGGAATGACCCTTCTGTTCTAAAAATAGCACCTTGTTTCCTTTGGGTCTATCTACTAGGTAGAGTTCCTTCCTTTCTTAAAGCTTCTTGCATCAAGGATCTGAGAGATAATTTCCCGTTATGTTTTTCCTACTCCATTGACTTCCAAAGGTCTATTCTTCTGATTAATGTTTCCCTGGACCAAGTTCTTTTTCCCAGGGCAGATTCAGAATGGTGTGTACTCTGTATGCCCAACTTAGTTGGGTTTATTCTGTACCCCTACCACCTCACCTATACCAAGCTCAATAAACTGTTGCTTTAAGAGATGAGGAAAGCATCTCCCTTTGATTAATTGTGTTAATCTATTCTCCAAAGGAGAGATCTATAGAAAAGCACATTTCAGTTTGATGTAAGGAAAAAAATTCCTAACAAATTGAATCATTCAAAAGTGAAAAGCTAGGCATCAATTCACCAAAGCACACCATATACTTGTATAGATTAAACTACAAAATGCTGCTTAAATAAATAAAGAACAACTTAAATGACTAGAGAAATATCCAATGTTCATGACTGGGTAGTACTATCAAAATTAATTTGAGCTTTTAACACTATACAAATCAAATTATCAAAAGAATAGAGAACTGAATAAAAATAATAATAAAATTAATTTGAAAAAGTATCAAGAATATCAAGGGAAATTATGAAAAGAGGTAAACATAAAGAGCAAATAGCATTTCTAGACCTCAAACCTATATCACGAGGGAGCAACTAGGTGGTGCAGTGAATAGAGCACTGGCCCTGGAGTCAGAAGGACCTGAGTTCAAATCTGGCCTCAGACACTTACCAGCCATGTAACCTTGGGCAAGACACTTATCCCCAATTGCCCTGCATTCCCCCCTCCAAAAAAAGCAAAAAACAACTTAAATTAAAACTATTTCACAAGACAGCAATCATTAAAACCACTAAATACTGTTTTAAAAATAGGGGTAGATCAATGAAACAGACTAGACAAAAGAGAATTAGAAACAATGGAACTCAATAACCTAGTGTTCAATGAACTAGAAAACATGAAGTACTTAGGAAAGAACTCTGCATTTGATTTAAAAAAAAAACTGTTGGGAAGGTTGGAAAGTAGTCTAGCAGAAATCAAACTTGGACTAATACTTTACACCATATCCAACAATACATTCTAAATGAATATATAACTTTGATATTAAAATTCATACTATCAAAACTTATAAGAGAAGTAGATTATATGTTTCCCACAACTATGGATAGGAGATATATTCTTAACCAAAGGACAGAAGCAATTACAAAAGATAAAATAGATAACTTTGATTACATGGAATTGAAAAGTTCCTGCACAAATAAAACTAAAGCACCTAGGATAGGAAGGGAAACAAATGAATGGGGGGGAAATCTTTATATCCAATTCTTCTGATAAGAGGTTTTTATTCAAGACACATAAAAATTAAATGATATATGTAAGATCAAAAGCCATTTCCCAATGTCCAGTTGTCAAAAAATGAACTGCAAACTAGTAACATGTTTAAAATTACCTAAATCATTAATAATAAAAGAAATGCAAATCAAAACAGGCCTGAGGTTTTGTCTTACATTCTTAAAAATGGCAAGGATGACAAAAGATGGATATAGTCAATGCTGGAAGGCTTATAGGAAGATAGGTATACTAATGCATTGTTGGTAAAGTTGTGAATCAGCACAACCATATTGGAAAGCAATTTGGAATTATGCAGATAAAGTGACTAAAAGGTCCATACCTTGTGACCTTGAGATTTCATTACTAGGCTGACTCCCTAAGTAGGCCATTGATAAGAAGAAAGTTCCCATAAAGGCCAAAATATTTGTAGCAACATGTTCTGTGGTAGTGAAAGATTGGAAACAAAATAGATGCCCAATGACTGGAAAATGGCTAAACAAATCATAGCACATGAATGTAATGGAATATTATTCCCATGCAGCAAAAAATATAAATGTGATGACTACAGAGAAGGATAGGAAGATCTATATGAGCTTATGATTAGTGAAGTAAGCAGTCAAGAAAACAATGTACACGGTGACTAGAACAATGCAAATAGAAAAAACTACACACACACACACACACACACACACACACACACATCAAAATCAAAAGCGAATGTTGCAATATTATATAGAACTCTTTAAAATAAAGAGATGCAAGAAGATACTCCCGCTCCATCCTTTACAGAAGTGGGAAGTCGACAAGTATTGCACAGATTTCACAATCCTCTTTGAGAATGAAGGACAAACAGCAAGAGTGCACATATTGTTAGACTTTTATCAGTTATGCTGCTGTAGTTTTGGTCTTTTTGGAAGTCTTCTAGTTCATTAAAAACTTATTTGCCCCTGCTTAGGATTATGCTGAGTTTTGTTGAATAAATTAGTCTAGTTGTAAGCCTATGTGCTTCGTTCTCTGGAATATTATATTTTAAGTTCTCTACTCCTGAATCCTGAATTTGGAACATGAAGAGTCTAATCTAGAACAAAATCTGATCACTGCTCCCTTGGTCTGAACTCTGCAAGTTCTTTTCTTACCTGACCTAGGTTTGGGTCTGAATAACGCACCAGTTTGGAGTTTCAATAGATTGTTGTTGAACTTGGCCACTATTGGGCAGTTGAAACACTGCTGGTTCAGAGAAATAGAACTGTTGGCTTCCCTTTGGCCTGAGATGCCTACTTTGGTTAGGCTTTAGACTGGCGTAGAAGTTGGAAGTGAAAACCTGCTCTTCTCCTGAGGTATGAACCACATGGCTGCTACTTGCTTCTAAACTTGCTCCTTACTTGGTACACATCACTAGACCTAGGACTATTTCTCACCAGGGAATACCAAACCTAGCCACAGATTGCCTTCTCAGTCCACGCTGCACGTATTACCCAGAACTGGGTAGTAAGTGACAGATCTACCAGTCAGTATCTGTTCTTACACCTTACACAACTTTTGGCCCCCCTATTAATGATCTGGAACCTCATCTTGTCAAGATACACAACCTTTACCTAGGCTGGGATGCACTGCACAGTGTGCTCCTACCAGACCATATGTCCAATGTCCACAGACTTCTGTCTCCCTATAGTGACTTGGGACAAAAAAAAAAAAATGAACTTTTGGCTTTCCTGATCAGGATACAGTCAGGTGTTTTGGTTTTGGTTTGTTTTATTTTGATGGTGAGGGAGAGTTTTTTGGGATAAGGGGATCTCACTGTACTTCTTAATGCCACTCAGTCATCTTGGCTCCACCCACTTCAGGATAACTTAAAAGGGATGATTTCACTCTCATGTACCCTCTCTCTTCCCATCCATTGAGCTTAGGATGAGATTTTGAATGCATCTCTCATGTACTTCCTCTGAAAAGAGCAGGGGCTCCTCTCCTTCCAGCACCTCTAGTGGCTAGATGTTCATACATGGAAGCGGACACAGGTTCTTGGTAAAGGATCCTGAGACTAGACCCAGGCATCCTGGCTCTCTCTGTGTCTTCCATGTCTTTCCCTAAGTATAGATGCCCAAATGGCTGTCATGATGGATGTACTTTTCTCAGAAAAGTCAACCATTGACAGAAGGATGAACTTAAGCCAAACTCTGACTTCCTAGAATATATGGACCTGAAGTGAATTGTTCACACAATGCATAACTGAGATGAGTTTCAGCAGCCCAACTAAATGTTTCGAGCTTGACTGTTTTAGGTACCTAACTTCTGGGAGAATATAACAGAAGTCGTGGGCTTTCTGTTTCATGTCTAAAGATTTTGTCAATGGACATTTATGAATCTTTTGTATGAAGGAAATAGATAACTATCTTATATTATTCTATGGGGCAGCCAAGTGGTACAGAGGATATAGAATAGAGCCTGGAGTCAGGAAGACCTAAGTTCAAATCCTGCCCCCCTGACTAGCTCTGTAACTCTGGGCAAGCCCTTTAACCCTGTTTGCTTCAAGTTCCTATTCTGTAAAATGAGCTGGAGAAGGAAATGGCAAACCACTCCAGTATCTTTGCCAAGAAAACCCCAAATGGGGCCACAAAGAGTACGAACATGACTGAAACAACTGAACAACAACAACAAATATTGTTCTACATTGAACATTGGGTACCTTTTTGATCCCTTTTAGGGAGACTCTAGATTTGAGACTAATCTCAACTCCTTCTCCCATTACAGACTAGACCTCTCCCATCAGGGCATCCTTCAATGAAATCCCTTTCCACCACAAATTCTAGATCTCTACTCTTCCCCCTTCCTTTAATTTCTTGCTTTGTTACCTCGCTCATTCTCCTGTACCCCATCATCTTGGCTAGAGACACAAGAATTACTTTCCCTTCATTGTTTACCAGTAACTTGACTGGTTATACAGTGGTTCTGTATTATAGTCATTTGATTTTCCCTGGAGCTTTGGGATAAGTGAATAAAGAACCAGGGACAAGAAAAGAGTATTACCCCCTCTCATTAGAGACCAGGTTCCCTGAAGACTGAATCCTTATGAACCCAGAGCTGTGACCACTTAGTGAGAGAGAGGACCCCCAGTTCCTCTAAACCAATGGGTGCTGTCATTATGCCTCTGTCAAAATTATCAAAAATTAAACAACAGAAATAACTTTATTCAATGACTCAATTCACTGATGAATATCAAGAAAAACACGTGTATGCTTACTGAATGTATTTCCCCCTCTCAAGGAAGATGTCCAGCACAGAATGGTGATGTCCCCCCAATGTTCATCTTTGTGGTTAATATTAAGCTGACTGTATCAAACCCTGGGTCATTACAGAGTTTCTTAAATTAGATCCATAGTCTCAGAAAGAGTTGATCCAACCTTTTACACATGAAAAATCAAGAGAACAAAGAATGCCTTATTATTTAAACTTACATATTCCATTGGATGGACTGTTCATAAAGCTGATCCCATTACCTATATCTGGGGCAGAAACCTCAGAGAGAAAATAATTTGGGTTCAGTATTGAACAGGAAGAAGAGGGTAGGCTTGATTGCCTTTAGAAAACTTGAGAACTTCCTGAATACCAAATTCTCATAGAGTAGGCCCCTTTTAAGGTCTCCTTCTCCCATTACAGACTAGACCTCTCCCATCAGGGCATCCTTCAATGAAATCCCTTTCCACCACAAATTCTAGATCTCTACTCTTCCCCCTTCCTTTAATTTCTTGCTTTGTTACCTCGCTCATTCTCCTGTACCCCATCATCTTGACTAGAGACACAAGAATTACTTTCCCTTCATTGTTTACCAGTAGCTTGACTATAATACAGTGGTTCTCAACCTTCCTAATGCCCCTACCTTTTAATACTCATATGTGGGCATATCTGCACATGTGCAGACCCACCTGGAGACAGATAGAGGAGCAGTGTCTCGGTTCCTAAGACCATCAGAAATATGTGTTTTCCAATGGTCTTAGGTGACCCCTGTGAAAGGGTTGTTTGACCCCCAAAGGGGTTGCGACCCACAGGTTGAGAACCACTGCTATAATACATTACATTTCCCCCTCTACCTTCTACTTCCTCTCTCCCATTTTTTGCCCTTTGTCTTTCTTTAGTTTGGTGCCACAAAATACACTGATTTATGTGTGGGAAGGATTGGGTGATGGGAGGAAGAAGGTCTGGAAAGCAATTCCTTTTGTTATTTCCTCTGAAGGAAGCTGGTAGGTGGCAGAGTGGATAGAACACTGGGCCTGGAGTCAGAGAGACCTGAATTCAAATTCTATCTCAGATACTTACTATCTATATGACCATGAGTAAATCTCTCAACCTCCATCTGCCTAAACATCCTCTACTATAAAGCAGAGATGATAATAGCACATCCCTCCAAGCATTATTGTAGGGAAGAATGAGATCATATTTATAAAGTGCTTATTAGCACAGGGCCTGGCACATAGCAGTGCTAAATGAATGCTTATTTTCTTCTTTCTTCCTCTGCCTTCAGAAAGTTGAAATTATTAGCAAGCTGTGAATTTATCAGATACCTACTTCTAGCAGAAAATTAGAGCAGATATACAAAGGGATAAAATTTTCCCATACCAACGATACTCACCCTCTACATAGTAAGTATGGCTACATCATCCTCAGTTTAAGGAAATAGAAGCTCATGGAAATGAAACTGTTTATGCAAAGTCCCAGAGCTGAGCCAAGACTGAAATCTAGGTTTTCAAAATCCAAATCCATTTCTCTTTCCTTTGAATCATACAATGTCCCTAACAAGTTTGATTAACTGGTCCCTCAGACCACAGTAGATTAGAAAGAGTAGATTAGGTGTTAGAAGAGTCTAGCACACCAGTAGAAGTGAGATTTGACACCTTGAACATCAAGGGAGGAGATAGAAAAATATGGAAGCACCTAAGTCTAGAGATGTACCTCACTTGCCCCTGAAGCTTTCATTTTATTATAGTACAAATAAAAGGAAAGAAGATAGGAAAGGAAGGGCGGAAACAAATATTTATTAGATGCCTACTATGTGCCAAAAACTATGCTAGGTACCTTACAAATATCAACCTCACAGCCATCCTTGGAGTTAGGTGCTTTAACGGCAACTTACAGTTGAGGAAATTCAGGCAAGGAGAGGTTAAATGATTTGCCCACAGTCACATAGATAGTTAAGTGTTTGAGGTTAGATTTGAACTCAGGTCTTCCCTGACTCCGGGCCCAGAGCTCTATACAATGCACCACCTAGCTGACCTAAGGGGTTGGAATAGTGATCTTTAAAGTGTCTTCAGCTCTAGATTTAATGCTTCTATGTTCACAACATCACACTGAGTCATCAAGAAAAGATTAAAACATATTTTATAAATTTTGTTCAGGAAATCAAGGAACACATTTAAGAGAGCTCCATATCCAAAACGATTCTGATAAATATGTGGTGCTTATAAGGGCAAATCTTTGGCTATTCTAAATGACACATTCCATAGGCTAAATATTCTTTCAGGGATAGCTGAGGTTTTACTGTAACCTGGTTGAATAAATTGTCTTGCTGTAGAAAATATTGGAATCTACCCAAAATGAGTGGGCCTATCTAAATGTGTCCTCATTCCTGGAATGAATATGCATAAATAGCAGCTGAATATAAGAATTTATATTATGAATATACATATAAAAACTATTTTCAAGTTTTAGCTATTTTTACTGACTTAGAGCTTATGGAACCTATGGTCTACTTCCCCCTCCCACCTGCTTTTCTATACTGTTCTTACTCATCTCATCCGTCACCCTTTAAAGACAACCTGGAATAAAAAAACCTTTTTCTTCTTTTATCCTTTCTTCAAAGGTTTTTTTCCCTCAGTACTTAGTCTTGAGTCTACTACACTTCTCATTTTATATTCGTCTTTCTAAGAAACACTGGTCCACAATTTAATCCCATATAAACAAAAATACTTTGAATTTGTATGGTGCCTTTCATTAAGGAGACCAAAGTCCTTTGTAAAAATTGACTCATAAAAAACTTGAAGAAATGCTGGTCCCCACTGGGCTTGTTATCTTTTCTTTCAACTTCCTACATGACAATTACTGTTGGTTTCTCCAAATCCATGCTCAGCTTGCCTCAGTCTGTTCAAATGTCATGCTTGGTTTTCACTACTCAGATGTTTCCCTTCTATTCACCACATTCTGATGGTTTCTAGCCTTCCTGTTATTTTTAAATTTTTACCTTGATCCTCAGAACTACTTACTAAACTAATCCCTGTGACCATTTCCATTTCCTGGTCCTTCCCTTTGTTTAAATTTTCCTATCCCTAGCCATTTTTGCTAAATGTCATACATCTCCCGCATAAAAATCTCCTTCCTCTCATTTTTTCTTCTTTCTTCTTTTCAAAGATGTAAAATCTCAGCTCAGAGTTTTACACTTCTCCTACCCTGAAGGACATTTTATGGTTTCCCTCCTTTCCCTAGATTAGACCCATGCAAAACTTTCACTGGGGGTTACTGGGGGGGGCTATCATTTCAGTAACTGACTATACCCAATTTCCACTAGCTTTCCTTTTCCCTGCACCTTACCATTGAGGTGCTAAAATGTGAAAAAGTAAGTAAATCTAACATGATCCGTTATGTAGCAAACCTAACTAAAGTCAGAAGAAATTAAGTGCCTTTGACATATCACATTGCATACTTTCTAAATTATCTGTATGTGTTCTACTTTATTGCTTTGTTTGCTGGGAACGTTTTATTAAAATCAGTTGACAGCCTTCTATCAAGCTATACTGCCTATGCTAATATCTCATGCTTAATACTAATCAGCAAAAAAAGATTACCTGCTTAGACACTCATAATTCACATTTATATAGTGCCCTGCAAATTTGCAAATATGCAGAGCCTTTTCCTCATAGGTAGGTAAGGAGTGCAAGTATTATTATCCCTATTTTACAGATAAGGAGCCTGAGGCTTGGAGGGATTAAATTACTTTCTTCTCGTGGTCACCATAAGGACTCCAGTAGCTTCCTCTCTGCACTAGTCACCCTAGTCAAAGTAAGGTATGCAGTAATTGCCAAAATCCCTTTTCCTGCTGGAGGGGTGTTTCAAATATCAGATTAGATGTCCATTCCCAGCCCTGGGGTCTGAGTTGTTTATCTGTCCCTTCCAATGTCTTGTCGTCTTGACTAAAATAAGAATTCTATTAAAAACCCATTGAACTTTACTGGTTTGGGTACTCTTTTCCATGGGGACCAAGCAGATCTGAATTTCTTCTGTCACCCCTTTTTTTGTATTTCTCCTCAGTAAAGGTGGTTTATTTACTTTCTTTGTGCTGACTCTATCTTCTTGTGCTCCATGTTTCCTTGCACTGGACCTTGGATTCCCAAACATAATTGAAAGCATCAAGGTAGTCATACAGACTATGTGCAGCAAAGCCAAGACTGGAGCCCACATTTTCTGACTGAGCACTCTGTTCTTGACACTATATCTTGTTGTCTTATGGGGAGGGTAGTAGAAATCTATCTCCTACTGCCCCACTCTGGGATTTTCTTCTTCCCCAAATGAAAATGAAAAACTTACCATTCAAATAACTAATGAGCTAGAGCAATGGTCTCCTAAATATGTATATCAGAGCACTGAAAATTATATAATTATACATATTAATTATATACACTAATAATTATATAACTATATATATTGGAAAAGTATGATAATGACATAAAGAAAATGAGATAAAGACAAAATAATATCTGATTCTAGAGTCAATGGGAAGCCATTGGGATTTATTGACTAGGGGAGTAATACAGTCAGACCTTCATTTAAAAAAAAAATCTCTTAAGCAAATGTATGGAGGATGGACTAGAAAAAGGAAAGATTTAAGGCAGGGAAACCAATTAGTAAATTATTGCAAAAGACCAACAGAGCTTGAATTAAAACGGTTGCCGTGTGAGTAGAGAGGAGATAGATGTAAGAGATGCTATAGAGGGGGGGAAAAATAAATATTTAGTCACTGATTGTTGGAGGAAGAAGAGTAAGGAGTTAAAAATTACACCAAAGATTCAGATCCAGAATAACAGAAGCATGGTGGTGCTCTTGACAGTAACAGGGAAATTCAGGAGAGAGATATATATGGGGGAAAAGATAATGTAAAGAGCTTTTATCCATGTCTCTTGTCCTGCGTGTCTCACTCTGTACCATACAAAATGGAAAAATGGGGTGGTGGAAGAGCTCTTACCCACAAGTTACTACCACAGAATGAAGACAGAGTCAGCCCTCAAGGAGCTGCTTTCTATAGCCATGAGGTGCAGGGCTTTTATATAAAGTGTATAGGGAAGGGCAATTTTCCCAATGACATTTGTACTATTGCTTCTGTGGGTGCCTGGGTAATTAGATGATAACTGTCTGAAGGGCCAAGAGGATGGAAAATTTGCTGAAAGGAGGGGGTCAGGAATAGAGGAGTATTGTGGAATAAAGGTAGACATGATTAGTTATCACAGGGAAAGTGAACCATCTTATCACTCTCTAATTGGTTGATCACATTCTCCTTGGGATCAAACCATCCACCCTTCAGCTCCCCTCCCCATTTTGGCTACCACTGGACTAGAAAATACTGGGTAGGAGACATTGTCCCCAAAAGACCATAGTTAAAATATATTTTATACCCAAAAGCAAATGACTCCCTTTAGTGCATGAGCACAGATTGATTTGTTCATCACATTAGTCAGCTGCAGGACCAATCCTAGCTAAAATTCTGAAATAGGCAAATTTTGGTACTCTACCATCTTCCTGTCAGCTCCCTAGCCTGTCTCTTCCATAACACCTCTCTCCCTAATGAACTAAATTAAGTCCCATTATTGTTCATCTCTGTTAAGGGATCAACTAATAACTAAGATCTTAGCTAATAAAAACAATGTAAAATTCTTGTTGGGGTATTTTCATTTTAATTTTTTAATTTTTTTTTAAAAAGTATTTATGACTCAAAGGCTGAAGTTAAATGGCATGATCACAAGGGGGAAAATATATTTGGGGGTAGGAAGACCTTCCTGACTCCTCTTCCTGGCTACCTGATACTTTATAACCTGACAGGAATAAATATCAGATAGGCGAGGTATTGAGAGAGTTTTTGTTACTGTTTAGTTCATCAGATTTGGAGGGGGAGAACCCTAAAACTCTTCTAATCCAATTGTCTTATTTTGCAGATGAGCAAATCGAGGTCCAAATCTGAGATGAAGTAACTTGTTCAAGGTCACATGCAAGCATTCAGAGAATCTTGGAGCTGAAAAAAAAAGAATCTTGGAGCTGAAAGGGCTCCCCAAGGCTGTCTAGATCAAAGTATATATGGACAAGAATCCAACATCCCTGTCAAGACTTTGATTAAAAACTTCAAGTGAGAGCATCCCACCCCCAAAGGAGCCTGTTCCATTTTCCTATAACTACTGTTATTGGTGTTATTAGGGTGGTGTTTTCTCCCCTTGACATGAAATCTAAATTTGTCTCTCTGTCACTTCCATCAGTGTTCCTAATTCTGTCCTCCAAAGCCTACGAAGAACAAGTCGAATCCCTCTTCCGTGTGACAGCACTTTACATATCTGAAGACAGATTATCAATCCTCCCCATTCTAGGAGTGCAAATCTCTTTTCAGGTGCTTAAACTTCTCACTCCTCTTACTGTATGATCTCAAAGCCTTTGAGATAGGTAAGAAACATCAGAGCCTGAAACCGAAGCCAAGTCCTCTCTGACTTTAAATGCAGAGCTCTTTGGTGTGTTGTTGTTCTCAGTGTTGTTGTTGTGGTTCGCGGTAGCAACCAGAGGAACAAACCAGAAATGCTAAGCACTGAGAATGGTGATAGGGAAGGGTAGCTTGAAGGTATGAGAGAGGGGAAAAAATCAGGTTATGGGGTACAAAGTAGGTGCAAATGGAGTAGGGGCGGAGGTTCACAGACAAAATGGAAAACCGTGAGGGTTCAGAGGAACCGAGTTCCTATTTCCAGAGCTTCATAATTTTCTGACAACTGTGGACTTTGAGATGAGATGGGAAATTCGGGAGAGAAGGGGAATGGGAGGGGAGGGGGGGATTCACTTAAATGCTATCTGTTTCTTCATCTGTAAAATAGAGCTAATAGCACTGACCTTCCTCATAGAGACTGTGTGCAATAATTAATTAATAATCACCAAGCCCTTTGAAAGTATAAAGTGCTACATAAACGCTAAGCATTATTTCCCTGTGCTCTCTGCGAGCACTTCTAATGCATATCCTGGTCTCAGCGCCTTTGATCTGCTGTTACCACCTGAAATAGAGCAAACAATGCCATTTTATCATTAAGCAAATGCATAATGAATACTGTTCATTGTTAAGGGGTTACTTAGCAATATAACTCTTTTTATGCCCCTCAAATGAGGACATCCTCCTGTGAGCGGATTATGTAAACTAATAGCTCATGTATCAAAGTGAAGGGGAGAAAAGGCGGAGCCATAGCAACCAGAGCCATGAGGCCAAAGCTTTGGCCCTCACGAGAAACCTGTTTTCATTCATCAGAGGGGGAAGAGAGGAGGTAACTAGGATGAAAATCGAAGGGGAAGGAGAGCAATTCGGTCAACAAAGGAAAATTGCAAGCTGTTGCCTTCTGTTCCCTTCTCCATCCGCGTTCATTTCACTGCCCTGTAAATGCTTTTCAATATCTGGAAACGAAAACCTTCCATGTTAGAATTCCAGCCATCCATCCATTATGTCTCCATGTCTTCTTCCTCACACCTACGGAATTCTACCACCTCCTCGGTTTGGGGGCATTTTTTTTTTCTTTTTAACATCATCTTTTCTTGAAACTGAGATAAGCAGATCACAAAGCCTTTATCTTCCCCTTCATTCCCCCTGATGCCTGTTCATCACCACAGAAACAGGCCTTTGAGACAGAAAGCACAGCAACCTACCATGCAGAATAGGTCATTAACTAGAGGAGGAATATTGCTACCATTTCAAAAGAAAGATATATAACCTTAAAGAGGCACAATCAACTTGAAAACAGGAAGATCAAAACCTGTTGAGTGGGATGCATTTTAAAATATTAGAATGGTATGTGTGAGAATTACCATTTATGTATCTCTTTCCCTCCCTCCCCCCTCACTTCACTTGGCTTACACAATAGAAAAACTGTGCTGGCTTGGCTTTCATTTGTCACATTCCAATTCCTATAGCTCAGCATCAGCTTAGGATATTTGTTAGTTTGAAACTCTGTCAAAGAAATGTGTGAAGAAACCTCCAAAAATCTGAATCTGGAAAATAAACTTGTTTTTATATCAGGGTTTAAAAACCCATTTGCTTTTCAAAGAAAACATAAATTTGGGGTCTAGTTTACGAGCCTGTATCCCTTTAAATAATCTAAAAGCCACAACTCTTGTTTATCCTTTTATGTTTTGTTACATTTACTTTACGGGTTTTATGTCTATTATTTGGCAATGTTCTGTTTATCATTGTTCCTCCATGTTGTCCTGTTTTTTGCTGACCTGCTTTTATTTCAGTGTTCTTCAGAAAACCTGACTTCACTATGCTTAGTTAATTCAAACTTTGCAACTGTTAGAAAGGCTGTAAAAATCCTTAACATGGAACAAGATTGCCACCCAGTGGCCAGACCAGTTGCCTCCATTGTACTCTTTTTTTCCTCTAAAATTTACATTTCACAGAAATGTCAAAAGTTAGGCAGAGACAATTTAATCTGGCCTCTTATTTTATATTGTAGATGAGGCAATTGAGGTCCAGAGAGGGTTAATGACTTGTCTAAGGTCATGCAATTAGCCAGTGAAAAAGCCAAAACTGGTACTAGAGTCTCCAGATTTTCAGCCCACTTCTCTTTTATGAAACCATAGAATTATTAGAGCTGAAAGAGACTCGAGAGACCAGCCAATTCAAATCATTATTTTGTACAGTAGAAAGCTAAAACATTAAAGACAAATTAAGCGACTCGCCCAAGGTCATTCAGCGACAGAACTGGGTCAGGCCTTCATCCATTATACAATTTAATTTGTTTTGTTTTTAGAAGTTAAGTGGTAAAGTGGATACAGGTCTGGGCCTGGAGTCACGAAGGCCTGGGTTTGAATACCTCCTTAGATACTTATTAGCCATATGATCCTGGACAAATCACTTAAAACTATTTACCTCAGTTTCCTCCACTATAAAATGAAGATAATTATAGCATCTGCTCCCAGTATTGTTGTAAGAGATAATATTTATAAAACACTTAGCACAGCGCCCCACACATAGTGAGTTTTTAACAAGTAATTGTTTCCTCCCTTCCTGTGTGACCAGGATGAGTAACTTAACCTTTATGGGTAATTTTTTTAATTCTAAAATGAGGAGATTGGGCTTGATGGTCTCTAAGCCTCTTTACAACTCTAAGTTTTTTATCCTCTGACTGGGTTCAGAAGAAGGGCCCAGGGCTTACTGTTGGGGGCCCAGGTCTTGTATAGTCCATCCTCACTATGGATTCGATTTTTCCGATGGAGGAAGGACTGAGTGAGAGGGCTAACCTGTAAAACCTAACCATCATTTGTAATACTATTTGTAATGCATTCTAAATTCTAAACAGCTAATTTAGAAATGCACATTTGGAATGCAACCCATATTTAAATCGGGAACCTCTTGTACAAAATTTAAAATACTCCACAGAGACATCCAAAATGAACTCAAAAGTTTGCCTTTGGCAAATTTTCCCTGCCACTTCTAAATCCCCCAGGGCAACTTACAACCTATTTAGTGATGCTACCTTGGCATGTAGAGAAACCTGGGTTCCTATCTCATTTCTGACATTTAATACCTATGTGGTGGCCCCTCTGAACTTTGGTATCTGACTTGTAGAATGAATATAATACTAAACAGTAGCTATCTCACAGGACTCTTAGTATTTAAAGGTCTTTGTAAAGCTTAAAGTGTTGTTGTCAGTTGGTGTCATCATCATCATCATCCTTCTTCCTTTCCACTTAGTCCACTAGAATAGCAATAACATTGCTACACTCTTCCAAGGCTCCCCTGTGGTCTATCATACTCCCTGCCATGATGTCAGCATGTGAATAGTAAAGTTCACAAGTAAAAAAAATTTTTGGCCTAAATGAATATACCACTACTATCATATAATGACCTATGTAATAGCAAAAACAAGAGAATAAATTGCTTTAGAGATATATAAATTCTACTTAGTGAATGCCTTCTTTCAGTGCATTAAAGGATATCTAAGTAGTTATTGAATTCACAAACACTGAGTGAGCATCTTGTCTCTTTCCCAATGTGAGAATCAAGGTGTAAGTCACAAAATTCTCTATTATCCGAAGCCTTTAGCGCAACATAGTATTAAGTGTCTGAGGCAGGATTCAAATTTAGGTCTTTCTGATTCTAAACTCTGCAGTTTATTCACTATGCCATCTAGTTTCCAGATGGCTTGATAGCAAATCTACCAGCAGAGAATGAGGCCTTCAGCTGGGGGAAAGACAAGACTGTTTTCTGATACCAATATCCAAGAGAGTACCTAAGGAGAAAGCTGACTGGGGAGGGTTGTAGGGCCTAATTTGGTAGAGAGGATGGGAATTGGGGTAGGATTAGGTAGGGTTGTATAATCTTTTCACATTCAGAGTTGCTCAAAAGTCAGGTGTTGGTAAATTGGTTTTCCCAGGAGAAGTAACATAACAGTGAATAGAATATTGGTTTTGAAAGGAGGATGGTCTGAGTTCCAGTCATGCCCCCAACATATACTAGCTATAGAGCTATGGGCAAGTCATTTAACTAGTCAGTGCTCCTTGACAAATATTTAAGAATAGCTACATAATTCCAGATATGCATTGCTGGAATCATTACACTGGGTGATCCTCTGTACTTAAATCACAGGTATGATCATACGTGCCTCTGCCCCAACAAAAAATACTCATTTTACCTCGGAGAGAGGGTTGGTTGGATATATGTGTGTCTGTGTGTGTATACAAATAAATGCAACTAATAAATATGCTTTAACTTTGATGAATAAGAATGCATTAGCAACTGTAGTTCTGTGGAAATAATTTGGAATCAGAGGAGCTAGGTTCAAATCCTGGCTCACTTACTAGCTGTATAACCTTGGATAAATCATTTAACCTCTCTGACTCTCAGATTCTTCCTCTGTAAAATTAGGGAGTCAAACTTGATGGCTTTGAGAAACCCTTCTAGCTCTAAACCTAACCTATGAGTCTATGAACTTGAACATCTATTAATGCCTCATTGCCATACATTTCAGAATGTTTTGCATTACTTAAAAGGGCAATGCTGTAATAATTACAGGTAAAGCTGGCAAAAAATAGAGCCATTATAAGGATATTTTTCAAGAAGGTCATAAATGATGGAATTTGTAGCCACTTCAATGTAGCCCCGTTTAAGGACTAGACTTGTATTTCACTTTACAATACAAAGTCATCCTTTATCATGTGAATTTAGTATTTTCTGCATCATTCAGCCTTTTGAAATGGGAATACATAATTGTTACATATATTTCTCTGCCAAGTTGGAAACTTCAAGTAAACTAATAGAGGCATTGCCTTTTGATTGAACAAAATGAATATATTTTAAAACCTGGGAGATGGTAATTGCAAACTACATATTTACCTTAAAATTATAATGATTTTAAGTATAACCTTAGGATAATTTTTCAAGTGTCAAAATTGTTAATGCATATAAATCAAGAACTAAGGTGTAAATAGTTAATATGACAACTGCTGAGTTCAATGTAAATCTGCAAAAGGAAACTGCCATCATCATTCATGAAAGCAGCAAAATAATAAATGAATATGTATCCCTCTGATCATACTTGGCACATGTTACAACAACAATAAGAGAAGGCCATGCTAAGAGTTATTGGATTTCAATGTCAAAAAAATATATTACCAAATCATGAGTTAATCCTATATAGATTTTTTTAAACTTATATTCACAGTCTACCTGTATTATGGAACTTAGAGTTCATGAAAGAACTAAAATACCCAGGTTCAACAAAAAACTCCAAAGTTTTGGTAAGACTGGCCAATCAACAAATATTTACTTAGCTTTGATTACAGGTAAGAGGCTATGAGAGATGCAACACGTGAAAAACACGGCCCTTTGATTCAATGAGTTTCTAGTGTACTCCAGTGAGAGAAATATTAAGGTAAGGTGATGTGCTGTGCACCAGGTTACTTCTCTAGGTAATAAATACCATAGTACCTCAGAGGAGGGACAGGGGTGGTCAAAGAACTAATCAGTCAACAAACATCCATTTAGCCCTTATTATGAGCAAGGCACTGTACTAAGTGCTGTATGCATGGAATTTTATTCAGCAGTCTACTCAGAAATTCAGATGTAAGTGCACCTTAAAAATCAACAAAAATTATAGTAAACACTAAACAATCAATCAGAAAGGAAAACAAATCCAAGAATGATGTCAGCTCCTGGAACACAGACTCATATGCTTTAAAAACCATCATTTCCCCTAGTTTATCTTCCATTCTTTTTGTGCAGCCCTGCTTATGGCTGGAACGCAGGAAGAGGCGAGTCAGATCTGACGAATGCGAATGATGAAGACCGGGATGTTAATGGCCAATAAATATATCGCTGTGTTTTCGCCGTTTTGTGTAGAGCGTACTCCAAAGTACACCCAAAGATTGCACCCCAAAATATTACTGAAACGGGTCGTTTAGATCATAGAATCTTCAGGGCTGGTTCTTGAGCCTCCCGGACCTGTCTAAATGGCTTCAGCTTGTGAGAGGATGACCACACTGTGCTAGTAACAAACTAGGAAGACTAAGCACGTGTGGACACACTTTAGTGTTGTAATCAAATAAAATCTGCAACAGTTAATAACACATTTAATATGCGTATAACTGGTACTGTGCTGCCTGATAAGTAGAAAAAGTTGCTAAACAGTTTAAGTCCCTATAATTAGTAGTACTTTTACTCAGCCAAAACAAACGTTCCTAAGGTCAGCTTAGGGGAAAGGAGGAGAAACTGGATGAAAGAGGAGCAATTCAGAGGTCACCAAAGACCCTTCAATGTGTTACATAAAAGGGACGTGAATAGCCAAGTCTCCTTGCCTCTTCAGTAAGTAGCCTGAGTATTCTGGAAGCTGGAAATCACAAACTCTTCCTTCCACCGCACTAATGTCCAGTTCCTTTCTCTACTACAGGAAAAAGTAGGTACACTGCTCTCCCATCTCTTCCTCCATTTTTTTTCTGTCTTTAACCTTAATTTCCCACCTCTCTCTCCCCAAACGCATTCCAGGGCAATACTGAGCAGCCCAGACTTTCATTTATCCTTTTTCTCAGAGTTGGCTTTATTAACACATACTCTCTTTCACTCTGGGTTTTGCTCTAGTTGTTCCCTATGCCTAAAATGTCCTTCCTACCTCCAACTGTCCATAGCCTACACATTCTTCAAAGCCCAGTTCAAATGTCACATCTCCCATAAAGCCTTCTCTGATCTACCCACGTGAAACTGATTTCCTCCTCATCTCTTCTCTTAGACCTTTATATTCCTCTCTTGGACATACTCTAATTTGTATGGTACCTATCTGTAAACATATCTGGGTTGTCCATCCAACTGCATGTCAATCTACACAATGAACATTCCTTATGCATTTGGTTTTCCCTGTATGAATAGTTAAGCCAAACTCTTTTGATTTATTTCAGATCTCATTTAGAAAGCTCTGTAATGTTCCGGGGTTTAATGCCATCAACACAATGACATATACAAATATAAGCATCTGGAGAACCTCATGATCTATTAGGAATCTCTCCTACATTTGGACTTTATGTTAAACATCCCCCATCACCGTGGCAAATAACCTAAATTCTGAGCCCAGTCCATCTGCAGTATTGATTTAAAATTTCTGTAATTATTTCCAATTTCTACAGAATCTTTATGAGATTTATCCACACATTCATTGAAGATATCCTTGATGAAAGCATGAGAAGGGAAAAGGCAAGTTTTTGCAAACCATGTCCTACAGTGGACTTTATAGTCATACAACTGACTAAAATATATAAATACTGGGTGGAAATATAGGCAAAGCAGCACTACTAAAAAAAAATTCCACGTTTAGTAGAGTCGAGCAAAATGCTTCCTTAAACATTTTTCTCCCAAGAAATACTTCAAAATCATGTAAGATTCCTTGTAAGATATAAAAATAAAAATAATTCTATTTCATGAGACCGATTTTTAGTAACACGAGGCATAAAATAGGGTGACATTCTTGTTAAAAGTATTTGTCTCCATTGTGGAGGATATCTAGTGATAAGTTCAAATAGGAAACAGGTTTCCTGTGAATGGCAAGAACTTCGAGATGTGTATGACATTGGGCTGATTGTATCAAACCTTGGAATATTTCATTTCCTAAATGGTATCTATTAACTACTCAAAAGAGTTTGGCATCTCTATACAGGTGAACATATGTATGTGTGTATATATATGTATGTATGTATGAATGCCTATTGTCCACATTATGATATGCGGCTGGACAGACCATAAAGATGGTCAATCAGTACAAATAAACAAATATATTGCCTAAAATCTAGTTCAAAACTATGTGGAAGAGAATGGAAATTTTTTGTACATGGAGATTTTGAAAGAGGATATACTTATGTGAGGTTCTCAACAAAAGTTCCATCAACACTTGAACCTCTTAGCTGCTACTGCCACATCTGAAAAATGGTTTTTGCTCTGACTCTCTAGCCCCACATAACAGAGGGCAAGGACTTCTAAAGATAAGATTAAATCTAATGAAAGATTAAATACCACTGCACTTCTATACAGAGTAGCCCTAGTCCTGGCCCTCATAATACCTATAATGGTGAGCTATAGAAGAGTGAAGAGGTTGTACCTGCCTGGGACTAACCACTCTAGTCTCAGTCATTCACAAAGACTATTATTAGAAAGGGAAAGAAGAGTATGATCAGTATGCTCTACCCTACCCATGCTTCAGTTATTGATCACTTCTTGCCTCAATTTTCATTTTCCAAACTGTTGGGCATGTTCCCCAGAGAATCTGACACCTTCCTGGGGTATGTAAAGCAATGGTCCAAATTATTAGATACATTTTACAAGTCCCATATAAACACATCTACTTATTTCAGTGAAAATAAAACTCAAATTGAAGTCAACAAAAGCAATATTTAAACAGTGAACTCACTCCAGAAGTTGAAATAGCAAAGTAACTGTTTAATAAAGCCTTACAAATGAGGTCAAATTTGAGTCAATATACATTAACTGTCTTGATGCACGTATAATCGCTGTTTTCATAGTCATTGGTCAGGGTAGCCTCATGACATAGAAAGTTTTGTTATTGTGCTTCTTGTTACATTTTGTACATGAAATACATAAATTCAAAGTTAAATAATTTTTGTATGAAAGTTAAAATTACCATAATACCTGTCCTATTTCTCAATGTCATCCAAATTGGCAAGAACAAAATACTAAGATGGCTTCTTTTCCTAAATAAAGTCAACTTTTAAAAAAATTGAAATAACTCAAGAATGATCATAGATAATTGCTTGAAATCCTCAAAAATTAAATTGAATTGTCAAATTTTTCTAATTTTTGAAAAGTGAAATAATAATAATCCTATTATGATGAATAAATATGAAACTATAAATAAAATTAGAGTAGCTGAAATTAGTACATGCAAAGATAATAAAAACAAAAATAGTGCTTGCAGTGTTTAAGTTTTGCAGAGCACTTTACACATATTTTCTCACTTGATCCTCATTATAACTCTGTGAGGTAGGGGATACTTTTATCCATATTCTACAGATGAGGAAACTGAAATGGAGAGAGGTTAAGTGACTTGCATAGGTTCACACAGTATTTGTGTCCAAATTTAAACTCATGTCTTCCTGACTCCAAGTCTAGCATTCTATTAATAGCAGAGGCATATAAAGTAAAAAAGCTGAGATACATAAAATATGATTAACTGTATTTATTATTGGGGATTCACAAGCACTGTTATTGATTGAAAAGAAAGATAGCTGTGCTTGCTTTGTATGAAAGACCTAGCTATAGATAGCATGAAACATAATAATGTGAAATGACATCTTAAAAACTTACGTGCAGAATATGTTGGCAAAACAAGAATTTTTGTGGAGGAAATAATACGCTTTTAATAAGCAAGAGTAAACTTATGTTATGCAAAAAATATATCTGTGACATCAGATGGATTGCTTGTTTCATATAAGGTAGTTCACTGAATTCCCAAGTGTGATTCTTCCATTCAATTGGGGTAAATGGACAAATTGTGTTGATACCTATAACTATATGGTTAAAAAGTGGCTTAGCCAGTCATATGTAAACCAACTTCAATGCCTCCACACACACACACACACACACACACACACACACGTGTGTGTGTGTGTGTGTGTGTGTGTGTATATATATATATATATACACATATATAAGAATAAAATATAATGCAAAGAATTGCCCATATGTCTGAAAACCTTTTCAGGAAATTAACCGAATTAACTATTTTGCATTTTAAGTGGATAAAAGAATAGATGTATTTAAGGATATTCTTCTGGTTGGATGTTGTAGAAACTGATGTTAGAGAAGATTTGTTACTATGTAAATTTGTTTATGGTGATGCCAAATCAAGGGCAACTTTCAACATATTTGATGGATTTTGACATAACATGGTAAAACTGTATTAGATTTTGCACCAATAGAGTCAACATCAAGCAAATAACAAGTCTGCTAGGACTAATTAAACTGTGGTTCTCCTTGTAATTGGGGACCACTTCAAGTTACTCCACAAGGAGTAACTTCTAGCACTAAGTACGGAGGAGGAGTATATCCATTTCTGTCATGTTCTTATGTTAGTAACCAACTTTACATTTTAAAACGTTCCTCAAAAAGAAAGCGGTTGGTAAAACGGTATGATAATACTAAGGCACAGCAAAGGGCATTTATAAAACAAATTGCCCTGCAAAACACGCCACTTTTCCTAGGACAAAGGACCTCATGAGCGGGAGCTGAGTCAAAAGAAATTGACACTTTTTCTTATTAAGTAAACTCATTTTAGATAAAAATTTACCTCCTAAAACATTAATTTAAGGGATGTTTGGGGGTGGACGGGGGAATATAATCTAAATAAATGAATAGTACAAGGTCCTCAAATGCAAATATATACTCTGATCCAGAAAAAGTAACCTAATGTATTAAATTTACAAAATAATATTTCCGATGTTTCTCAATTTAAAAAATACTTGTTCAGCATATTAAACAGAAGGATAAAAACCAAATTATTAATCACTTAACTGGTTTACAAAACCAATTCTTACTTTGTTAGGACCTAGATATTTCTTAATACGCATGATAAAGAACCTATTTGCCATATGATCAAATATGATCCATTTGGGCTTATGGTATCTAAATAAGAATTGTTGCATTTTCAAAGTATGTTCAAACAAGCATTTGAATCTGATTTTACTACCATTTATAGCGACTTATCTATATGAAAAGGTCTCTTCTGTTGCAGCAGTTATAGAAACAAAATGTTGATATCAATTTTCTGTTGAAAAAATAATTATAAGTACATTTTCATCAGCAACACCACATTTTGAGAACCTTTTCACTGAAAGAGATGTCTACCACCACACTGGTATTATTTTTGTTTTGTTTTGCTTTGTTTTGTTACCTTTATAAGTGGCAATTATGAAAAATGTAAGGATTTTATCAATGGTTCTAAGTCCAGTTTATTTCACTAGTTGATTTTAATGGCTATTATAGCTGAAAGAGGAAGCTCACAAAGATGTAGAAAAAGCAATATTTGGTAAATTATGACAATTCTTTTTTTGAACTTATCTAGCAGACATGCCAAGGGTTTTCATGAAATTCAGCTTGTAAGTTTCAGTATTCCCTGATGTTAGACAATTGTCCTTGCAAACAAATCAGGTAATTCATTTTATATTTTTTTTTAACAAATGTATTCAAACTCATTAAAACTGTTTGGAAGAGTTTTAGATGGGTTAGAAATTTATTTCCAAATATTTAAAGTATATAGATATGACAGCAAATTTTATATATGACCCATTTACTTCATTTTGGGCAACAGTGCTTTACTAATCATAATGGATTCATGCTATCATTAGCTAATATCTTAAGGTATAATATACCCTTAGGATGAGGTCCATCATTAATGGTAATGTATGTACATCAATATATCAAGTGATACAACAAAATTATAATATAAAAATAAGATAGAATATGTTAAGATACAATATATCTTCTCAAATTTCGAATTTAGGGGGTCCAAATTCTTTTCAGATTTGATTAGATCATCTTTATGTCATAATGTGGCTGAGAAAGACCTCACATTCTAAAAGTAGTAGAAGTGTCAGCTCTAATATTTGCTTTTAACTTGTGTTCAGATCCTTAGTATTGTTTTCAACCCACAGTTTCACTACTGAACCCCAGCTGTCCATTTTGTAAGAGTGAGTCTAGTTAAAACTGAATAACACAATCTATAAATTCATTTAACCAAGTATCTATAAACTGCAATTCAAAGAAAGCAAGGGCATATATAATGGTGTCATTGTCAATGTCTACACAATGTGGCAGTCTCACTCTTCTTTAAGGATAACTCATGAACTGCATGTGACATGACCAGCTGACATACAAAATTACTGTTTTCTTGTGATTGTTTAGTAAAAATTTCATGATTTAAGAGTTAGAAATGGTATAATTTTGCTTGTTTTGTGTAAATGGGAAGCATACCAGTGGAGGCTCAGAAGTTAGTTTTAAGTAGTATAGCTAACCCTAGGATCCTTAGTGTGGTTTTATAGCACTCTCTAGAGATTCTCTAGATCAGCCTGCATGAGTGCAGGTTGGATAAGTGAGCTAGCTTCCAAAAAGAAGAGAAGATCTGAAGGTCTAATGCAACACTTAACCATACTAACAGCAAAGCTTAACTTCTTTATTCATTTAGACGTTTAAAAAAAAACTTAAACAGAAATTTTAACATTTTCTTTCTGAACTTCCACATTCCCAGAAGTCATGTACTTATAGACTAGTATTTTGCTGAAGACTTATTTTAAAACAGACTGAATGAAAGGTCTCTATTTTGGACATGTAGTAGCTTCTATCTGAACACAGTCATTGGAAATCCCTTATTTGTTCTTATGTCCATTTAATACCCAAGTGCTAAACCACTGGATGACATCTGTTGTAATCTTGAGCTGGCTCCAAAAGAACTCAATTTCATGTAAATATTACTGTTCTAGATAACTTATGAAGACTTCTCCTTAGATAAAACCCATGATTCTGGGAACTTCCCATCTACACCACCAACTCTGCAGGGATGTCCTCAGGTCTTCCTCCTACTATTAGAAGCCTAAGCTTTCCCTCTTTTATGTTTACAATTACTTTAAGAAAATTCTTTTTGCTACTGTGTTGCAGCTCTCGCTGTCACAATATTTCCGATGGCTCCTCAGGGGGTGAATGCATTCCACTTTGGAATACATTCTCTTAATATTTTGGAGACCATTGAACTTTTAGAATAAAATACAAAATCCTTGATCTTTCACATTCCATCTCTAAAACTACCATCCAGGTATATTTTATATCACTTATCTTCATGCATTCTACATTCCAGCTCACCTAGACTTCTGGCTGCTCCTAGAACTTGGCATGCTATCTCTCATTCTGTCCACTTGCACAAACTGTCCTCTGTGCCTCAAATACACTGCATTATCACCTTTGCCTTTTAAAATACTTATCTCCCTTCAAATTTCAACTCATTTGTTTTCCTCCTCCAGAAATCTCTCTTTCCTCGAGTATGCTATATTTGCCCTCTCTATCCCCTATCTCTAGGATTGTAAACGTAGCACCTAGCACAGTGCCTTGGGCAAAGTAGGTGCCTAGTATCCATCCAAACAGAAAGTATAATGAAAGCATTCATCTCCTAGAGGTCACTGATGGGAGTTGAGTCAGAAGGCTGTCAGTGACAATTTGCCTAAGTCTGGCTTATACTTTACTCCTCCAATAAGAAATCAACTAAATAGCTGACTTTCTACTATTCACTGTCTCTCTCTGTCCGCCTCCCTCTTCTCTGTCTGCTTCTCTCTCTGTATCTCAGTATAAGACCAGTTTGGGTAGGTAAGTTTGGTATAGTGAACTGATTCAGATGCAACTATGAAGTAGCTTTGGTACAGTATCCAGGACCACGACTGATTCTTCTGTTCCCACTTCCATCCTTTCATTCAATTGCTACAGTTCCTTCTAAGCTGAATGAATGTATAGCTACATAAAGCATAAGACACTATCAGTGAACGACATCTGTTTGCTGTATTCAGCTAATCTTGAGTCAGTCTCTCTGACCTACTACCCTGCTGCATCTGAGTTAGCTCACTGTAACTGATTTACCCACCTAGTCTTGCTCTGAGAGAGAACGGTTGGCCACTCAGCTACTTCTCACTGATTTAACTTCCTGACCTGAGTGCCTCCAGGTGGGCATTTGATTGAGTGCTGAACTTTATTCTTCACTTAAAAATAAAGTTAAAGAGAGGTCAGAGTAGTTTATAGCTTGCTCTCACCCCAAACTTAATTTTTAAATGACTGAAAATGAAAATATATTAATATCTATTGATAAATATGAACATTGAATTTAAGGCCTAAACTAACTGTACATTGACAAAGACTCCCCCTCTACCCCATAGTGGACTTTTTATGTTCTTGCTTTTCATTGATGGACCAAAAGCTTAAAAAAAAATCATTCTTTTATATTAAATTAATGACTCAAACAAGGGTCAAACACAGAGTCTAGCACATTCCCCATCACTTCACCTCATTAGAATATTTAAAAACAATTTGCAGATCTTTAGGGAGAACCAGAAGGCTTTCAAATACTTCCTAGAATAGGGGTAAATACTATTCTTAACAAAGGACTATAACTGTATTGCAGTTCCCTCAGGCAATTACCCTATGTTCATTGCCACAGGCCCCATTTTCTGTCCCTACTGAATAAGCATTTGGTCTGGGTACTCTGTTATCTTGTTATTTCCTCCTTCCCTCTAGGTAGGTCATGAAATTCCTTTGTGAACAGTGTGAATCAAACAGCCACTTTTAAAAACTAAATATGTGCAGAATTCAGCCTTTAATGCTTCTCAGGAGCATTGATTCATATTATATGGAATTATAAAATAGTATCAGAAAAGGGCACTTTACATACTATAATAGTCATTTTATAAAGTTCAATTTGGCAATTCCAAGCCACATTTAATTTTCTGTGAAAATTCCCATATGACATAAAGAAATTGCTCTTTGTGACTCTCAAGTCTTTTTCCAGGGCTTTAAAATGACAACCTTTTAGAATTAGCACTTCGTCCAAGAACAGGCACTAAATTAATTATACCAAATAAAATCACATAAGTATCTTCATTAAAATAAATAATAAAATAAAAACTATTTTTTCCTGTAATACTCTTTTGGGACTTAATGCAAATCAGAATACTTTTCCACTCTGTATTTTATTTTATTAGGAATCATTTGTAGTTCTTCATTTTCACTGATAGGTGGGGCTAGTAATTTCTGCATAATTATAATATCTTAGCATTTTAAAATCTATACCTAGATGAAGTAGATACTTTCAGGCTTTAGAACTAATGAAACAGCATCATTTTGTTTTAATGGATAAAATTTTTTCCATTAGTATGTGAAGTATATCCCGATAAAACTCCCTTACTGATTGCAAAAGCTTTCTGTAAGGTTTCTGCCTCTTTTTTTTTATGAAAGCTAAAAAAAAATCTATAAGATGACACTCTTGACACTTAAAATTGAATCTGAGGGCAATGTAGTTGCATAGGCTTTAGAGCTGAAAAATAAAAAGAAATATTAATATATTGAGTGATTCTTCCATGAGTAAAATTTCTCGTTGCCTTATTCAGTGCAAGTATTTGTTTTATACTAAAGTCTATCACAGAGGTTCTTTTTTTCAAAAAATTCACTTTTAGTTCTCAACATTCATTTCCACATGATTTTGAGTTCCAAGTTTTCTCCCCATCTATCCCCTCCACCCACCCCAATATGTATTTTGGTTACTCCTTCCTGCAATCTGCCCTCCCTTCTATCACCCCCCCCCCATCCCCTTCCCTTCAATTTTCCTGTAGGGCAAGATAGATTTCTATACCCCATTGCCTATATATCTTATTTCCCAGCTGCATGTAAAAGCAAATTTTAACATTTGTTTTTAAAACTTTGAGTTCCTCATTCTCTCCCTTCCTCCCTCCCCACCTACCCTCATTGAAAAGACAAGAAATTCGATATAGATTATACATGTGTAGTCATGCAAAACATTTCCATAACAGTCATGTTGTGAAAGACTAACTCTATTTCCCTCCATCCTATTTGGTCCCTCGTTTGTTCTATGCTCTCCTTTGACCCTGTCCCTCCCTCAAAAGTGTTTGCTTCTGATTACCCCCTCCTCCCATTTGCCCTCCCTTCTATCATCCTTTCTTATCCCCTTCCTCCCTACTTTCCTGTAGGGTAAGACAGATTTTCATACCCAATTGCGTGTGTATGTTATTCTATTGTGGAGGTTCTTAATCTGGGATGCAGAAACAGCCCCCCTCCCTCAATAGGTTCCTGGATAGATTTCAAGGGTTTCATGAACTTGAATAATAAAAAAAATCACATCTTTATTTTTACTAACTGAAATTTAGAAACCCATCAATTATTTGTCTATTCATAGGCTTTCCCCAGGCTGCCAAAGCAGTCCATGACACACAACCAGGGATCTCCCTTCTCTTGGAGGAGAGTAGAGTGGCCTCAGGCACCAACTTCTTGGAAAGAATTAAAGTCTCCTTAGCCAGGAAGCGGAAGGGGGAGAGGATAAAGAAGAGCTGTGAGGTCCACTTTCTCTACACTTGTGGTCTTTCCTATGCTGAGTGCTGGCGTTATAAATAAGAAAAAAATACACTCCTCACCTTCAAGGAGTTTACAATCTAACGGGAGAAGATAATACACTAAAAGAAGCTTAAAAAGGTGGGAAGGGCACTGTCAGCCCTGAAAATGAATGACCAAAGAATGAAAGGGATTTTGCAACCACTGCTTACTCTAAAATACCAAAGGTTATCACAACCACAGTTAACTCAGAAAATTTTTTTTCAATTTTCTTAAAAAGCAAAAAAATTTCTTTATTCTGTTAGAGGAGGGAAACTAGACACATGTGCTGGGGCGTCCTTTGCAGGAGACTTGCTTTATCGTGAGCAAATCTCAATACATACGTGACTAGACAGTGAGCTGCAGTCCTTACAATGAGGGGTAATAGCAAGTTTGATTCATAGCAGGACTTCATGACCAAATTACAGGTACTACAGGTGCTTATCTGATCTCAGAGATCACCTGGTGCTGGTATGAAACAGTTCTGGGATTGTGGTAGAGTTCATCAAGAGGGTGCACACAAAAGATTGTTGTTATGCCAAACTCAGAGCACAATTTGCTTGATGGGCCTTATCTCTGGAAAACAGGGTGTCTCCTAATAGTAAAAAGGAAGGAGTAAAAACAGAGGAGTGGTCTCAGCATAAGGATCTTGACAGCACTAATGGGTACCTGGTAAGGGAGCATGTGGTTCCCTAGAGTCAAACAAAGCAGCAGATAGAACATGGAAATTATCCGGAAGACTCTCAGGGCCCTATAAGAGAAGGTTTTGGGAGGTGTTAAGTACTCCACTCTCCAGTCCTACAATCAGAGGGAAGAAGCAACTGAACAGAAATTGAGAAAGTACGGAGTATCAAAACCTGAATCATTCTTTCTGGTGATAAGATTTCTAGTGATCAGTTTATCCTGGGGGGAGGGCATGTTTCCTGGAGTCTGCAGCCAAGCACAGTAGCTAATGAAAAACAGAGTACCCTCAGAAGTACTCATTAGTGTAATTTTTTATGGAACAAGGGCATTTCATTATATTTATTCATCACAATTTGTTCAACTGTTCCCCATTTGATAGATGCTCACTTTATTTCTAGTTTTTGATATCATAAAAAGGGCGACTAAAATTATTTGTGCGTGCATGTGTACACATATATCTATGTGTGTATATACATACACACACACACACACACACACACACATTCATTCTGTCCCTTCTAGTGGTAATCATGGGGTCAAAAGAAACAGAGAAAGTTTGGAGGCATAATTCCAAATTGTGTTCCAGAACAGTTGTACCCACCAACAGTACATTAGTATGCCTGTCCTACCACAATCCTCCCAACATATGCTATTTTTATCTTTATTCACTATAAATATAGTATCTATGGGACACTGAGGAGCTGCTATTCCAGTGAAAAGTGAATTGAGGAAGAAGGGGAAGGGAGTTAACAAGCATCTTTTAAACAGTCTAATATATCTGTAATGATAGAGAAATTATAAATGTATTTATTACTCAATCAGATAGATTATGTATGTTATTGGAATGTAATTATTTTATTGTATCCAATCATATATTAATGTTTAGGTTATGATTGCTGATGTCCAATTTTACCCATTCATAAACTTTATGGTGATTATATTATTCCGTATTTCAGGGAATTGAGTAGAATGCACATATAGCTTGGAGCTCACTCTCATTTTGTGCAAAAGAAGCAGGTAAATCTCTTCGAAGGGAGACAAAAATTTTCATTAGTCAGTCAGAAAAGAGAATGGAGTAGTAGTCAAGGGAACCTAAATTAAAACCTGCTAAAGACACTTCCTAGTCTAAAAGAAACCAAGTTTCTAGAAGAAGAGAGTCCTTCTAAAGGTATGATAACTATTTACATTGTAAAGTCATGGTATCTTCTTACAATTCTACCAGAAGTATACTTTTTAACAGATAAGGTCATCTCAGGAAAATCTACCCTAATGGTTCATCCAGGACTGTCCCAAGTTTGGAAATAGGGTGAAGCAGCTGATCACCATATAACCTAGAACTGCCCCCTCTCTCTTTCAGGGATTCAATGATATGAATAACAACTCAAATGAGTAGGCTAGGCAATAAATGTTTCAAGAGGTTAGGGAGCCACTGGAGCTCTTAAGATTGATTCTTGATTTCTACACTATACTTTTTGGAGGGCAAGGTTTCTGTAAGTTTCACATTAGCTTTCATTTAGACTATTTAATTCATGTTAACAATTCAACATGCATTTAAGTTCCTACTATATATAAGGCACCAATGCTTTGTACTGGGGATGTAACACCAGAGACCACACCTTGGAGGTTTTAATTCTTTCATGTCCAAAACTTCTATTTTGAAACCATGATCAAATCAATTCTGCCATTGTTCCTGAATCTGCTATGTCAGTCCACTTTCCTATGATCCCACTTCCCAACCCAGAACATTTCAGGATCAAAGCATCTCTGTGGGTCCACCACTCCCCTATGTTTGTTGTCTAGATGCAACAGAAGCTAAGAACGTTGAAGGTAGTGACTGTCTTTGTTTTCGAATTTGTATCCCCAGCTCTTAGCACAGTGCTTGGTATCTAGCATTAAACACATTTTTTCATTTATTCAAAGAAAAACATCTTCAGAAAGAAGAGTATAATTAAGACCTGCAAAAATCTGACAGCCTGTTATTAGTTCTATCATAGCAAAGAAAATAGAACATTCTTTTTGCTATGTTGATAAGAACTGCACACTTACTAGATCGCAGTTTTTGGCATCATCAGAGGATTTTCTGTCAGATACTACTAGAAAATCTGGAAAGATGGTAGATAGGTCCATATACCACACTTCAATGTGTCATTGCTGATTTTGTTTATATACATTTCTACTATTTGGATTTTTATAATATTACTTATGATAAATGAGTCTGAGTCACAGAAAACTAGAAAATAATTAATGATCCTAGTTTCTTCTCTAAGAAAACTACCTTTGAAAATATAAATTGAGGTGAATATCCTATATTTAAAGTGGCCTGTATATATCCTGTGATCTGACTTAATAAGAGATTGAAGACTTCTCACTCCTCTTAAAATTGCAATTGCAAAGGCCTTACAAAAGCAAAAATAGACACAGTTCTTGCACAGCTCAGACAGGCATGACAGTTACCAAGTTGGGTCTTTAAAAACATCTGGGTCACATTTTTCATGTAGTTCAGTTTTTTGTTTGTTTTGGTTTTTTGACAAAGCAATGGGTCAGAAACAAAGCAGAGAGGGAGTAGCTGGAAGTATTAGAGGTCAAATATTGAGGAAGGTTGTTTCTAAATGTTGTTTATTCCTAAAGTGTTAGAAATATTGGAACTGAGTACAGTGAATTTGATTGAAGAGTCTGTTCCTTATATAAGGACTTAGTCTTGGATAAGGAAGAACAATCAAGATAGAATTGGAAACTACAGATATGCATTAAGGGTGGTAAATAAAAGGAGATTTGGATTAAGGGAAATTCAGAATGCACAGTCTTAAGTGGCAGGAGGAAGCTAGGTACAAAAGAGACTGTGGAATTTGAAGGGAACTCAGGGTAGGAGGGTACCTTAGGAGGTAGGGGAGCTACAGCCAAGTGCCAGGGTTCTGGGAACAGTGGTTAATCAATTATTAACAAGACTGGATGATGACAGTAAATTCTGGGAGAGTCTAAATAAGAATAGAAAGTCTCAGCCTGGTCTTCTCCCTGGGGTGTGGGCTGCCATAATAGTCAAAAATGCTACCTCACAAAGATTGTTGCTTCTTCTGTTGCCTTTACTCCCTATGAGAAGCAGGCCAAGACTATACATTATAATACATACACAGCATATAATTTCAAGGCTATTCCTGAAGTTCCTAAAATATCCCCTGCTTGCTCATTACCTGAAATTTCCTTTAATAAAGACGATAAAGGATTAGATGACTTGAGAATGTTGTTACTGGGCTCCAGTTAAAATATTCATTATCAGAGAGTAATCCTTTCATTGTATTACATTGGATTAATTTATCACATATGACTTCAAGAGGTCCTATTTGACAAAGGGTTATCTTGTTTTATATTAACTGTGTTTTAAAAAGTTTTATTCTTGATTTTTGGGTTTAGATCAATAATTTCCAGATGTAATCTTTTTTCATTGAGCCTTCCCTTAACAAGAGTTAAGCAAAACCAAATGATAGTAATTCTGTCTATACCTTTACACATTCAGGAGGTTTGTGGAAGGTACTTCCTTCCATTTCTCTCCAACTTTTTTTTACTGATGTGATTTTTTTCTACTTAGATTGCTTGTCCACTTGGAATTATGGTGTATGATTCTTATTTAAATTTATTTTTTGCTAACTGCTTTCCCATTTTCTCAGTCATTCCTATCATACAGTCATCCTGATAGTTTCTGTTCTTAGTTTTATTAAATACTGAGTAACTAAATTAAATTGTTTCTGATTTTTATTTTATCTGGTTTGTTTCACTAATACACTTTTCTATTTTGTAACCAGCACCAAATAATTTTCAGAAATACTGCTTTATAATATAGGTTGAGATTAAGAAATGCAGTTGTTCCTGTATTCCTATGTTTCTCGTGAGTTTTTTTATAACTTATTTTTCTTCTTTCCTGATCACAATCACTATAGTGTAGATTTAACTTCCCTTCTCTTCTTAGTAATCCCTACTTCCCTCAATCCCCTAATATTCCTCATTCACTTTAATTTTTCAAGGTTCAAAAAATCCTTCCCACAACCTGATTATGAATCGGGATGCTACAATTCATGGCATAAACTAGAATCAATACATTTTTCAGGCCCTATCCCCATTTGCTTTGGACTACAGTAACAGCTTCCCAGTCGGTCTTCTTATTATCTATAATCATTTTTCCCTGACCAATCAAACCTCCTAATGTTCAGATCCAGCCATGCCACTGCCCTGTTAAAAAAAGTTCAGTGGCATCCTATTACATATAGGATAAATTGCAATTACCTAGATTGCATTCAAATTTCTCCACAATCTATTTTTCTGGTCTGTCTTTACTTTCCTCCCTGAATTGCCTCAAGTAATTTTCCCCCTACAAACTGTTTCAATAATATAATTTTCAGTTACAAAACTCAGAACATTTTGAACAGCCAATTAAAGAAACAACAGAAAAAGCTGAACTACTTTCATTATTTTTGTCCAAGGAGGAATGAGAATAAAAAGTGTGAACTTGAGAGGAAAGAATACTAGATTTCTAAGTTTTATACTGCCTCAAAGTACATACATGTCTGACTGCATAACTATAGTTGTATCCAAAGGCTCCATCATGGTTTCTCCTCTCTCTCTACACTTTCACTCTCAATGACATCATTAATTCCTATTAATTCAGCTATTATCACTATGCAAATGATTACCTGATCTGTTTGGTTTTATTCTTTCCAGATTTCTAGTTCAGAATTAATAGCCTGTTGAGCAGTTTTCACTCAGTATCCTATAGGCTTCTCAAATTTAACATGCCCCAAAGGAACTTCTCTCTCCTCTTTCTCCCCTCTTTCCTAATTTCCTTATGATAGTACCAACATCTTTCCAGTTACCTATAATTTGGAATCTCAATCATCCTCAATTCTTCTCATAGTGTTGCTGTGAGGATCAAATGGAAAAATATTTGAAAATCACTTAGCACTGGGCCCATCAGATAGCAGATGCTTAACAAATACTTGTTCCCTTCCCCCTGCTATCCCACACATCCACATAGTGAATCATTTGCTCAGCTCAGGTTAATTCTATCTCCACAATATCTCTTCAATCAGTCAATGAATATTTATTAAGCACCTACAATGTGCCAGGCACTGTGCTAAGCACTGGGGATATAAAAAGTTCTTGGCATTAAAGAGTTTACAATCTAATTAAAAGACAAAAAAAAACCAAACCCAAACACGTACAAAAAGCTATAATCGGGACAAATAAGTACATAAGAGAAAGAAGGCATTAGAATTAACAGGAGTTTGGTCAGTAACACAGGTTCCCAAATTGGGTAATACCACTCCCTGGGGGGCAATGGACTGATCCAAGGGAGTGGTAGTAACCTCCGGTGCAACTGGGGGGAGTTGTTAAATAAAAATAAGGGGGCAGTGGAAGCATAGGAAAAGAGGAAAAGATAAGAAAATTTTGAAAAACCATTCATACATGTTTCATCTGTTGTGTAACAGAGTTAAAGTTGTGGTGATTACATTATTTTCTAAATAAACACACAAAATGCAAGTTATAACAGATCAGTGGGCAAGTTCCCTGACAGGTCTTAACAAGCAAGTTTTGGCAGGCAAAAAACATGTAGCATTGTTGGAAACCCCAGCATGCATCAGGAATCAGATGAGGTCAGACTCCAGTAATTAAGGGTGGGAAATTGCTGGAGGCTACCTGGAGCTGACAAACAATGGCGGGCTAGACTAGTTCAAGGGTGGAACAGGGGGATCAAGGGTGGGGAAATTGCTAGACAAAGGAGGGCTAAAGACTTGGGCAGCACCACAACTTAAGGCCCATGACCTCAGGCAAATTTTGCCTTATATGGGAAGATTCAAGGAGAGCTGGGAGAGGGAGTGGGGTTCCCAGGGCCTGCACCTCATCAGATCAAAGAGTATGTGGTAAAGAGTAAGGTATAAGAAGACTGGAACGTAGGAGGGGGCTAGAGTAAGAAGGACTTTGAATGTCAAACAGGATTTTGTATTTGATTCTGGTGATAATAGGAAGCCACTAGAGTTTAATGAGTGGAGCAGTATGGTTGTGTGGTTCAATCTATGCTTTATGAAAATCACTTTGGTGATGAATGGAGAACGGATTGGAGTGAGGAGAGATGAGGCAGGCTGACCTACCATCAGGCTATTTCAATAGTCCAGGCTTGAGGTATTAGAGGGATGGCAGTCTCTCAGAGAGAAGGGGGTATTAGAATGATGTTGCAAAGGTGAAATCAACAGGTCTTAGTAACAGATTGGGTTGGATATGAGGGGTCAAGAGATAGTGAGGAGTCCAGGATAAGAGCATGGCCAACTGGGATGAGGGTGTTGCTCTCTATAGTAATATGGAAGACAGGATGGGGTAGGGTTTAGGAGGAAAAATGAGTTCCATTTTGAACTTACTGAGTTTGAGATGTCTACTGGACATATAATTTAAGATATCTGAAAGGAAAGTTGGAGATGTGATTCCGGAGGTCAGCAGACATTGGGGAAGGAAAGGTAGATTTGAGAACCAACAGTATAGAAATAGATGGTAGTTAAATTCATAGTAGCTCATGAGATATAGTAAAGTAGTATACATGGAGAAGAGAAGGGGGCCTAGCTAGTACTAAGTCCTGGGGGCACAATTAAAGGACATCATGCAGATGAATATTCAGCAAAAGAGACTGAGAAGGAGTGGTCAGATAAATAGGAGGAAAACCAGGAGAGGGCAGTGTCCTAAAACCCTAGAGAAAAGGCAGTATCCAGGAGGAGTGAGTAATTACCTGTGTCAAAGGCTACAGAAAGGTCAAGGAAAATAAGAATTGAGAAAAGCCCATTTTGCAATTTTTTTTTCTCTTGCATTTCTGTCTTGTCTACACTCACAGACTGCCATCCTAGTGGAGGCCTATAATATTTTTTATCTAAATTATTACAATAGTTTCAAAATCAGTCTCCCTGTCTCAAGTCTCTCCCTTTTCTAATCTATCCTCCACATAGCTGCCACAGCAATATTACTAAAGCATAGGTCTGACCTTGTTAGCAGCTCTAAATACTTCAGTAGCTATCTCTTGTCTTTACATAACATACAAAATTCTCTGGTACTCAATGCCCTTTACAATCTGGATCCAATCTACCTTTCAAGGTTGATACAAATATACACACATATATGTATGTGAATGTATGTATATATACATGTATGCATATATATATATATATATATATATTGTACATATATACATGTGTATGTACTTATTCCCTTTAGGCACTCTACTTTCTAGCCAAAATGACTGACAAAATATTGTAATGCCATACCCAGACTGTCCCTCCTGCCTGGGATAAACTCCTTCACCTTTATGCTTCTTAGAATTCCTTCAAAGCTCTCAGATCAAGTGCTAACTCCCAAAGTGAGTTTTCTGACCTCTGGGAGGAAGTCCTACACCCATCCACTTATGCCCACTCCACCTCCCAAAGTATACTTTTTGTTTAATATTTATATATTTTTGTATGTATGTGTATGTGTATATATGTGTACATACACACACATAATTTTATACACACACACACACACACACAGAGCTTCCCCAAGGGAATATAAAATCTTTGAAAGCAGAGATTATTCTGTTTTTCTTTGTAACCCTAACATCTAGCAAGTTGCCAAGCACTTTGAAAGCACTTAATAAATGCTTGTTGATGTATTACTGTCCCCAACCTGTAGAAATCTTTCTTCAAGACCCTGCCCAAATGCTACTTCCTCCTTGAAGTATTTCCCTATTCCCCTCAAGCTAAAAATGATTACTCCTTGGATTTGCTAGTGTTTTGTATCTCCCATTGTCATTTATCATATCCTGTCTTGTATCATACTTGTATGAATCTTAAGATATACTCATATCATCATAGTTCCACAGCTAGCAAGTTTCTGGGCTAGCATCTGAATCCACACCTCCTGACTCCAAACCCACTACTTTTCCCTGATACCCGCCTGCTTCTCATAACAATAATTCACACTTGTGGAGCACACCGAAGTTCACACAGTGCTTTCCTCACAACAGTACTACTGGGTAATGTAAATATTATTACCCCTATTTTATACCTAAGAAAACTGAGGCATAGGGGTGAATAAAGTGATTTGAGTACAGTTATACAGCTGGTATCTGATTCTGAGTACAGTTATCCCTTCCACATCACTGGGGTTAGGGGCGCAGAGCCCCCACAATCTAGAAAATGAGCATAAACGTTTTTGGTCCTTCCTTCATATTACAGAGGTCTGACTTTTCTTCTTTTTCTTTTATGGGGTGTTTACAATACCTTATTGTAAAGTTTGGGTTAAGTATTTAGACGTAGGCTTGGTGTTGTCTGCTGGCTTCCACATGTTGCCTTTGGCTTCTGCAAAACTCCCCTACCCCCCCCCCCCATTCCCATTTAATTTCTTATGCCAACCAGCTATATATGGAAACAAGGATGGTGGAAGTCATAGTGTAGAAGGGATAATCATACAGCACTCTTCCCACTACAGTCAATGGAAAGCTGCAGAGGACAAGGAATGAACATTATTTTTTCACCTTTGTGTACCTAGCAACTAGCAAAATGACTCTCACATAGTAGAGACTTAAAAAACTTTTGTGGAATTAACTTTACTAATGTAAGATAGGCTAGATAAGTTCATTCCTAGAATGGCAGGGCTAATATGCAATTTGATACTCTTTTATTATGATTCCTTTCAGTGGTATTGGACTCTAAAAAAAAAAAACAACTAGCCCATAAAAAAAGAGAAAGTTAGTTTCTAATGTTTGTGTAAATATATTTAGGAGACTACTTTGAATCCTAGGCAGTCAACAACTGCAGGGAGCACAGTTCAACTACTTTAGTTTCCTTTCTCTTTCCTTCTCTGACCAATTAACTTCTCCAGGCTTAATCTCTAAATTTCCTCAACTATAAAAATGAGAAGGTTGGACTACCAGATTAATCAATCTATGTGTATTTATTAACTGCCTACTATTTGCCAGTCACTGTGTCAAGTGCTGGGCATACAGTGGCAGCACTGTCCCACTTTCACACTCTTAAGAACTTGTACATTTTATTAAGTACATAATCAGGTGACTCAGTGATAAAGCATTGGGTTGGGCATCAGAAAAACTCCTCTTCCTGAGTTCAAATTTGGCCTCAGACACTTACTAGCTATGTGACCCTGGGCAAATCATTTAACTGTTAGCCTCAGTGTCCTCATCTGAAAAATGAGCTGAAAAAGAAAAAAAAGAAAACAGCAAACCACTCCAGTATCTTTGCCAAGAAAACTCAAAAATAGGATCATGAAGAGTCAGACATGACTGAAATGACTAAACAACAAAAAATTTATGATAGATGCTTGCTGACTGATTAATTCTAACAGGGGCATCAGTTGATTCCTATAGTGGCAGCCAGAAATGGGTGTTTTGGTCTATCTAGGTAGGTCCCAGGATTGTAAATAAAGCTATAAGAAAGTAAACTGTCATATCTGTTCCAGTAGCAATGACAGTAACGTTTTGATTATTCTTCCCAAAGCAATAGGTAGAAAGTTGGGTGAGGACTGGGTAGATGGGAGGCACAAGACTGAAATGCATGCAGTGGCAGGGCAGATGGGAAGATGCACATACTGAGTGCCCTGATGTCCTGGTAGAAGCTGGATGGAATGGAAAAGATGGTCTGTGGCCACATACATAGAGAGCTGAGGTAACCTACATAACCTACATAAC
The DNA here is from genome assembly GCA_028627135.1 of Pseudochirops cupreus. Taxonomy (NCBI): domain Eukaryota; kingdom Metazoa; phylum Chordata; class Mammalia; order Diprotodontia; family Pseudocheiridae; genus Pseudochirops; species Pseudochirops cupreus. Next base: position 314,071,764 of record CM053584.1, on the reverse strand, counting down.
AATGAGGTGAGGTCACTCACCTAACAAGCAAGATGCCTTATTTCTCCGGTGCCTTATGACCCCTAATGTCCTCTCTAGTTGTAAATCTATGATACTATGAAACATCTTCTTCCCAACAAGCTCTTTACTAAGCTAGTACATAGTGAGATCCCTTATAAACTATGCTGCTTTCCAGATAAGGAAGAATTCACATTTTTGGTCCAGATGCCTGAGTGACTTCAAAATAGGCAGAGAAGTAGAGGCAATATTTACTTCTCAAGGGCCAGTTCTCCCTAAACTTCTTGTCCTTTTTGTCATCTTGACTAAGAGGCCAGCCTTGCTAGCTATGCTGCAGTTCTGGAGATGGTAAACTACTAGTTCTGCCAGAGAAGAGCTTGTTAAGGACATTACTTTCACTATTTGTAATGAGTGTTGCTATTAGTATTATTTCTAGCTTTCAGCTCCAAGTCCTTAAAATGCTGTTCTCTAGCTTCTTTGGACTTTCCAAGTCTAAATCTATGATCCTAAACCTCCTTGAACCTGACTGAATAAAGTAAAACAACCATGGTTTATTATCCTATCTGAAATAAAATATCAATTAGTATACAAACAAAAAGGGTATTTAGATATACATCACTGTTCTTTGCAAAAATAAATTTATTCATGTCTTCTCCCCTACCAAATCCCCCCCGAGTTTTAGTACCAAATTACCAACTCTACCTGAAATTTCAAACTGGATGTTCTAGTTTTATCTCAAATTCAACATGCCCAACCAAAACAACTCATTTTTTCCCCAAAACTCATCTCTCTTCCAAATTTCCCTGTTTCTTTGGAAATTATCACCATTCTTCCAATTTCCCAGATTTGTAACTCTTTTACAGTTGAGGAAACAGATTGTTTCAGTTTCAATGGTTCAGTAACTGGCCCAAAGTCATACAGCTAGTAAGTGTCTGAGAATGGATTTGAATTTAGGTCTCCCAGATTCCAGATCCAATGCTCCATGAACTGTGTCACCTAGCTGTGTGTTCTTGTTCCTCATACAAGACACTCCTTCTCCTGCTTCCATGCCTTTGCACTAGCAGTCTTTCTGCCTGGAATGCACTTGCTCGTCACTTGGACCTTTCAGGATATTTTTTCTTTTAGATATAGTCACCCTGGAGTCAGGAGGACCTGAGTTCAAATCCAGCCTCAGACACTTAACACTTACTAGCCATGTGACCTTGGGCAAGTCACTTAACCCCAATTGTTCTGCCTTCCCTCTGCAAAAAGAAAAAAAAAAGATATAGTTTGAATACCACATTTTATACCATGTTGCAAAGCATATGACTTTGTTGTACAAAAAGGGCCTAGTGGTATTCAAAACCATTTTTCTTGAAGTCATTCCAATTGCTTTTCATAAAACAATAGTTCAGAATTGGATAGGACCGTAGAGATCATCTAGTCCAGGGGTGGGGAACCTGTGGTGTCAAGACCACATGTGGCCTTTGAGGTTCTCAGGTTAGGCCTTCTGACTGAATCCAAATTTTACAGAACAGATCCTTTTATTAAGGGGATTTGTTCCTTGAAGTTTGGATTTAGTCAAATGGCCACACCTGAGAATCTAGAAGGGCCACAAGTGGCCTTGAAAATGCAGGTTACCCATCGTTAGTCTAGATTCTAGCCCAATCTCTTAACTGTAGACATATAGAAACAAAGACTTGGAGAGGCTGACTTGCCCAAGGTCATACACAGCTATTTTGTAGTATTTATCCTATAAAACAACACTTAATAAATGTCTACTGGCTGCAGAAAACTATTAGGCACAGGAATGGAAGAGGTAATAAAATGTAAATTGAGTATTTTTGTTGCCTTTAAGGTGCTTACAATCTGATGGAGGGATAAGACATCACAACATATACACTAGATACTTAAATTTTCAAGTATGGAGAGATATGATATATACAAAATAAATATAATTCTGGCAGTTCTATGATGATGGATTGGCAGGCAAAAACAGAATAATACAAGAACATATGAAGGTGGATTGTAAAGAGGATCTTTGCTGGGGATATAATTAAATGGAGTACGATGAGACATGTAGAGATGTAATCAATATGATCTAAAAAGTGATTTTCTATGAAGCTAGCAAGAGAGAAAAGCCAAACACCAAGGTGATGCACATGAGAAGCCACGAAGGAAGGACTTGCATAAGGAAAATATATAGTTTTGTATCTTATAGTGGCATTTACCGGCTCTGAAGCAATAGTGGACAAACTATATAGTAGAAGTTATTCAGAGTTTGAGAATTCATAAAGGTGGTTGGCAAGTTCAATTGGCAAAGGAGAAGGCAGTCTTAAGCGAGGCATTTATGTGGAAATCCATGGGGTTAAAACTGGAAATGAACTGTAAATGAAAAAGCAAAATGAAGTTGATATGCCCGGAGAATAAGAAATCAATCAAAAGACCAAAGGTCATAAATACGAGTCAAGATTAGGTTATGACTTCAAGGCTGGAATTTCAAAGTTCTGGGCTTGCAGGTGGTATAATCCTTTGGAGATGGTGTGGTTTGAAATGTGCAAACGTGATGGTTTGTGGCTGAATTAGAGTGGAGAAGCACGCCCCTATAGTAGGGAAAAGATGAAGTTATTTAAAAAAATTATTTTAGGCTCCTAAAGTTACTACTACTGTTACTGCTGTAACACTTGAATTAGTTTTAATTTTCATTTTCCACGATTTCATGCCATCTCATTATTTCCAGCCTTATCTTAAAATATGCTCCCCTAGGCTCATCCTTACTCTCTTACTTTACATTGTCTGTCTTTGCCGGGGCTGATGCTTATGCTTACAATGTCACCTCCTCCACCTCTGCCAGCTGAGCTCCTTTCCATCATTCCGTTACCTCAATTCAATTGCCACTTTGTCCAGGAAGCCTCCCTGACGGTTAGAAAGTGTTTTGAGCTGGAGCTTTGTTTGGCATCTCTATTATGCAGTCATCAAAAAACACTACAGCTGTCACCGTGACTTAAGACAGAGGCTGGTACGTATTTCCTGCTAGCTAAGTGCATGGACACAGCAGGAGGCTGTGCACAGAAATACTGAAAAACGCTATTCATAAATTGTTATCGTTCTTGGAGCCCTAGTAGCACGGCAGATTCATACTATGGTCACCGGCGGTTGATGTAGGAAGCAGCGGCTACCCTAACACCGGAACCGAGCTGGGACCAGCCCTCCGGCAACACGATTCCCAGAGGCTACAGGCGAGCCGCACGCCCAGGGAACGTTGCGTCACGTGGCGAAGTTTGCGTCAGGAGGCGGGCTTTCCCGTCCCGATTTTGGCAACTTCCGGCGGCGTGCCGAGGGCCCAATTGGAGACGGCGTCCGAGTGGGGCGGCCCTTTGCCCAGGCCCATCTGAGGAGTGGCCAGCGGTGAACTCATGGGTACCCAGGCAAAGCTAGTTGCTTTCCGCCTCCCGCCTTTGCCCACGATCGGGGAGATCATTAAAATTTTCGGACTCCGAGCCCAGAAACAGCTGTCCCAGAACTTCCTCCTGGACTTGAGATTGACAGGTGGATAATATTATAACGCTCCCTGGGCTTCCTCCGCGTGGTTGGGGTGGTAGAGGAAGGGGCCGTGCGTCTGGGGGCGTGTTGTGCACACGCAATGGGGGGGGGGGGGGAGGCGTGCATGCGCTCTCCTGCCGGCCCTTTCACGTGGGTAGCCGGTGGCTTCTGTCAATCTGAGTTGGTGTATTTCTAGTTCAAGGGCAGTGTTGACCTTAAAGCATGTCTGAACTTAAATCTTTTCGGAGCTGCACTTGGTCAAGAAAAAAACGTTCAGAGGTTTTTAAAGTCTGACTCCTTTTTACAAATGCTTTGGAGTCGGGTTCTGAATTCATTCGGTAAACATTGAACGTGTACCTGGCACTGTGCTTAGCTCGGGTGTGGGGAAGGAGGAGGAAGCCATAGGGTAACAAAGCAGTGGTAAGCCTAAGAATTTAGGCTTTATGACAACTGGCATTTTTTATAAATATTTTATTTTTCCCCCCAATTACATGTAAAAACATGTCTCTCTTTGTATTCCCCAGCCCATAGTACTGTGGGCGGCACATAGTAGGCGTGTAATAAATGTTTATGAATTTTATGTGTGTATACACACGCATATATATATATATATACACATATATATATACACACATGTATACTTGCATATACATACGTATATACATACAGATACATCGAGGGAGAGAGAGAATAAATTCGTTCTATAAATGAATATTTCCCTGTGATATTTGCAGTTTATTTCTGTAATTAAGTTTGAACTTGCGTCCAAGGACTTTATGTAGTGTCACGTTGTAGAAAACCATCCTTTGGATTAATTATATTTCTTTGTTGTTGTTCAGTCATGTCAAATTTGTCAAAGATACTGGAGTGGTTTGCCATTTCCTTCTCCACTTCATTTTACAGATGAGGAAACTGAGGCAAACAGGATTAAATGACTTGCCCAGGGTCACACAGCTAGTAAGTGTCTGAGGCTGAATTGAACTCAGGAAGAGTTTTCCTGACTCCGCCCAGCTGCCCTGTGTAAGAGGCAAACCCACTTCTATCTTTTGACCTCTGATGGTGCTCTATTCAGTTCAGTTCAGTTCATCAGGCAATGGATGGAGCAGTGGACAGGGAGTTAGGAACACCTGCTTTCAAATCCTTCCTCAGCTCTATGAGCCTGAGCTATCTTTCCACAGTCCTCCTCTAGATGAATCTTGAAAACTTTTGATATGTTGTCTTATTAGAATTCTTCTCTTTCATTGTATTTGTTTCAGTGATTTGTTCTTTGGCCCACTCTTTCAGGATATGATTACGTCTCCTTTAGTTAGTTGTCCTCTGCTTCTTTTCCATATATAAATTGCAATTTTTATTGTGTTATCATCTGTAAAGAAAATGTTTAGGTTTTTTAAAAATGTATTTAGTATCTTTTACATTTATGGAGTCCTACCATGTGAAGGTCAAGAAAGACTTTTTTCCCTGGGAAAAGATCCCTGGAGTTGATGACTTGGTCATTAGTGACTTGAGAGCAGTTTAAATTTATTAGTGAAGATAGAAACTGAGTTGTAGAAGGATTTGCAAAGGGAGCTGACAGTGAAAGAACTAAAAGTAGGGAGCATAGATTACTTTTAAGAATTTGGGCAAGGAAAGAGAACATAGTGGCTTGAGGGGTGAGGACAAGGAAATCCCTCCCATCTATCCCTCCCCCATGCTGTGCCCAGGAAAACCTGGTCTTGTTTGTAGTTGAAGGGGAAGAAGATAAAGAAATTGAAGATACAAGAGAGAGGGCAGATGATTGATAATGCTTCCTAGAAGAAGCAAAAAGGATGCAGGGGATGGAGGGGATTAATCTTGGCAAGGAAGACATTTCTTCTTGATTCATGAGAGGACAAGGAAGGAAAAGAGAGATGCAGAGGTTTTGAAGCACAGAGGAACTTAGTGCTAAATTGTCTAGATTTTAGCATGATTGGATGTTGAGGTTACCTCCTGAAAGTGAAGAAGATTAGGGAATGCAGGGTAAGGGAATAAGCATTTATTAAGCTTCTGTGTACAATGTGCCAAGCAGTGTGTTAAATGCTTTAACAAATATTATTATATTTGATCCTCACAACAACCCTGGGAGATGGGCTTATCAGAACTTTCTTCCTCTTTGGCTTCCCCTCTCCCCTGTCCCAGAGCTAAGCACAACGCCAGGCATGGAGTAGGGGTTCACTGTTGACAGAATAATTTTTTTTTTAACAGTTGAGGAAACTTGAGATGAACAGAGATTCAGCGACTTGCCCAAATTCACATAGGTAGTAAGTGTCAGAAGCCACATTTGAACTCAGGTCTTCCTGACTTCAGGCCCAGGGGCAAAGTTAGACTTTATTTAGGAAAAACTTCCTAACAGCTCTATCAAAAATAAAACAGGCTGCCTTGAGAAGTACTGAGTTCTCTCTCCTTGGCATCTGCAAGTAGAGGTTGGATGACCACTCATTAAGATATTTTATAGGGGTGGTTAGGTGGTGCAATGAGGAGAGCACCGGCCATGGAGTCAGAAGAACCTGAGTTCAAATCCGACCTCACACTTAACATAAAAACTAGCCGTGTGACCTTGGGCAAGTTACTTAACCCCAGTTGTCCTCCAAAAAGCAAAAAAAAAAAAAGATATGTTATAGTTGAGATTCCTTTTAGATTCGACATATTGCTGCAGAGATCCCTACCAATTCTCAAATTCGGTTATTCCTATATCTTATAGTGTAAAGGTGTGTTTATTAATATAAATTGCTGTCCTAGTCAGTCCTCTGAAGTCCTTTGGGCTTATGGGAGTTTTCATAAAAGAATCAGACTTGTCAGTAATTGCTTAAAGCAGTAGGTTTTTATTTTAACACATTTTAACTCAAACTAGGGATAGCTTGTCTGACAGAGGTGTCAGACTCATTGAAAGAGGGAAAAACTCCCAAGCATGGCCTAAACCAGATTAAAATGTAATTGGGAAATGTTTAACAAAATAAGTAAAAAATACAATATAACACAATGTTTATTTATCTACATACATCTCAGTATGTACCCTGCGGGGATCTCTTTCTATTTGGGTTTAACAGCACTGGCTTAAGAGACTGCCTAGGATTCCAGGGGGCAGTTTGCAATCACTCTTTCTCTGTCCCCCACCCCCTACCCCTTCCTTCCAGCTCACTGGCTATAGGGATACAATTTGAGCTGGATACCTGGCATAAGAGACACCTTTAGGATAAAAGGAAACAAAGGAAGGGCAGTTTGCAATCACTCTTCACCTCCTTTCATTCACAGGCAAAAAGTACTGCCAAACTCTTGTTGTCTCACCTCCAAAACAGAGAAGGAAAGGGATGCATCTATGGTGTTCACTAAACCTCTGATACATTTGTTTTCTGGCTGCTGCTGGTCAGATAGGGAGGTAGAGGAGGCATATCAACAATGCTAATGTGGAGAAGCTGCTTCTAAACTTAGCATCACCAGCTCTCTCCCTTTTCCAGGGTCCTTTGTCACCTTCCCACCATGACAGCCCAATGACATAACATATGGCCAAAGGTTTTTAGGGAAGAGTGTGTGCTTACTATAAGGAGATATTGGGGGTTAGCTAGGGCAAATGATCATTGACCATTGAGAGAGAAAAAGAGAAAATGTGTGTGTGTATGTTTAAATTTTTAAGAGTTTTCAGAAAGGGAACACTTCTGGAGCCTGCTGCCCTTTTTTTTTAAATTAATGAACAAAGGAAGGAAGAGACCCCAAATCCAGAATTTTTTGGCATATTATAGTTAATTATTACTGATTTTTAAAGGATTGTTATAACCGAACAGCAAATAAATATAAATACTTTATACTCATTATATGTTTTTTACTAGAAGCATTTATTGAAAAATAATTGAAGAGGTGGGATAGTGGATATAGTGCTAGACCTGGAGTCAGAAAGAACTGAATTTGAATAGTGCCCCAGACACTTAACTAGCTATATGATAGTGGGCAAATCATTTAATCTTTCTTAGCCTCAGTTTACTCATCTGTAAAAGCACCTACTTCACATGGTTCTGAGGCTCAAATGAGTTAGCATGTAAAACTCCTTGTAAAGCTTAAAAAATGCTGTGTTATCGATGTGAAAATGATTGATGGACTTTGCATATTCATTTTCATTTCTAAATTTACTTTCAAGATTGGCATTTTACAAGAGATATGTATGTTGAACTTTTTTTTTTCTAGATAAGATTGTACGCAAGACTGGTGATCTGAAAAATGCTCATGTTTATGAAGTGGGCCCTGGGCCAGGTGGGATCACAAGATCCATCCTTAATGCTCAGGTAGCTGATCTTCTTGTGGTTGAAAAGGACACTCGGTTTATTCCTGGGTTACAGGTGAGAAACTTAAACTGTTTATTTTGATGAACATTTCATTTAAATTAACATTTAAAGAAGCTGAACAAGCAGATTATACTATGTGAACTCGATTTATCCAGAAATAGTCCCTCTTTGTATGATTGCTTTAATAAAAGAAGGGAGTGGTTTTAGGGAGTTGTATGTGATTTCCTGTCAATTTGAACACAATCTAGAAATAACATCCTTAATTACTGGTCAGGCTTTTTTCAATTACATTTTAGTTTTGTACATTTATAAGATTAAGGGACTTGACTCTTTGTGGGGGAGGGCAATTTTAAATATACTTTATTTTCCAGGGTAAGATTTGCATCTCCATTTGTTTACAGCACTGATGAATGTACTGTTGTTCATTTCTCTCCCTCTGTACATGTTCAAGTATTCAGAATGACCAGATTTACACAGTATTTTAAATCTTACTTTTAAACTGCTATTGCCTTGGCAACAGATTTAGGTCCTTCAATATTTGGAAAGCTGTGTGGAATGCTCTTTCTTCTGATGCGTTTAGTCAACCTCTTCAATGGTGGGTCTAGGAGAAGCACCTCCAAATGGGGCTGCTTCATCCCCTGAGAACCCCCCAGCATGCTCTTGGCATGCCCCCTGAACTCTGGTATAGCTTAGCAATGATGCAGACCTTCTCCAATTCTTTCTCCTGATACCCAGATTCTTCATTCTCAACAGTCTGGTTTTTATTCAGCTGGTTGGTTATTTCATTACATTTGTCAAGGATCCATCTTCTGTTTGTGTTCATTACCAGTTTTGCCTCAGTTTCTCATCCCCTACAGTAGGCCTCATCTTGAAAGCATAAGATTCAAGAGAACTCTTGGAAGAAATCTTGTCTCTCTGCTTCTCATTTTTAGCCTTTTATTTCTCAGCTTCCTGAACCATATGCTCATTGTCCCTTTTTCTAAGACAACCTTTGTTATGGTGTTGGTGATCTTATTCTTCTTGCCTTTGCTCTTAACCACAACAGAAACATTGAGGGTGCCATTTGCAGCAATGTCAAATGTTATTTCATTCTGAGGAATACCCCTGGGAGTGGGGGGATTTCCTTTGAGATCAGACTTGGTACACAGGTTGTTGTCCTTTGTCATTGATCTTTAATTTGCATAATCCTGAATAAGCATACCATGTTGGTTGTCTGAGTAGCTGGTAAAGGTGGGGGTGGTTTGATTAGAACTGTTATAATTCAGCCATCAGTTTCAGTTCCATGGCAACAAAGAGCAATGTCCAGTAGCAACAAGTCCTGCATATTCTTAGATTTGTCTCCAGACAAGATGGCAATCTGGACAGAGGCACCACAGGCAACAGCCTCATGACGATCGATGCTCTTGTGGAACTCCTTGCCACAGAAGAAGTCCTGCAGAAGCTTCTGGATTTTGGAGACCTGAGTGGAACTACTCACCAAGGTGATGTCGTGAACCTATGATTTGTCTAGTTTGGCATCTCTTAGGGCCTTTTTCACAGTGTCCAGTGTGCCATGGAAGAGGTCAGCATTCAGTTCTTCAAAACAGACATGGGTGATAGAAGTATAGAAGTCAATACCTTCATAGAGTGAGACAATTTCAGTACTGATCTGGGTACCAGAAGAGAGGGTGTGCTTTTGCACATTCACAAGTGTTGCACAAATAGTCTACAGCCTTCTTGTTTTCATTGATATCTTTCTTATGCTTTTGCTTGAACTCAGAAATAAAATGGTGGACCAAGCAGTTGTCAAAGTCCTTCCCACTCAGTTAAGTGTCCCCAGCTGTGGACTTGACTTCAGATATGCTGTCTTCCATGATAAGAATGGAGACATTAAAAGCACCACCTCCAAAGTCAAAGATCAACACATTTCTCTTAGCACCAACCTTTTTGTCTAAGGCATAAGCAATTGCAGCAACAGTTGACTCATTGATGATTTAGGGCACGTTGAGACAAGTTGGTTCCAGCATCTTTGGTGGCCTGACATTGGGAATCATTGAAGTAGACTGGTACTTTGACAGCAGCATTTGTGACAGTTTTCCCAACGTAAGCTTCAGCAATTTCTTTCATCCTGATCAAGGCCATGGAAGGTACTTCATCTGGATAGAAACTTTTGGTCTCCCCTTTGTACTCCACCTGGACCTTAATCCTGCCTGTATCATTTACCACTGTGAAAGGCCATTGCTTCATGTCTGACTGTATACCATCATCATGAGATCTGTGACCAATCAGACATTTGGCATCAAAGACTGTGTTGGTGGGGTTTATTGCAACTTGATTCTCGGTAATATCACCAATTAAACATTCCGTGTTGGTGAAGGCAATGTAGCTTGGGGTAGTCCTGTTTCCTAGGTCATTAGCAATGCTCTTCATTTTCCTGTGTTGGAAGACCCACACACAGGAATAAGTGGTGCCAAGATCAGTACCAACTGTGGGTCCCTTTGATGTGGTTGCTGGGATGTTGGGGGTCATGGCTAACTGCTATGGAGCAAGAAGGGTTGCTGCTATGCTGAATAACAAGACTAAACTTATGTGGAAAAGACGTGAGGGTTTTAGTTTATCATAAACCCTACAGTGTCATGTGACTTCTTAAGAAGATTACATAATAGCTGAAGTCTTCATTAATAGATATACTGGTCCAGGGTCAAGGGAGGTGGTAGACCCAATGTATCCAGTACTTATTTTGCTGCATATGGAGTGCCATGTTCAGTTCTGTTTACCACATTTTAAGAGGGATAAATACATATTTTTTAAATCCAAGTCCATTGTTCTTTCCATTCTACTCTGCCAACTTCCTAAACGTGTATATAATGTCTCAGATGATGAAGTAAGTTGGCTTTAAAAAAAAATAAAAGGTAATGCCCTTGAAGTACATAAAGCTTCCTGCTTCCTGTGTGATACCTTTCCTTACTAGGCAAGAGAAGTATCACATTCAAATTTGTTCCCAAATTAATCTCTGTCCAAAGATTGTATACTTATGTTTTCCTAGTTTACTTGAGCTAAGTCATATGCTTTTCAAACACAGGGACCAAATTTTCTCTACTTTTTCTATCCCTAGGCTCTTAGCATCTAATTATAATGTCGTGTACTCTGTGAATACTTAATAAATATTAATAAAATTTAATTAAATAAAAAAGCCTATAGCAGTAAGAAAGAGAAATTAAAACTATAAATACTGGTAAAGATGATATACAACTATCCCTATTTGCATTTGGCATTATGGTTTACTTAGAAAACTCCAGAGAACCAGGGAGGAAACTAATCAGGGCAATTAATACCTCCAGTAAAGTAGTAGTGAGTCCTTCTTTCCTTCCTTCCTCCCCCCCTTCCATTTTTCCTTCATCCTTTTCTCTCTCCTTCCCTTTGTCCCTTCTTTCTCTCTGTCCCTTCTTTCCCTCCTCCCTCTCCTCTCTACCATTTCCTTCCTTTTTCCCTTTCTTCTTGTTGTTCTTCCTTTTTTCCCTCCCTCCCTGTGATTTCATCAGTGTAGAGTGCTCCTGGTGATGAACTTCTTCTATTGGTGTATATCCTTATCTTCCCTGCAAGTTATAGTCTTAGTGTTGTCTGTATGTAAAAGTATAATACTTAAATTGAGAAAAATAATTAGCATTTTTATTCAGTACTACAAAAATTGAGGAAATGTTAGAAAAAAGTCACCTTCAAAATAACTACAAAATGCATATAATAATTGAGAATTAATCTAAAAAGGAAGATTTTATTATAGAAGTCAAGGAAATAGGAAATATTTATTATCATAGTTGGACCACACATACACAATTAAAGGAATTACACTCAAATTAGTTTACAGATTTTTGTACTACAGCAAGGAAACTACTAAGGGATGATTTTATACAACTAAGCAAAATAATTTTTAAAAATTCATTGAAAGAAACAAGGTAGCGAGGCTTTCACAAGAAATGATAACAAAAAAAGAGAATGAAGGGGACCTTTGTAGCATCAAACTATATCATCAAGCAGTAGTGATCAAAACTATTTTGATTTGATGGTTAAAATAGAAAAGTAAATCAGTAAACTATATTAGGTGGAACTGAAAAGCAAATGAGCTCATTAGCTCACTTTTTAAAAAAATCCATGTATACAATTTACTTTCTATGTGGCAGTACCTTGCGGGGGATGGGGGGCTGCAATGGAAAAGCAGTTTGGCCAGAAAAATAGGATTAGACCAGCAACCACACTGTATACCACAGTAAGCTTATGGGGACAAGCAGCCTCAATTAGGAAGTCACAACATTAAATAATTTACAGTGGAATGGAAAGGGGTAAGTTTCTCACCACTAATTAGGAAAAGGATTCATAACTAAAGGAGAAAGATCGCAAAAGACAAAATGAGCAATTTTTATTATATTCCTTAAAAAGCTTTTATACAAACAAAATCAATGCAACTAGAACAAGAAGAAATTATCAAGTAGGAGGAAATCTTTTCATAAGTATCTATGATAAAAATCTTATATTCAAGATATGTAGGAAAGTGACATAAATTTACTAGATTAGGAACTATTTCCCTAAGAAATTGGCATAAACATATTAGACTAGGAACTATTTCCCTAGATAAATAGTCAAAGGACATCAACAGCTTTAAAAGAAATAGAATATTCAACACCATAGGGGGAAAATGATCCAGATCACTATAAAGAAGAGAAGTACACAAGTTTTACTAGACAACCTTCAAATTACCAAAGGCAATAAAAAGATAAAAGTCAGTATTTTAAAAGCTTGGGAAAGATAGTCTAATGTACTGTTTGGGAAGCTAAAAATTGTTCCAACTTTTCTGGAAACAATTAAAATTAGTAAGAAAAGTTATTAACCTATTCATACTTTTTGATACAGAGAATCCACTGCTGAGCATTTACCCCAAGGAAATCTTTACAGCAAGAGATGTTTCATAAATATTAATAGTTTCACTTTTTGTGATTTCCAAATAATTGGAAACAGAATGGGTACATATTGATTGAAGAATGACAGAACTAATTGAGGTATATAAATATAAGAGAATGCTATTGATCTCTTTGTAGGCATTGATGCTGTTGATCACTCCTCCTTGACACCTACCCTCTTTTCTCTTCTTTTTGAGGATGCCACTCTTTCCTGGTTCCCTTCCTCTTTGACCATTCCTTCTTGCCTTTCTTTGCTGAACCTTCATGCTCTCTGATTATGGGTGTCCCACAAGGCTCTGTCTTCTTCTATTCTCCCTCATCAGCACCTATGGATTTAACTACCATCTATGCTGACAATTCTCAAATGTCCCTAGTATTCCCCTACCTCTGCTTACTTTTAGTCTCACATCTCCAGGAAACATCTTAAACTCAACATATCTGAAATGGAATTTATTATCTTTTCCCCTAAATCTTCCCCACTTCCTTCCTTTCTTCCCAGTCTCAGTTTCACAACCTAGAAGTCACCTCAGTATCACATACACACACTCACACACACCTTCAGCCCAGCCCATGTTCAATCTGTTGTCAAGCCTTGTTGATGTCACCTTTGCAACATCTCTTGAATGTGCCCCCTTCTCTTCTCAGACACTACCACCACTGTGGTACAGGTCCTCATCATCTCATGTCTGGACTATTGCAATAGCTTACTGTTAGGTCTGCCAGCCTCAACTTTCTTCTCACTCCAGTCCATCCTCCATCAGTCATTAAAGCAGTTTTCTTAGAACACAGATTCATTTATGTCACTCCCTCCACCCTCATACCCCCCCTTATTAATAAACTCCGGTGGCTTTCTGTCAGCTCTAGAATCAAATACAAAATCCTTTGCTTGGCATTCAAGGACCTTCATAACTTTTTCCCCTTCCACTTTTTCAGCCTTCTTACTTACAACTTACTCCCCAGCACCTACTGTTTAATCCAGTGACACTGGCCTCCAGGCTATTGCACAAACAAGACTTTCACATCTCTTGACTTCGGTAATTTTCTCTGGGTGTCACCCATACCTAGAATTCTCTCCTTCCTCATCTTTGCCTACTGGCTTTCCTGACTTCCTTTCAGCCCCAACTAAAATCCCTTCTTCTATAGGAAACCTTTCTCAGTCCCTCTTAAATCTAGTACCTTTCCTCTGTTAATCATTTCCTATTTATCATGTAGATCTTTGTTGTCTCCCCTGTTATAATGTGAACTTCTTGAGGGCAGGGTCCTTTTTGCCTCTTTTTATACCCTCAGCACTTAGCACGTCTAGCATGTAGTAGGGGCTAGATAAGTGTTTATTGTTTGATTGATATAGGGAGAGATGTCCACAAGAAGCTGAAAACCATGTACTCTCAGTGTCTAGTCAGAGCTTTTGGTGCTGGATTAAAGTGTACTTGATTCTGCCTTTACTTATGGCCGAAGCAAGCGAAAGTAGAACTGGAAGAGATCTGGGAGAATGAATTTTGCTTTGATTGACTAGGCAGGTGATAAAGAGAGGTTACCAGGTAAGTCAGGTCAATAAGCATTTATTAAGTATCTAATAGGAGGAAGGAAACAAGCATTTATTAAAATACTTCCTATGTGCCAGACACTATATGCTAACCAAAATGAAAGACAGTCTCATCCCTCAAGGAACTCATGTTCTAATGGAAGTGAAAACATAAAAAGGGAGCTGAAAAGTGGGCAGTTGTGGGGAGGCGCTACGGTCAGAAAGATGAAATGTCTTGGGCAGAAGGTTATCGCAGTTCAGAAGTAAGGAACAGGGCCAAGAGGGTAATGGAGGTTGACTTGGGCCTGCTTTATGCTGTCTAGTTAGCCAGTCAACATTAATTAAGGACTTACTATGTGCCAAGTGCTGCGCTAAGTGCTTTAGAAGAGCCTAAAGATCCAGAACTTCTTACAGGCCTGATCACCATCCCTGTCTGGCTCTAGCCAAACATTAGGTCATCAGAGGTAGATCAAGAAGCAGGCCTGCTCTTACCCACAGAACAGGGAGACAGGAATAAATGGCAGCAATTACATAACACCCACTGTTTTCCTCACAAAAGTCTTAAGTAGGTAGTAGAAGCACCTATTTTGCTTGAGAAAACTGTACCTCAGACCTTAAATAACTTGCCCACAATCGCAGAGCTATTAAGTGGTTTGGCAGGATTTGAATCCAGGTCTTTTGACTCCAAATAAAGAATTCCTACCATTTTGTACTTCATCTCTAGCTGTATTATTTGATTCAGCACCTCCATTTTAGTACTGATTATATGGATTCCCCTGTTAAATCTCTTTTTCTTCCTTGTTAAATTTAGATTTCATTAGAGCAGGGCCAATGTTTCTTAGTATGAATTTCAGTGGTTCTGTATCAGGCACCAACAGACACCCGGTGAGTATTTGTTGGTGGCCTAAATCTGTGCTTATAGCTGGCAAAACGTTCTCTCAAAACTGGAATCCAATATCTTAATCAGACCACCCTTCCCAAAGTCTTGCATAAGTGGGGAAGGGGGGGAAGGAACAAAGAGATGATTTTTATAAGGTTTGCAGGAAGAGCTCCATCTTTTATTAGCATACAGAAGGAACGAGAGGGAACAAAAGGAAATAATGGGAGGTAGAAGTGGGCTGTAACTGTGTCCTAAAGCAGTTGTGAAATAATAACTTGACATAACTTTCAGAGATTCCCTTGGTATTTCAGGGAGAATAATTTAGTAGATTTAACATAGCCAGTGGGCAGTATTCTTTGTTCTTTGTACCCGGAATTTTATTTATTTATTTGTTTCTTTTGAAGAGCTGCCTTTTGATATATGGAACATGGAATGTTAGGTCTGAAAAGGACCATCGGGTTCAATGACTTCATTTTAAGGATAAGGAAAAAAGAAAAGTAAACTGCCCAGAAAAGTAAAGTGACGTGTCCAAATTTTTACAGCTTCTTAGTGGCAGAGCCATGGCAAAAGCTCAGACCTTCTGATCTTCAGGCCAGGTCAGCCTGGAGATCATTGCACAGGGAGAGAGGGAAGTATCCTAAGAGTAAGGTGTGGGAAGGAGAAGGGTAGAGGCTATGATGTTTCCAGCTAAACTTCCCTCTTTCTTGGGAATCCTGGTAAATTGGAGATCATGGCAGCAATAGTTACCTTAGAGCATTATCTGTGAATACATTGAGATATAGCAGTAAATCAGATGGTTGGGGACACATTTAATAAGTGTAATTTTCTCCTAATAAAATCTGAAAGTTAAATGAATATCTAAATATCATTTGCCTCCTTTCTCACATATGTTTCATCCCAGTTTTTTTCAATTTCCATTTTGTTCTTAATCTGTGAAATGGGAGAAATGGTATCCTAGATAGGAGTTATCTATTCAAAATTTAAACTGACATATAGAAGCTGTTCTGAAGATAGAAATGAAAAGTAGCTTGACACAGAAGGCTGAATCAGAGAGGGTGGGATCATAAACAAATCACCTGCTTCCATTTTGCAGAAGAAAAACAAGTATTAGGATCCTCCCCCACCCCACCCCAGCATAGTTTTATGAAACTTTGGCCATGTAACAGTAACAGTCAGAGCCAATGGTAGATACAGAGTTTTGGAGTCAGAAAGACAGACCTGGGTTAAGCCTCTGACAATAACACAAACTGACCAGGTGAGGCCTGACTAGTCCCTTAACTTCTTAGGGCTTCTGGATCCCCTGTAAACCTGAATTGCAGAGGAGGTGCTGTTGTGCATTGGTAGAGGGGGTTTCCTCACTGGGAGTTGCCTGTACCAGTGACATCTATCAGCAGACCTCCTCCCTCCTGTTAACAAATAGACTTGAGATTTATGGAGCATTTTCCTTCTGGTGACATTGAGAGGTCAATAGGCCAAGCATATTTGTGACCATTTTACACATGAGGAAACTCAAGCTCCTAGTGGTGAAGTCACTGCCCAGGGCCAACAAATGATAAACTCTGTCTAGTGCCTTTTTTGCTTGAACTCACTGCCTTCCAAGGACCCACAGTAGCAGTGTTGTCTAGGCAAAGAGGCACTCCCGTCCTATCCATGGAACCTTGGGCAAGGCTCTGAACTTATCTGGACCTCATTTTCTTTATTTTAAAAATAAGGAAGTGGACAAAATACTTTCAAGTTTTATTCCAGTTCTGAATCCTATGAAAATTGTCACTATCAGGTGTCAGCCTCTAGTGAAATACACTCATTTTAAAGAGGCATGTTAGAATTAAGGTTATAAATTGCTTTGGTCAAGTTACTTCTCAGATCAGTTTCTGTTAATGGCTTCTTACTGCCGACCCAGAAAAGGCGGAAAGTCCTTAGCGAGGCATTCAGAGGCCTTCCATGATTTGGTGCCAGTGTGCCTCTATCTGTGCAGCTTATGTCCTAGCCAAGTCCATGTCTGCCCTGTCTTCTCCCTGTTTTTCTGTCTTTCATCATGCTTTTTTCCCTAAGCCTTTGTTTTCCGCTTCTACCTGTGGAAATCTTTAAATCCCAGCTCAGATGATATTCTTTTCCTTGAAGCTCCTTTGTTCCTTAATGACCCTTCCCCCTTCTCTCCCCTCCCCCCCATCAAGCCTCATATAACAATTTGTGCCTTTCATACAATGGCCTTGTATTATAGTTTATTTTGTATGTGTAATATCCCCAGATGGACTGTTTCTTTTCTAAATTTTGAGTTTTCCCCCTGCCTAACATTAGTACTTTGTATAGAATAGGTGCCTAATGTTTCTTGAGTTGAATTATTATATTAATAAGTTTAGTGATAATCCCATAGTGACATATCACATATATAATAATCACAATCACAATAATCACAAAATAAAATCACATTTAAAGTGGAATCTTTAGTAGTCTTCTTTTTCCCCTTTTCTATCCATTTTATTTTATTTCCTTCAAAAATATGACTGAAATTTATAAGGCCATGATGCCAGGAATTGCATTTTAGTCATCTTTGTAGCCTAGTATTTAAAATAGTCCTCAACACAGAGGTGACATTGAGTAAATAGCTGTTGAATTGACTGAAGCATGCAGAAACATACATATTCCAGTAAATGACACTGCTTGCGTCATGAAATGTTCAGAACAAAAGTAAGTCAGAATTACTATCCTGTTTTAAAGATATTTAAATTAAGGCCTGTAAGTTTTATATAATGTGAGCCTGTAACAGAGCTGGAATGAGCAACTTATATGACCTCTTGAGGTTGATTTATGCACACCTAAGTTTGAGATTGAAAATATGTAGATTTTTATATTGTATCAAAAATGAATTGATGAATTTTATTTGGTTTTCATAAAACAGATGCTATCTGATGCAGCACCTGGAAAACTGAGAATTGTCCATGGGGATGTGTTGACATTTAAATTAGAAAAGGCTTTTCCAGAACACCTTCAAAGAAAGTGGGAAGATGGTAAGTGTTTATTTGTGATTTCCATTTATTTGCAAATGTTTATTGTCATTACTGTTTTTCTGAACAAGTCTTTTAAAAATAATCTGAATTATACCATTGTAAATGAGAAAATATTTTGTGATTTTCTTCTAAAAACTTGCTATTTTTATTGTTGAAATTTTTTACTTCATATGTTCAAAATTTTGTTTTGTGTGTTTATGTTTTTATTCCTGTACAAAGATATCATAAGTCACGTATCTCTGATGCTATAAAAGCATTGAGAAATGTTTAAAAATGTCTGTATTTCCCCCTAATTTTGGAGTGTGGAGAAAACAAGTGGTTTAGTAAGCTTAAGTAACAATCAGTTTTCTTGTGTTGTAATCCTAATTCTATAGCTACACAAAAATTATATAGCTAGATGGCACTCATTTAATTGTAGGGGAAAAAATTGAGGCATAGAGTGACTAATGTAGGTTGAAGTAAATGACTGAATTGCTATTGTTTACATAGTTGTTTTGAATTTTACTAATGCTGTTGTAATTGCTTTCAGGATACTTAACAAGTATAAAATCAGATTTGGTATAAAATAGCAAAGTTTGATTTAAAGAAAAAAACACTGTTGTATAGTAGTTTGGAAACATTAAAAACATAATTACATTTAAACATTTTTTATTGGACTTACTATATTATTAGACTTCCTAATATATGTTGTATTTTTTCTCAGTGTTTTGGGGTCTGTGTATAGCCGTGTGCAAAAGTTTAGGATTTAATTTTAACCTTTGGGCTTTGATTTTGCAATGGAAGTTTTTGAACAATTTTTTTGTTTACTTTTTGCAATTCAAAACCAACTTTTCAAGAAGCTTTGTGTTAGCACAATAATTACCCTGATAAATTAAAATTTGTCCTTGAATTGTCTTCTGAATATAGTGATACAATTTTCTTGGGCCTTTCCCTTGATTCCAACAGATCCTCCAAATGTGTATATTATTGGCAACCTGCCTTTCAGTGTGTCTACTCCACTGATTATTAAGTGGCTTGAAAATATTTCTAAAAGAGATGGACCTTTTGTTTATGGCAGAACACAAATGACCTTGACCTTTCAAAAGGAAGTGGCTGAGGTAAGCTTCTATTTGTCTGGACTCTAGACTATTCTACCAAGATCAGATTCCAAATGAATGTTGTCTTATTTTCTTTGTTATCAGATAGGCCATATGTATTTGTCAAGTTTTAATGGAATAAAAACTAGACATGCTAGATGTGGTATCAGTTGTTATGGTAGTGAATCCTCCAGGAGAAAGGTTACATATACCTGTGGTCCTGAACCTGAGTAGACTGTACAGAATGAGGCAGGGAGTAGTAGAAAGGGCCAGGAGACCTGATGGGGAATTCCAGCTTTGTGTGATCTCAACGTCAGTAAATTTCATCCGTAAAGTCACCTGATATAAAGTAAGGATAGTAAGTAATACTTTCACTACTTTGCTCTTAGGGCAGCTATAGAGAAAGTACCTTTGAAATCCCAGATTCTTAAAGAATTTGAATTATTAACTGCAGAAGTAGCTCATAGCTTGGATGCTGAAGTGTTAGGTGTTTTAATGGGAAAAATAGGGCCATGTGATAAGGTGACAAAGCATTGGCAGATAGTGAGAGGAGCCTGAGTCTTCTTGCCTTGGACTTCCCTTACCACTTCACTCTGCTCTACTTTATTGCATTTGTCATGTCATACTTTGTATTGCCACTCTCTGTATGTGTATCTTAGCTCCTTACAAGACTTAGCTTTATGGGCTCTGAGTCTGGCCTTTGCTTTCATAAATTTTGCATCTCCCCCAGTGGCTAGGTCTGCTCACAAAAGGTGCTTGATAAATGTTAGTAAAATGAATAAAGATAAAAGGGAGCATTTGGAACACACTCACTTGCTAGTTATTAAAATTCATACCATCATGCTTATACAGGGGGAGGCAGATGGCACTTGACAGTTGAAAGATGTCAGACAGTCTCTTTTATTTGTGCTGACTTTTGCCTCACCCTGTAAATCAGGTATTTGAAAGCACTTTTTTACACATTGTGTCATTCATAGTGTCAACTAACATTTGGGCATCCGGGTAGTACAATGGATATGATGCTGGGCCTGAAGTCAAGAAGATCTGAGTTCAAATTCAGCCTCAGACACTGCCTAGCTGTGTGACCCTAGGCAAGTCACTTAACTCTGTTTGCCTCAGTTCCTCATCTGTAAAATAAGTTGGATAAGAAAATGGCAGACCACTCCAATATCTTTGCTAAGAAAATTCCTCAAAAAGGAATCATGAAGAGTTAGATATGACTGAAAACAATTAAATAACAACAAAATTTTAATCTTTCTTAAGTCATTCTAGCTAAATTTTCTGCCATACTTAAAAAACCAACCAAACAAAAAAGCACTCTTTTGGGTGATTATGGATTTCAGAACACTCTGCAGTGTATTGTAGGAGTATTTGGAGGACCACACCATCTTTAAGCAATCTCTCTTTCACTCAAACTAAGGGCTAGATATTCTCCAAATAAGTTAGGATCCCTGACTGTAGCATTTGGAATGAGGGATACTTGTATTCAGGGGGTTTTTAAATCAGAAGCAGACTTGACGATTTCCTTATATCCATTTCAGTTGATTCACTTGATGGCAATGCCACTTTAAATGAGTAACTGCACTAGAGAGGGGAAAAAAAACCCCACACAAGACATAATGTGTTCACAAAATATTTATTTGGAGA
The DNA here is from genome assembly GCA_028627135.1 of Pseudochirops cupreus. Lineage (NCBI taxonomy): Eukaryota > Metazoa > Chordata > Mammalia > Diprotodontia > Pseudocheiridae > Pseudochirops > Pseudochirops cupreus. Next base: position 314,050,892 of record CM053584.1, on the reverse strand, counting down.
TATACTTTCTAGCCATGTGGAGACAAGAGTGGGATGCTGCAGACTTGGGGAATGATGTGGCAGTTTTCAGATGGGGGTAGGGTGACAGCTCCAAAAATGACTTCTAAGTTTTTCCTTTGTGTGTAAGAAAGTCATAATTTTTATCATGTATTAGAAAAAAGGATAGAGGTAGGAATAAGGCCAGGGCCTCTGATTCCTTTGATGCAGGAAATTCCTGGCAAGAAACATCCTCTACCAATGAAGGTGGTTGCCTTCTCTACAACTTGTATTGTTAGAGAGCTGTCTATAGCACTGAAGTTAAAGTGAGTTGCCATGGTCCATATAGCCATTATGGGTTGAGGCAAGACTTGAACTCAGGACTTTTTGTCTGACGCTAGCTTTCTGTCCATTATGTAATCTGCCTTTCATTTTGGAAATTGTTGTTTACTTGTTTTCGGTCATGTGAACCTTTTTGAGGGGAGGGGAGCTTCTTGGCAAAGATACTGGAATGGTTTTCCACTTCCTTCTCCAGCTTATTTTACATGTGAGGAAACTGAGGGAAACAGGGTTAAGTGACTTGCCCAGGGTCACACAGTTAGGACATGTCTGAGGCCAGATTTGAACTCAGGTCTTTCTGACTCCAGGTCCTTCATTCTATCCACTGTGCCACCTAATTGCCGTGTTAGACATACCCTCATCTTTTCAGGAGGTCAAGAAGTCATTCATGGGGAATAAAATGGTACTGACTACCTTTGCTTCCACATCTGTGCTTTGCGTCTTTGAATCTAATAATTAGTTGAGGAGTATGAGAGTATGGAACTAGAATATTCACATATTTATGTGAGGTTAACTGATAAGGGGAACATATAGTGTCTTATATATGATGCCATGTTTTATGAGGCAGTAAGGAGTTTTCTCCTATTGAGTCAGATGCTGGTTTAAGATCTTATAATTCTCTATATGTTTTGGTTAGCTATGACATGGCAAAAAGTTGGTCCATTATGGAATATTGCTTGTGAAAGTCAGGTTTTTCCTACTGATGTACTCTTTGAGGATTGTAATACATTGATTCGTTCAATTTATGTGTAGGTAACCTTCAGAGATTTTGTCTAGAAGTGGGAGTAGTTTAAGTGGAAAGTAAGTAATTTAAGTGGATAATTGTTGATGTTTTCTTGATCACCTTTTTAAAAAAATAAATGAGTTCTAAGATTTTCTCCATACCTTTGCTCTCTGCCCTTACCTTGTAAATCATTCTCCTTCAATGTCCTCAAAATTGTACTACCTCTAGTACAGGTCTCTTTCATAGATACTTTATGTAATCTAGCTGCTTTTCACATCTTTGCTCTTTAGTGAGCTCTCTCATTATTTTTGCTTTCTCTGTAAGCACCACAAGGATTGTGATAGTAAGATCCAAGTGTGGTAGTTCCATTTTCCTTGATGGAAAAAAATAGTTTGTTTTCATAATTTTTGCACATCTTTTCTAATTTTCTTCTGTTTTCTTTACATTTTCAACCTTAAATGACCTTGGGATAAGTTTGCTTAGTTGGCTATTTTGCCAAGCTTTCTTTAGACTGGTTTTACCCTCCACCATGTCTCACTGCCTTATGAGATGACACTGCTCATAATCTCCCGTCATCCTTCTTCCTAGTAGTTTGCAAATGAGAATCTAGTTTTCCCTTTGACAGCCATCTAATCTCTCTCTGTTCGGTAGATGAATCATAAGTTTGCTAAGTTAATGTGCTTTCTGGGCTCTTTTTGTCTCCTGATTGTAGCAATTAATTTAACTTGTTTTAATGTAGGAAATTAATATAGTTGGTGTTGATGTAATTTCCGTGGTCACTTCTGATTTTTTTATGTTTTTCACAGCTTATTTAAATAATTCAGGATGAAATCATTTGTGTGGCATGTCTTCTTGTTACTATTCTTCTTGTAAAATTAGATGAGCCACTGGTCTGACAGCACAGATAGCAAAGTCAGGAATAATTACCATATGACTTTGACAGGAGCATGAAAATTACCTAGTTGGACAAAACATTTAGGCCAGTGTTTTGTCTTGCCAAACCAAATGTTTTTTTAATAGTAAAAAAAAAATCAAGTACCATGGGATCTTGTATTCTCTACCTTTCAGTCACTTTTGTGGTTGTAAAAATGTCTGGTATAATTTACCATTTTTGAAGGTTTGCCAATGTTGTCCTCTTTCTTTCTTCAAGGTTGTCCTCAATACTAGACTGTTTTCATAACAATTTTGTGGAGATGGGAAAATAGACATGTGAGTTGGTAGTTATTTGTATTTCTCTGTCATCTTTTTTGATGATGATTTTTCCTCATCATGGATAAAAATACCTTTCAGATACTTTTGAGATATATCAGTACTGTTAAAACAATTACTTAGAGCAAAGATCTATGTATATACTTTGTTTAGTCAGCTCAATTCACTAAATATTTATTTAGTGCCTATTGCATGTCAGGCATTATGCTAAGTACTGAGGATACAAATAAGAAAAAGAAAAACTGTTTCTACTCTCAAGGATCTTATAGTCTGTTGGGAAAAGAGAGCACACAAAAGGAAGCTAAAAAGTGGAGGAGATGTAAGAGGAAATGCTAAAGGGGGAGTATGTTCTTGACTTGGGGGAAGCCTGTAAGAAGCCCCTGAGATGAGAGACAGAATGTAGTATTTGTGGAGTAGCAATAAGGCCAGTTTAACAGAATGAAAAATGTGTGAAGTATATTAATATACAATAGTGTTGGAAAGGTAGAATGAAGCCAAATTGTGAAGGATTTTAAATGGGAAACAGAATAGTTCGTATGTGATCTTGGAAGAAACTAGAACTCCTAGATTTCAATGAGCAAGGGCATTACTTGGTCAAACTTATGCTTTAGGAATATGTGACAAGGATCTCACATTTAAATACCATCACTTATATTGATTTTTAGCACCCGTTGTATACTTTTCTGCCACTACTGAAGTAGAAGTGATTGAGAAAAAGGTACACTCATTTTTATTCCCATTCAGTTTTCTTCAGAGCTCTATCATATCCAACTTTTCTATGATTCTAATCCTCTCCTTAACTTCTTTATTACATATATTATGATTAGACTTATCTAGCTCTGAGGAATGAAAGTTGAAGTCCCCTCCAGCATAGTTTTACTGTCTGTTTCTTCCTATAACTCATTTAAAATTTAAGAATTTAGATGCTGTGCCTTTTGTTGCATATATATTTAGTATTGATATTACTTCATTGTCTCTGGCACTTTTTAGCAAGATGTAGTTTCTCTGCTTAGCTCTTTTGATTAGGTCTGTTTTTGCTTTGTCTTTGTCTGAGATCATAATTGCTACTCATGGCTTTTTATTTCAGCTGAAGCATCCTGCTTGAGCCCCTTATTTTAACTCTGTGTCTCTCTGTTTCAAGTTTGTTTCTTGTAAACAACATATTGTTGGAATCTGGTTTCTGATCCATTCTGCTGCTTCCATTTTATGGATGAATTCATCCCATTCACATTCACAGTTATGGTTACTAACTGTGCATCTCTCTCCATCCTATTTTCTTCTGTTTATCCTTTTCTCTCTTTTTATCCTGTCTGCCATCTAAAGTCAATTTTACTTCTTATCACTATCTTCGTTCATCCGCCTTTCCTTTTATCTCTGCTTTTTTTACCTTCCCCCCTCCTTTTCTGTTGGGTAAAAGAGAAATCTATATCCAGTTGAGTGTGCGTGTGTGTGTGTGTGTGTGTGTGTATGTATGTGTGTGTGTGTATGTGAGACCTCTTTGAACCAGCTTAGATGAGAGTAAGTTTCAAATGTTGTCACTACTATATTTCTACCTACTGTAAAAGCTCTTATTTGAGTACTTTTTTTGGTGACATAATTTTCCCTATTCTTCCTCTCTCTGCCCCTTCTCTCTCTCTCTCTCCCCCATCTTTTTTTTTATATCATCTCAGCATAATCAGCTTACTCCTGTGCCCTCTATCTATGTAGAGTCCTTCTAACTGCCCTAATAATGATAAATTTCTTAGAAGTTACATGTATCATCTTCCCAGTAGGAATATAAACAGTTTAACCTTATTGAGTCCCTAGTTTTCTTTTTCATGTTTACCTTTTTATACTTCTTTTGAGTTTTGTGTTTGAAAGTCAGATTTTCTTTTCAGCTCTGATCTTTTCATAAGGAATGTGAGTCCCTTATTTCATTAAATATCTTTTTTTTTTCCTTTGAAAGATTATACTCACTTTTTCTGGGTAGGTAATTCTTGATTGCAATCCTAGCTCCTTCGATTCCAGAATATCATATTCTAAACCTTCTGCTCTTTTAATGTAGTAGCTACTAAATCTTGTGTGATCCTGAGTATGATTCTCCCATATTTGAATGGTTGTTTTCTGGCTGATTGAAGTTTTTTTGTTTTTGTTTTTTTGACCTGGGAGATCTGGAATTTGGCTATAACATTTTTTGGAGTTTTCATTTTGGGATCTCTTTCGGTTGACAATTGATAGATTCAGTTTTGATTTTACCCTCTGATTCTAGGTTTTGGGGAAAGTTTTTCTTTATGATTTCTTGAAATATGATGTGTAGATTCGTTCTTTGATCATGGTTTTCAAGTAATCCAGTAATTCTTAAATTATTTCTCCTCAATCTACTTTCTTTTTATTTATTTATTTATTTTATTTCTCCTTTTTAAAAATTTAATTTAATTTTTTAAAAATAATAAATTTATTTATTTTCTTGTTTACATCATTCATTTCCACGAGATTTTGAGTTACAAATTTTCTCCCCATCTTTCCCGTACCCAACACCTCAAGACAGCCATCCTACTGAATAACCCCTCCCTCAATCTGCTCTCTCCTATGTCCTTCCTCTCGCCCCTCTGACTTTCTGGTAGGGCAGGATGGATCTCCCTACCATAGTGTCTGTGTATCTTAATTCCCACTTGGATATAGTTAATAATAATAATAATAATATACATATATACATATATATTTTTAACATTTGATTATATAACTTTAAATTCTACATTCTTTCCCTTCCTCCCTTGTTACCCACCCCCACTGGAAGGACAATCAATTCAGTACAGGTTGTATATGTGTAATTATGCAGAACATCTCTACAGTGGGCATATTGTGAGAGACTGATTACATGTTCCTCCTCCCTATCCCACCTTCCCCCTTGTTCTATTCTCTACCCTGTCCCTATCCCTGTCCATTTACAGAAGTGTGTACTTCCATCAATCCTTCCCCCCACTCTGCCCTCCCCTCCATCATCCCACCTCTCAACCCCATCCCCCCTACTCTCCTATGTGGCAAGATACCCAGTTTAGAGTTTATGTCATTCCTTCCCTAAGCCAAATTCAATGAGAGTAAGGTCGACTCTTTCCCTTTTGCCTTCCTGTTCCCCCCCCTCTATTGTAACAATTATCCTTTGCCTCTTCCATGAGATGCTCAACCCCATTCTGACTCTCCCTGTCTCCTCTCAATCTAATCCTCTCTCACCTCAGGATTTCACCATTTGGAATATTGTCC
>CM053584.1:314019258-314044904 GCA_028627135.1 Pseudochirops cupreus | reverse complement strand
AACTTGAGATACACAGGCACTGCAGTTGGGAGATCCATCCTGCTCTACCAAAAAGTGACATAGGAGAGAATAGACTGGGGGAGGGGGGAAATACTGGGATGGCTGTTTTGGGGTGGTGGGCGGGGGAAAGACGGGGAGAAAAGATGTAACTCAAAAAAATTTAATAAAGAATCTCATAAAAAAAAAAAAAAAAAGAAAAGGAACATACTTCAGTGCTCCATAACTATAAAACACGTAGACGCCAGGCCTCTTAGTGTCAAAACACCAGGCAAGAGAAGGACCTTGGATACCAGCCCCAAATAGGAACCAAGTGCATGCTATGAGCAGAGTACATTCTGGCCATTCATCATAGTCCACCATTTTGGGATGAAGCAAAGGAATAACTGTTGGGTAGCATGATTATTTACTAATCTAGAAGCCCTGCCTAATCTCCCTTCTTCCCCAGTACTTTAGAGAGAACAAAATGGCACTGTCTTCTATCATCTAGGCTACTTGAGAATGGTACTTCATGTCAGTATTTACCATTCCTATTGCAAGCAAGCTTGCATCACCTCCTATAATTGTGGTGATAAAATTGCCATCTGCTGAGGTAAAAACCCATTTATTTTCTAATACCTTCTTTCATACCAATTTGCCTCAGTTCTGTCTCCCACCAGTCCTTGAACTTGATGACCCTTATGAGAGGCCCTTTCCAAATCCAAATCTAAGATTCTTTCATCCTTTGTAAAATCTTTTCTTAATTCTTCTAGTTCTCATTTCTCTCAGCCTTGTCAAACTGTCTTGTATTTACTTACCTGGTTATGAGTATCCCCCAGTAGAATATAAGCTCTTGGAAGACAAGGACGTTTCTCATTATTATCTTCATGGGCTTCTTCCCAGGGTCTTTCTCTCCCTTCAGGGCCATCTTCCTGAAGAGAATCTAGTACTTCAGAGTCTTCTGTAAGCTAGGAGACCAAGGTCTGTCCTCTCTCAAGCCCAAGCACAAAGTATGGAGTAATCAGTCTTTGTTAATGAGGAAAGTCAAATGAGCTTTGAACTGCTGTTTACATCTTGATATTGTCAATGATGAGTACCATGCCTTATACTTAGTGACCACTTAATGTCTGTGGATATAAGTTAATATATGGGAGAACTTGTGAACGGTGGAGTTTAGCCAGAGTTAGAATGAACTGCCCCAGGAAGGAGAGATGTCCTTTTCACTGAAGATTCAGGTGAAGGCTGGATGACCATGTATTGGCCTTTATTGTCATAAGAGGGGATTCTGGTTCAGGTACCAGTTGGGATGGATTCTGAGTCAAATTGGAACTTCCAAGATCCCCAGAATTTTCTCTTCCTAGTTTAAATCAAGGGTTCTGATCACAGAAGACAGGATAAATGGTTATGCTTCCAACAAAAGAAGCTTTATTTAGCAAGTTACTGTCACTTAAAATACTTTATATGCACCATTTCACTTGATTGTCACAAGAGCCCTGTGAGATATGTGTATAAGTATTTTTTTTTAATTTATGCTTTACAGAAAAGGAAACTGAACCCAAGAAAAGCAAAGTGACTTGTCTAAAGCTTCTTAGGTTTTCAATCATAGTCCTTGAGGAGGTGGGATTTCAACTATTCCTGAGAAACAATGACATAAACCAATAAGACCAGTTCCACTGTTCTTAATAACTGCATTTTACTGCTTCTCATAACTGATAGTAATCCTACTTCTTCTATATAGCCTTTCTTGATCCCTAAAACTGAAGGGATCCTCCTCCTATGAAATCTCTTATCACTTTGTTCCAAGCTTTATTTGGCATTATATTTTTTCTTCCTTTGCCACAGTTTAGTTCAGTGCCTCACTGTAGTTTAAAGGTAAATCCTGCCTTCTCAAAGATATCCAGGGGAGTAGAATCTGATGAAGTGCCTGACAACTTTACAGGGCTCTGTTAGCCTGGTGACAGACTTTGCATTTTGTATCTAATAACCAATAGTTTAGACATATATTTGAAATTCCAGGTATTAGTAGATTTAAAACAAGAAAGAGAAATATTCCTCAATTGCATTTCTTGCCTCTAGAATTGTTGATTAAGTCCAGCCTTCACTAGCAGAATTCCAGTGTTTACATTGATTTTGAATGCTCAATAATAGTGAATAAGCTTTAAATTAGTTTTGTATTGGCTAAAGTCTAATTTGAGTCTCAACAATATGGGGTTGAAGTTTATGAATTTTAAATCCTGAAAAGGCAAAGTACATCAAGAAGATGTTTTATTTTGAGTTAGAGGACCTAGGTTAGGGTCTCAGCAATGCAGTTTGCTCCTTTGTGTAACCTTTAGCAATCAGTTAACTCCTCTAGACCTCAGTTTACTCATATGTAAAATTGAGAGATTGGACTAGATGACCTTTTGTGGACCTTCCAACACAAAATCTATAATCCTGTGAAATCATTTTGCACATATATGGAACTTTTTTTTTTCTGTTTTACCTTTCTCAGTTATCTCTTGATTTTGGGAAGAGTGCTTATAAGCATAAGGCCTGGCTGAAGGCTTCGGTAGTTGTTAGAATAAGTTGGGTGTGTGTCTTCTTCTTAGCCAATTATAACAAAGTAAAATTTATGTTTAAGGGAAAGTTTAATAAGGGTAACTGCCAATGTGGAGTCCAAACGTAGGTCCTGGATCAATATTGTCCCTAGGGCAATTTATTATTGGATGTAAATCTTTACTCTGTTATTTCAGTCCAAAGTACCTGTACATGGAGAATTCTGTAGCAAAGGAGGAAGGTTGATTGGGGAATGTCAAAGACATTCGAGATGACTAATTTAAGATTTGAATTTGTAGAGATTTGAAATGAGGATTTATTACGCTCAGATAAACTCTGAATAAATTATATAACTATATGATACGTAGTCCTTCTCTTTGAAAAATTCAGATCACTTTTCTGATGCCTCCTTAATCTACTAGATATTTTTGAAAGAGGAAATATGTGGTGCCTTTTTCCATTTTGCATTAGATATGTATCTTCCCTGTGGGCTTATCTTCTATTTGCCCAGTATGTATTTTATATGTCTGTAGTTCCTTTCCTGTTGTCTCCTCCATTAAAATGTGAATTCCTTTAGAGATGGGACAATGGTTTTTCTTTTCTTTGTATCCTTAACACTTAGTGCATGGTACCAGGTACTTAGTAGTAATAGTCTTAATACATACTTGTTCACTGCCTGATTAATTGAAGGAAACTAGAGATTTTAAGAGATAAGGAATGCATTCTAGGCATAGTAGACAGCCTGTACAAAGGCATAGAGATGGAAGATGGGCAATTATGTAAAAGGGACAGTAATAAGACCCATTTGGCTGGACCTGAGTTTACATGAATGTATAATAGGTCCTGAAAGGCAGATTGGGGCTAGATTATGAAATATTTAATGCCAAACAGAGGAATTTACATTTGATCCTTGAAGTTATAAGGATGTTCTCGAGTTTACTGAGTAGCAGAGTAATATGGACAGATCTTCCCTTTAGGAAAATCACTTTGATGGCTCTGTAGAGAGAGGATAGATTATGAAAGGGAGAGACTTGCTTTTATGGTGATTAGATTAAATGATCTCTAAGATCCCTCCTGGTCCTAATCTATGATCCTAGAAGCATGTATGTTGATAACTTTCTATGTGGAAGCCACTAGTATAACTTCTAAAACAGGGTGTGTGTATAAATATGATTCAGTAGTAGAGAAGGGCATGCCCCCTCCCACCTTAAGATCATAAATTGGAAAGCAAGGGAAAAGTTGCAAGAGCTGGATAGGTAAGCTTATATTATATCCTTTAATATTTGGGGTAGAATAGCTGACACAGAAGTTGAGTCCGGAGATAGAAGGTGACTAAGGTCACCCAGGATAACCATATCCTAGTGGCAGTATACCATCATGGGCACAGGTGGCTCCACTAGCTGGGGAGAAAGGGCTATGACAGTTTGTTCTCCGTGTTTTCTGTTTCAGGCCTAGAATAAGAAGGATCCTTGCTGCGGAGAAATTTGGAAGTCCAGCTTTTATTTTTCATTAAATGATACTAGTTCATTTATTTCCTTTAAACTGAACAGAATGGCAAAGTAATAAACATAGAGCATATGGGAGTGGGAGGGGGGATGACAGTAAAAAGAGTCTGACTTGAAGAGAACATTCATTCAAGTTGGACAGTAGTAAGCTAGTTAAATTGGAGAAATTGTAGTTCAGCTAAAATAACATTATGTTTATCTGACAATTCCTTTGTATCCCAGAGCAGTTCTCAAACAGCTTTGCAGTGATGCAGTGCTTTACTTTAAGCAAAAGTTTGGGCAAAATGCTTTAGATAAACTATTTTAATCATTTTTTTAAAAATCTGCTATTAATGGTATTTAATATAAGGGAAATATTTTTTACTTATTTTAGCTTGCTTAATAAATCCTTCCTGATTGATTGTGACTATAAATACATTATAAATCATCCATTAAGATGGATCTGATTACTATCAGTAATTGTTTTATAATAGCAAATATTACTGTATTCAACTCATTCAAATGCCAACTACATGTAAAATACATTAAATGTGATAGCTGACCTTAAAAGGTATTAATGTTTTCATGTTTTTCTTAATTATCAAGGCCAATAAAAGAGAACATGAGATTGTTTCAGGTCATATCTTTGTTTTAAAAATTAATTATTTTGCACCAGCCCTGGAGTCAGGAGGACCTGAATTCAAATATGGACTCAGACACTTAACACAAAAAAACAACTAGCCGTGTGACTTTGGGCAATTATCCTACTTCCCCCCTCCAAAAAAAGCAAAAAAAAATTATTTAAAAATTCACTGTATTATTTGTAAATAATTTTGTGATTTTGCCAGGATAGCTAAACAAGCTATTTTTAGTAATGTGGTAATTTAAGACACTCTGCATCAGGCTAACTAGCAGTAAACCTAGATTTGTGATAGATGCGATGTTTTGCCACATTCTTTTCTAATTTGGTACTAGGTTTATGGATGTCTGTTTTATAATTGGAGTCATAGTATTTAATTATTTTGCTTTCTCTTGTAGCTAGGTGGCACAGTGGATAGAGTGCCAGGTCTAGAGTCAAGAAGACCTGAATTCAAATCCAGCCTCACATACTTAGCTGTGTGACCTGTGGCAAGTCACTTAGCCTTATTTGCCTCAATTTCTTCATCTGTAAAATGACCTGGAGAAGGAAATGGCAAACCCCTCCAGTATCTTTGCCAAGAAACCCCAAATGGGGTCATAAAGAGTTAGATACAACTGAAATGACTGAACAACGAACAACTTTAACTTAAGATTTTTCCCAATTATCTATAGTGGTCACTGAACCAAAATTATTTGTAGTTAAACAATAGGCATGTGATTAGACATTATTATTACACCAGCCTTGCTGAGACAGACCTCTTTTCAATTAATTGTACTGTCATAAATTATTGTGACTGATTGACTGATTCTTGAGCAATAATATGCCAGCTTTTCAGTGATCATGAATATACAAAGCAAACCTTTATCACATTTTCTTTGCAAAATCCCTTCTTTTAAATCCACGGTTCTTCAGGATACTGTTTGTAAAATACCACCATAGATGATCTAGTGTAGTTCCTCTGAGCCTATTGCAACCCAGGGCTGAGTGTCGTGAACTAGAAGACTAGTGAATCAGCAAATATTTATTAAGTACCCATTATGTGCCAGGCACTGTGCTAGGTTTTAGAAAGATATTAGTTCAAGTTCAAGATTAATATTTAGAATTTCTACTTATGACTAACCTATGATCTATATGTGTGATCTGGCCATTTGTAACCAAAAGTGTTAGTGCTGACAAATTTGTCACAGATTTGGGTTCAACGTTGTTATAGAGTCAGTGGATAATTTTGCTTTTAATCAACTTATATAAATTGTGTAGACAATATTTAGGCTATATGTTTTACAGTGTTTTATCTACTTTATTGACATTACCACCACACCACCCCCTGCCCCAGTCACATAATGTACCTTCAAGATCAGCCATTAACTTGTGAAAAAACTGAGGTTAAGAGAAGTTGTGTCTTGTCCAAGGTCATAGCACTACTGAGTGGTAGGCTCAAGATTATAACTGAAGTCTCTTGCTTTCCTCATTGAGTATTCTTTCTGTGACACAATTTTCCACTGATCTTTTGAGGAATCCTGTAGTTTATGTCCTCTGAGGACCATGAAGGTTGCTCTCAGAAAAGTGTTGGACCACGAATTCTGAACCTGTTAAGCACAGTCCAGCTAATTGATCAATATTAGTTCCCAAACTTGAAACTGATGTAATGCATCCCTTTCCTGGGATTTTAGAATGCAATGATTCCCAGACTCCCAAACTTCTCCACATTTCAGGTTTGAGGTCTAGCCCTTAGTGTCAGTGGCTGCTTATTGTATTTTGTTTGCAAATGAGAAAGCTAAAGTATCCTAATCTGACAGCCTTCACAAATGTTGAAATGCCATTTTGAAATAAGGTAATTATTGAATATTTGTCTAAAAAATTTCATTGTGGAATAGTTGTACCCGGCTCTCATTTCTTTGGATCATCACAGGTGCTAATGTAACATTTTATAAGTCTAGAAGAGATTAAAATTTAACACATGCATTTTTTGTGCTTTTGAGAAAATAAATACTTTTTGAGAGACACTTGATACAATAGTGAGAAACTTCCCGAGGGTTATCATTCTCTCTTTACCTAAGATTAATCAAAATCATTTTTTTTTCTTTTAATTAAGGTGGATGTGGGAGTGGTTCATTTCACTCCCCTGGTGCAACCGCAGATAAATCAGCCATTTAAGCTTGTGGAAAAAGTTGTTCAGAGTACTTTTCAGTTCAGAAGGAAATACTGCTATCATGGGATTGGGTAAGAAGTTTCTTCTTTGTACTTTTACAGCTTAATAGCATAGGTGGTAGGCACAATAAAAACAAATTATAATTGGTTCCTAATAGCACAATTACTAAAGTTTAAGCCAGTGACATATGTTCTGCAGTTTGTACATTCTACTTGTTCTAGGACATATGACCAGCTCTCCTGACTCCTAATTCCAGTGCTCTCCTGCCTGATACTGCCTTTTTTAGGCCAAACTGAACATCTAGGACTGGTTGCCATCGACCAGTCATTCAGACAATAAGCATTTATGAAGCACCTACTATATGCTAAGGGGGCCATCTCTAGTCATTCTGATCAGTACCTTGTCACTAGACCCCTCTGGCTCTGGAGGAGAGAGTGAGGCCAGTGACTTTGCATAGCCCTGCCTCACTTAAATCCAGTTCACTTACAAATCACCCTTTCTCATGCCATTGGTCTTCTTCAAGAACAAAGGAGAAACAACAGCAACAAAAGATTACTGCAGCACAGAAGGAAAACTGTATGTCGGGGTTGGGAGAACTGAATTCCAAGCATCATTTTGAATTTTAAGTACCATTTATAAGTTATTTCTATCATACTTGCAACGGATATGTCCAAAAGTTCAAAGCCACACAAAGATTTGATGACTGCCTCAGTGCTGTTAAGAATTTATGATGTATCAATCCTAAATAGTAGTTCATTTAAGGAGCTGAATCTTACTATCACAAAACTCAAGAAAATTTACTTAATCCAGCCAGAGCCAAATTTTTTTTTAAATGTGACTTATTTCTTAGGATATTGACACTCCCAATCTTCTGGAACATAGACAAGAAGCTGGAAGTGAGGGGGAAAGAAAGGCCCATGAATGATGTCACCAAATGAATGTACCCAAACTTGTTCACTTTATTAAGAGAACCTTTCAGGCTCTCACTTAGAGTCAGTTTGCTTTTGTTACACACAAATCTAACAAGCTTGATATTCTGGTTCCCCAGGCCACAATAAACTATGGAAGACCCCAATGTTAAGGTAAAATCTATTATAGCTAGACAAACTAATAGGAAAGGAGAAGACAAAAAAAGGCAGAAAGGACAACAATCTGGGACGATTGGATGAAGGATGAACCCCTATCCCAATAATTCCTGAGGATGTTGAGAACATGGGAACAGTATATAATCACTGAAGTTTATAGTAATTATCCCCAGTCATCAATTCATCAATAAAAGGCTGTTGTATTAAGTATATTCTGTTTCACATTATATAGTGTCAGAAAGATTTCTCCAAAATATTAATAAACATTTTAAATGGTACTTAATGGAGTAAACTTGTATATTATGAAAGCTCAGTTACTTGGAATGTTAGAATGATTTCTTCTCCAAATGTTTCATCTAAGGTTTTTAACATTTTTAATCTTCTTCATGCCTTACAGAAATACCAAATCTAATACCTTTTAACTAATCCCTGTTTGTGAGGATGTAGGATTGATTACTGGATCATAGACTAGGGCTGGAAGGGACCTCAGAAGCCATCTTGCCCATTCTCTTCATTTTACAAATGAGGAAATCGAGTCTCAGGAAGGTTATGCAAGTACTTGGAAGCAGAGTCAAGATGTGATCCCATGCCCTCTGGCTTCACAGCCAGCACTCTTTCCATTGTCCCCTGCTACCTCTCTTTGTATATTTATATGGACCCTCATAGCTAATAAGAATTTAAATTTAAAAAAAATTACAAGTCACAAATCACTAGTACTACATGTCATCAGGGTGACTAATTATTAAGCTGTGACAATCCTATAAAGTTTGTAGACTTGGAGATTTAGAGCCAGAAGGCTCATAGATCATGTGATTCAATATCTTCATTTTAAAGATGAGGAAATTGAGGCTTGTTTAAGTGATTTTTTTTAAAGTGATTAGCAAGGTTACACAGCTAAGTGTCAAGGGCAGGATTTGAACCTAGTTCTTCCTGACTCCTAAATTCAACACTCTATTCACCATATAGTATACTTTGTTTTGTTTTAGGGAGCTACATATGTTGGTTAGAATAATGGTCCTAAAGTCAGTAAGACCCAAGTTCAAATATGGCCTCAGATAGTCTCTAGCTTTGTAACTGTAGGCAAGTCACTTAACCATGTTTGCCTCAGTTTCCTCATCTGTAAAATGATCTGGGGAAGGAAATGGCAAACTGCTCTAGTATTGTTGCCAGGAAAACCCCAAATGGGTTCAGGAAGAGTTGGGCAAGACTGAAACAACAATAGTACCTCCCTCTCCCAGGGTCGTTGTGAGGATGAAATGAGATGGTATTTGTAAAGCACTTTGCAAAGGAATATATAAATGCTCATTACTACTGTTAATACTACTGCCACCACCAATACTACTACCACTACGCTACAGCTTCTCATTAGTAACTGAAGGGAAAGTTAGTAAACAAAGAAGCCCAAATCCCCAAATGTCTGTGTACTTTAAAAAATTACAGTGTTGTCCAAAGCCAGAGAATCCTAAATCAAACTGGTGAACTGAGAAAGAATGTGAACTTTCTAAACTGCTGCTCTGTGCCTCATTATTACCCATAGATCAGTTACAGGTGTTAGAAGCAGGGAGGAGAAAAGCCCACTGGACAGAATGTAGCTTCCTACTGAGACAGCCATAATGAGATTGAGTACACCTCAGTCTTTCTTCAAGAAATCTTTTCTTTCTAGCCTTACTAGACAGCTTCCTTGGCATTTTGGGGTCAGAATTTCATTCAAGAGGAAAATTAAATTGACAGTATCTCTATAATCTAAAGGAAAACAAAACACCAGCTGGTTAATAGAAAGGGCCTCAGCACGTAGTTTAATGAAGTGACTCATTATACACTTTTGAGTAACTTTGAAAGTGTGTTTTTTACAGTTCTTTTAACACTATAGAAAAAGACTGATCTCAAGGTTTATGACTATTCCTCCCATAAACCCCAGTACCATCTCATAAAATGGAGGCAGCCCTGAATTCTTGATGGTCTTACTGACAGAGCACAAGTTCTGTCGGGTTCTATTGACTATCCTACCAAGTTGGAAGGGCAGTGAGCGTAGGTTTTCATCAATAATTGAACTGCTTTGTTGAAGCCTGATCCTATGTGACTGAAAAACCCTGCTGCCTTAAATTTGTGGAAACCTCATCCACAGACGGTTTTGTTGGCTGCAGCAGCAGTTGATGGGGATTGTTTTTTGTTTTTGTTTTTTTTGGCTTTTTGGAGGGGTAAAGACAGGACAGTTGGGGTTAAGTGACTTGCCCAAGATCACAGGGCTAGTAAGCATTAAGTGGTTGACATCAGATTTGAACTGAGGTCCTCCTGACTCCAGGGCCGGTGCTCTATTCACTGCGCCACCTAGCTGCCCTGTTGGTGGGGATTGTTTACCAGTATATGTGCAAGCGTTGTGTTCTACATTCAGAAAATTACCTACACTGATCAAGTGGAGGCTTTTGAATCATGTGATTATTAAAAAGTCTTTTAGATAATCTGATATGCCTGGTTTTCAACTTATTTTGAAGTATAAAAACATCCCTTTGAGTGGAGCAGACTGTTTCTTGCTATTCAGACCATGTCAGTGTGCCATAAAGAGATAGGATCCATAGGTCCAAGGGCCTGCTTAGATAATTTGGGCAACTAAAGGTGGTTTCTTGTCAGCACAAATTCTGAAAGAACAATTCAAGAGTTTCATTTCCACGACTGTCACTTTGTTCTGCAAAAAATCACATGACACCCTTAACTGCTTTACTTGGGTGAGTTAAACTCCTGCTGCTTTTCTTCCCCCTGCAAACACCAGTCTCAGTCTGCTGGGGCCCAGTGATGTTTCACTGCTGTTATTTCTGTTCTTTAGACCAGCTTAACCTGCTGTGAGGAGGAAAACAGGTCTTTTATTCCCTGAAAACAGCACACTTTTCTAGGCATTTTTAGAGGGTTCATTACTACTTCACATATGCAGGATAGTTACAGTTGCACAGCAAAGGGGAAAGATTGTTACTAATTAATCCAGCTTATACAACATATGTGAGATTAAACCTGATTAGTTATTTTTCCCTTCCTAGAGTTATTCTCCTTCTTAATCTTTTCCAACATCATATGGTCCAATTTTGTCTGAGCTCAATATTAGCTGATAGATTTGGTGAGAATGGATGTTTCAGCCTATTGTAGAATCTACTTCCTCTCACCTACAGTTTGTATTCCATATTCTGTCCCTCTAAAAGTAAACGAATTCTTCTCCTTTGGTTCTGACCTCCCTAACTCTCTGATAATGAACCTGGGAAAGTCTTGTCTTTGTCCTCTGAATGAGAAAAATACTTCCCCAAATTGAGTCAGGTAGGTATTTATAACTTCATCTAACTTCCAGTGCAGACAAGATTGGACCAGCTAAGCAGATCAAGAAGGATAAAATGCCAGGAACTGGAGAGGTTAACTCTGGTGTAACAGACATTCTTCAACCCCCCACAGATCACAACCTAGAGATGGTGTTCCTGAGGTGCTGTGGCCCAAAATGTCATCCTAGAAGGCCAGTCTTCTAGTAATAAAACTTAACTAGTAAATTGGCTATTGGATGACAAATACTTAGTGTTACCAGAACCCTCCTTACTCTCCTTCACTCCAGAGTGCGTCAGTCAGAGCAAGACTTAAGAGGAAGGACATACAGAATAAAGCAAATAATTCATCTGTATCACAGTTGGGGTATATTTTTTCCAGAAAGGCTACTACATAAAAACATATTTGTTAATAAGATTAAAACTGCAGTTAACAGTAAAAGATTTTGATGATAATAACATTGCAGTCTAAAGGAAAAGAACTGTCTTTCAGTACATACACCCAAGACTCCTACTTTCTTGTTCGGTGAAGCATGGGTGCTATTGATTATTAAGATCTTTAAATAAAACTTTTTTTTCCCCATTTCCTTCCATCAGAATGCTATTCCCACAAGCTGACCGCTCAAAAAACACCGAAAAAATGTTAATGCTGGCTGATGTGGACCCTACTTTACGTCCAGCCCACCTCTCCATCTTACATTTCAAGAACCTCTGTGATGTCTACAGAAAAATGTGTGAGGAAGACCCAAATCTTTTCGCCTACAATTTCAGGGATGAACTCAAGCGAAACAAAAGCAAAAAGCCTATGAAGGATGCAGATAATTATAATCATTCAGATTCTATATAGCTGTCATTTGGAACGTGTACAGTGTTTAAATTCATAATGTCAAATTTCAGATGTGGATATTTGTTTCCCATTTACTCTATTTGGGATAGAGATACTGCATTACACAGCTTATCTAAAGACTTATTCATAAGGATAATATTTCAGTAAGAAATGTTAATAAAAAATACCAATACCCAGAAATGACTTACTTCTCTTTTACTGTACAGGCTGGTAAAGAAAAGGAATACAATCAAATAAGGTTAAAGTACAAGCACTCTTTTCATAGATATACTGCATAGATATATTTATTTATATATATGTTTATTATAAACAGCCTCTTTTATAACCTTACAAAAATGAAATTCTGGCACATTGTGCCCCTAAACCACATTTTAAAATAACTTTAAAACATAGTTAAGCAAAGATAAACAGCTGAAAGAAAATGCCCCGAAGATTTTAAAAGCTGACTTATAAAAAAGCAATTAATCACAAATTTCCCACCTTTTTTCACATAACTTAAAATAATTAAAATGCAGTTTTATTTTAAAGACACCAAATAATTTTGATACCTGCTCAAAAAAGGATATAAACTAAGTAATTTACAGATTCTGACCAGCTTAATCTACTTTTCTGATATACAATAAATTAAAATAACTTAAACCTTTACAACTATTCTTTTGTGGGAAAACATATAGTGCACAAAACCAAAGTTAGTAGTTTTCCGGCAATTCCCATTTTACCACTCACTAGTTGAAAAGCAAAATGAGCCACTTAAATCATATATGGATTAAAATTTAAATTTTAGAGTCAGCGCTATGATTTTCCATGGCTCTCTGTCTCATAAAAGCACTCCTCATTAACAACAGATGTTAAACTCTGGACACTGAATTCTCTCTCTAGTAGGGAATTTAAATCAATGTTAGCATTTTCAGATTTACTGTCAAGAGACTGATGGCGTGCTTGTAGCGTTAATAAAGTCCCTCTATCCCTTTTGGTACTGTTTGCTTTCCGTTTAATGGGACAGAAATGTCCTCGCACTAGTTTAGGATGCTCGGCACTGTTATGATTGTTTCCAACCTCTGTTCTGGGCTGTTGATCAGTTGTACTGCCACCATCAGGGTCCTCAGAGATCTTCAGCCTTTGGAACTGAATTTCAATGTCTTTTGTAGGGCTGCTCTTTTTCAGAGTCTGATGAAAATCATCATCTTCATCACTCAGAATATCAGACTCTTTAATAAGACTGTCTGAAAAATCAGATGAACATGTCTGTGGGTACTTCTCAGGTGACGAATCCTTGGATTCCTGTCTGCTTTCTGTAGTGTGACAACCACTGCTTTGCGTACTACTACTAAGGCTACATTCATCAGAATCCAGTAAGTTTCCTTTTCCACTATCATTGTTCCACTCGTTGCTGGAAGAATTCTTTAGGACCCTTAAGGACCTTGACGAAGCTGCAATCAAAAAATATATTTTCCTTAAGATATAGGAATATGATTTAAAATATTGAAATAGCATAAGCAATTTAACACTTAAATTTAACAATTTAACATCTCAACTTGTAAGTTTTATGTGTTTTATCTTTCAGTGCCTTAGATGACTGTCATATTAAATAACTATAGGTGCTTATACAAAAGGGACAATAATCATTTCTACTTCTGAGATTTCAGGGAAAAGATGATGTAGTATTCTCAAAATGGCCAATTAACAAAGCTTCACCTTTTTTTTTGAAGGAAAGAAATGTCAGAGGGACAAAAATTCCAAATTTGTCAACATGAAATCAAAATACCAATTACTGATAAAATCTAGGCCTGTTCCTTCCACCACAAATGCTTACCACCTAATAACAAGGCTACTCTTATTCAAAGAATAAGATGTAGGAAAATCACAAAATTATGTCATTTTTATTTGTATAGCTTTCCAATCTTGGATATATCTCTAGATAACTTGATATGGAATATCTTTTTTTTTTCCTTTTAGGATTTCTACACTTTAAGTAGATCAAGACTATTGCATTTACTCATTTTCGTTATTTAAGGAGGAATTAGTCCTGCACCAGAGCTTTTCCATAAAATTATACCATTTTGATGGTTTTCCTAACACAGTTTGCATTTCTCACCATGGTATATTTGAAATGCTCTAAGTTTGTGACTAAATTGTAAAAATAAATAGGATTTTGAGAGAGAGTGAGATTTTAGAGATTATCTCATTTAATCTCTTCATTTTGCTAATGAGGAATTTAAGATAAGAGAGGCCACAGAGATAGCATAACCAGGATCAGACCCCAAGTTCTCTAACTCCTAATCTCATACATTTGTCACAACATTGTGCTGTCCTTGTTCTCTTATGATCTTATCAATACACAAAAATAGTGTTATTCTTTTTCTTTTCTGTGAGAATTCAATATCTCTCAGTACTTTAACATCAATGACTTTATCAGTGTGAATACTGATGCAGATCACAACCTGTCCCTCCATGTCTTAGTATTTTAAGAATCAGTCTACAGCAGTGGTTCTCAACCTTCCTAATGCTGTGACCCTTTAATACTCATATGTAGGCATATCTGCATGTGGGCAGACCCGCCTGGAGACAGATAGAGGAGCGGTGTCTCAGTTCCTAAGACCATTGGAAATATGTGTTTTCCGATGGTCCCAGACAACCCCTGTGAAAGGGCCATTTGACCCCCAAAGGGGTCACAACCCACAGGTTGAGAACCACTGGTCTAGAGCAAGGTGTCAGTGTCACAGGCCTGTAAACCCAGCTGAGACTGACTGATGGGTCAGCTGAGTGGGGAATTCTGAGGGTCAGTGGAGCTAATGCCAATCAGGCAGACATCTGGCACCAATGTGGTGAGTCCCTAAGCTGCCTTAGGTTTGAAACATAGTAGGTTAAAACTGGAATTGACAAGTAGAGAGACTGAGGGAGAGAGGGACAGAAAGAGAGTTCAATCCTGTACCCAACCTGGTGATGAACCTCTCTAAATTAGCGAAGTTGGTCTTCAGACTATCCCCAAACTATAATTGGTTTTTTCAAAGTCAGTAGGACCTCCCAAAAGCTTATATTCCATTCAAATAGCCTTCAAAAATTCCACGTCTTGATACATTGTAATTGTTGTTCAATTCTTTCTCTACTAAAATGGCTTTGCACAAACAATTGCAATGTAATTAAAATTAGCAGGAAAGGACTTAACTGGGGAAAAAAAAATCTTTTCAGGAAGTTTCTGTGATATAGGTATGATAGCCATGATGTCTCTGTGTGTGTGTGTGTATATGTGTATGTATTTATATATATATATGTATATGTATATATATATATACACACATATACACACACATACATATATATAAAATTCAAATACACAAAAAGAGCCATTCCCCAGTATCCAAATGGTCAAAGGATAAGAATAGGCATTCTCAAAGGAAGAAATCCAAGTGGATCAACAACCGTATTTTTAAAAAGCTCCAAATCACTAATAATTAAGAAAAATTCAAATGATAATAACTTTTTCAGATTCCATCTCATACCCATCACATCAGCAAAGATTATAAAAAGGGAAAATCACAGTTGTTGGAGGGGCTTCAGGAAAAGAGACACACTAATACACACTGTTGGTGGAACTGTGAAGTAGTCTAGCCATTCTGGAAAGCAATTTTGAACTTTGCTCGAAGAGTCACTAAACTGAGTACAGTTGATAAAGTGAAGTGACACCACTCCGAAGCCTGTACTGCAAAGGACCCATTCATACAAAACAGATGTAGCAGATATTTTTATAATTGCAAAGAACTGAAAACTAAGAGGGTGCCATTCAACTGGAGAATGGCTAAACAAAAATATGAATGTAACAGAATAGTATTGCATTCTTAAGAAGTTACAAAAGTATGATATCACAGAAACCTGGGAAGACTTGGACGAACTGATGCAGAATGATACCGAGAAGTTTTGATACAGTGACAACAACATCTAAAGAAAAATATCTTAGATTTCAGAACTCCGAATGAGGCCGTGACCAGCAATGATTATAGAAGAGCAGTAATGACACATGAGAGCCACCTTCTGAAAGGGAGGCAATGGACTCAAGATGCAGAATAAAACGTATATTTTCAGACGTGGCCAATGTGGGCATTTGTTTTGCCTGCCTATTTGTTATGAGGGTTCCTCTCACCTCATTTGTGGGGCAGCAATCGAATTGTTTGGAGGAAAGATGAAAGAAAGAAAAGAAGGTAATTGAAGCATTTTTTTAAATGCAAAAAGAGAAGAAGAGATGGTCTAACTTGACAACTTTGTAAGTTACACACTAAATTTATTACATGTTTAAAAGGAAAAGCAAGATGTATGAAAGAGAAATGAATGGTTTTATGTATAAATCTTTTTCTGTTCTATTTACAAATGTTTTTATTTTGTGTTTGCTAAATTTTAGATTTTAAAAAATGTTTTAATCTTTTTTGTCTCTGATATTTCTGGGTCCTGCTTAGGGTCTAAGCAGTTAAATTGCAAATTCTCCTTTGCAAGATTATCATCCATATCATGCTCCCAACTAAGACTATTCTAAGGCTATGTCCAAGATTCTATTCTCTTCTTAGTACTCAGTAACATCACTTCTGCTCATGTGGGTTTAATTATCATCTTTATACAGATGATTTCAAGAACTACACATCCACCCTAAGTATCTCTCCTGAGCTCCAGTCTCAGATCACCAACTGCCTTTTGAGCATTTTGAACTGAATATCCCAAATATCTCAAATTCAACATGCCAAAACAGAATTCGTTATGTTTACTCCAGAACTTAACTCTTCTTTCAAACATTGTTTTTTGAAGGTACCACCATCCTTCTGGTCACCCAAGTTTAAAGTCATTTATCTTTAACTTCTGATTTTTCCTCAATGGACATCCACTCAATCACAATTTCTTCACAGTTCTGTTTCCCCAGTACCTAATATATGTCCCATACTCCTCACTGATAAGGTCCCCACTTAGTTTACATCTTTATCATCTCTAGCCCACTTAGACTTCTAATTGGCCTTACCATAAGTCTCTTCCCCTTGACAGTCCATCCACTATACAGCTGCCAAGTGATATTACTAAAGCGTAGCACTGATCATGTCTCTCCTACTCAATAAATTCTCATAGTTCTCTATTACTTTTAGAATTAAATACAAACTCTTGTGTTTGGCATTTAAAGAACTTCTTTATAATTTGTAATCAACCTATCTTTCTAGCTTATAATATTATAAGTTACTTCCTTTCACTCACTACTCTGGTCCAGTCAAACCGACTTTACTAAGTCTTCCCACACACTTCCATCTCCTATGTCTTTTGCATAAGCTATTTCCATCTAAAGTGCACTTTCTCCTCACTTTCTCTTAGAATCCTTAATTTCCTTCATTGCTCAGCTCAAACTTCATCTCCTTTTGTGATCATGGAAGCAGCAGCAGGGAATGCAATGTGCACTTGCTCCAGAGTCAAAGAACCTGAGGTCCAGTCTCACCTCTGGCACTTACCATCCAGGGTACAGAGTCTCCTCGTAAAATGGTGTGGCTAGACTAGATGGCCTAAGCTCCTTTCTAGCTCTAAAGTTACAATCCTATGATTTCCTCTGGCTGCTGGAGCTTCCCTTAAAATTGCCACACACACATTTTTCTCCTATAGAATGTAAACTCCTTAAAAGCAGAGATGGTTCATTTGTCTTTTTTTGTATTCCTGGTACCTGCCACAGAAGCAAATGCTTGCTAACTGGTCACAGTAAGTAATTATCCCTGCCTTTTGAAATTCTAATTAGCCAGGGAACTGTAAGAGTTAAAAACTACAATTTGCTAAGAATAAAATGAGGCTCACTGTTTACAGGAGCAATAAACATTAAAGACTTTCCCTTCCTCCATTTGTTTTAGAAATAAAGTAAAGGGATCTATAATAAGGAAACATGATAAAGATTAAATGAGCTAAGATTAAATTGATATTAAAAGAAAGAAAACATATTGACAGAAACGTATTGAGGTTAAGAAAAGTACAGTAAAATGAAAGCTAAGAGAAATGAGTTCACTAAGATTTTGGCAGATGGTATTGACAGTTTAAGAATTTCTGCTGAAGAATGTGCCCAAACAGTGAGTCTAAAGTACAATAATCTTTGCTTCTGTCAATGTTGTTGTGTTCTGGAGAATGCTAATCTGCTGCTCTGGTAACTGATGGAGGGCCTGGTGGTACTGTACCTCTTTCTTGGATTTTCTCGCTCACAGATAATGCATTCTTTTTAAGAAACAAATTAGATGACGAGAATAGTTCATTTGCCTTAAAAAAAAAAAGCAATAAAGAGCATGGTGCCCTGTTCCTTTTAAAAGAAAGGGCACAGGTTATGTCAGCTTACCTCACCCAGGCTCCCTTCCTTGCTCCATAGGATGTGTCTATCTGGCTTCGAATGCACAATTATCTGTCAATTTTCAAAGCTGTTATGTAAACTGAGCATAACAGTAGATGATATTCTTAAAAAAAATCAAAAATCTAGATTTTACCTAAATGTACACATCTAGTACAATTCTTCCTTACCTAATTTGGCTGAAACAGGAACACGATTTTTGAGTGGTATCAGGCGATCTTTACATGTCTTCTCCAGTGGCAATTCACTCTTTATGTGGCGCCTGAAATTCTCCCTCAGGATGGAACGGATCACCTTCACAATATTGGTTTTACTTTCACAGTCACTGTGGAAACCAAGAACATTCAGGGCGTTAATGGCATTTTACCTCTCCATCCAGCCTCTTCCTTGCCTGTAACATCTGAACATGAACTTCATTAAGACTAAATTTTCTGCCTTTTCAATTTGGGGTTAAATTTAATGGAGTTAAATTTCTCCTCTAATTAATCTATCTTCACCCCCCCCGCCCATGTTGCTGTTCTTGGGAGCTACTTAAGGAGTAAGTTCCTTGCAAGTTAACTTTCATCTAAACCACAACTGTGGCAGTGGAAAATAAAAATCACTTTTCAAAATGAAATTACCCTATCTTATTTCCATTACTTATTTCCATTCCATAAACTACAAAGTTTATGAACAGTAAAATGACCCCAACAGTACCTGCAACATAACTGAAAAATAGTTTCTGGCCGCCCTTCTATCTCCGACTTAGTGTGGATCAGCTCCCATATGGAATTGTTTTCTGTTCCTATTAAAAAAAAAAAAGGAATAGGCAAAACTAAATCAAAACACAGTGACTCCAAAATAAAAAAAAAAAACCAAAAAACCAGACACACGCAATGAATCCACATAATCTCCAAGATTTTTGCTAGAAAGACCTGTGAGGAATACCAAGAGATGAGGTGACTTTTAGCCAAAATTTCTTTCCTTTGAGTGCCATTATGTCCTCTGAATTTCATTTAAACTATACTTGTAGCTGTAACAGACACCTTCAAAAATATCTTTAAGAAGTTGTAGGTATATTGTATAGACATACTGATTATCTCCTAATTGTTTTACCATTTTTCTTGCCTTCTTTTTTTTCCCACTACTTAACTCTAACTAGGCCCTTCGATTCTCCACTCACTTGTCACTTCCTGGCCCATGTTTCTTCTCCTCTTCTGCTAACCTTCTTCCTAGGCCCACTTGGCATTAGAAAGTGACAACACTTCTCAGTATCCAAGATTCCAGACAAAGCATGAGCCATGCTCTGCAAACAGATAAAGTGGGTGTGAGTATGTGATATGGGGGAAGAAGGGGTCAAGATAGACAAATCAAGGCCCAATCTTAACCATTTCCAAATAGTCTTTTCTACCCTTCCCCCAGACCAGCATACTAAGCTGTGTCCAGGATCTTGAAGAAAAGAGACTAAGGAAAAGCCAACCATACTATGTATGGAACCCAAAGTCTTCTTGTAAATCTTAGCTCACTGCTGTGCCCCACACCCTGCCCACCGTCTCCTAAACTATTATCCTATACTTATCCAAATTTTCACAGTCACATTACAAGAAAAAAGCCTTCTACAATCCTTGCCTCTGCCTCCTCACTTCTCAACCCTTTGTACTTTGGTTTCCAACATCGCCACTCAATTGAAACTGCCCTTTCCACATTTACTAAGGATCTCTTGACTGCGAAATCTGATGGTCTTTTCTCAGTCATCCTCCTTCTTAACCTTTGTAGCCTCTGACACTATTGACCATTCTTTTCTCTTCAGTGTTCTCTTTTCTCCTTAAGAAAATACAAAGGCCTTATTTATCAAATATGTAAAGAACTGCGTAAAATTTATAAAAATAAGAGCCTTTCCCCAACTGATAAATGATCAGAAAATATAAATCAGTTTTCAGATGAATTCATCAAAGCTGTATCTATAAGCCATATGAAAAAATATTCTAACTCATTATTGATTGAAAAGATGCAAATTAAAAGAATTCTGAAGTATCACATTAGATTATCTGATAGGACAGAAAATGACAAATGTTGGAGGGGATGTGGGAAAAATGAGACATTAATGCACTGTTGGGGAAGTTGTAAACTGATTCAACCATTCTTCAGAGCAATTTGCAACTATGCCCAAAGAGCTACATACCCTTTGACCTAGCAGTACCACTACTAGGTCCATTCCAAAAGAGATAAAAAAGGAAAAGGACCTATATGTACAAAAATATTTATAGCAGCTCTTTTTGGAGGGTAACTAATTAGAAATTGAGAGCATGCCCATCAATTGGGGAATGGCTGAACAAATTGTGGTACATGATTATGATGGAATACTATTGTATTATAAGAAATGATGAGCAGGATGTTCTCAGGAAAATTTAGAAAGATTTGCATGGGCTGGTGCAAAATGAAATGTAGTGTGTACAGAGTAACAGCAATATTGTAAGTTGATCGGCTGTGAATGACTTAGCTATTCTCTAAATACGAGGATACAAGACAACTCTGAAGGACTTAGGACAAAAAATGCTATCCATCCCCAGAGAAAGAATTGATGATAGATGAATACAGATTAAAGAATACTTTTTTTAACTTAATTTTTCTTGAGTTTTCTTTTGTTTTCTTTCACAACATAACTATTATAGATGAAAATTTTTTAAAATCATACAAAGAATGAGGTTTTGATGTACATGACAGTTTGATGAGACCACAGAAGAAAAAATCACATGGAAATAGAGAGGATCTCTTCTACCTATTCCCCTAAGAAAGTTTCAGCCACACACACAATATATAATCATTATGCCATCATGCTAAATTTATTTTTAGAATTATTCAGAATTCACAAGACTATACAAATATGAAAGAAATTTACATACTTAAACTTTTAAATGATGATTTTTTAAAAAATAAGTTTGTAGCATTTATACTTCTGAAGTTACTAAAAGCTTAAAACTGCACTAATACTTTAGGGACACCTTGTATAAATTCTGGTTTTAAAGTTCTTCACAGCTGGGTTCCAACCTATCTTTCCAGTCTCACTTTACAGTACTCCCCTTGAAACACTCTCTGGTCCTACAAAACTGGCCTTCTCCCTCTTCCTCACACACAGTATTATAATCCTCGTGCCTAGAATGCATTCCCTCCAACTCACAGCATGCCTCATTTCCTTCAAAATGCAGCTCATCACTACTTCCTTCATTAACCCTTTCCTGATGCCCTAACTACTAGAGGTTCTTCCCACCAAAGTCACTACATTATATACATATATATGTATATGTATGTGTATGTGTATATATGTATGTATATATGTACATGCACATACATACACACATCTTGAATGTATGGACACACACATACATGTCCATGGTATTTGACCTGAGTAAATGTAAACTTCTTGAGGGCAAAGACCTCTTGCTTCACTGAATCCCCATATGCCTAAGTCAGTGCCTGGAACATGGTAGGTGCCTAAAAAATGCTTGACTGAAAATAACAACAGCTTTATGTAAGTATTATTACCTTATTTTACAGATGAAGAAATACATTCAGAGAGGTCTAAGTAACTTGCCTTCAGTAATACCAGAAGTATTAGATCTGAGATTTAAATTGAGATCTACTGGCACCACTTTATAGCCGACTTTATACAAGGCTATAATCCATCACTGAGACATCAGTCCTTTAGAAAGGAATTGTAAACATTTCTCATTATTGGGGCTTGGGGGAGTGTTGAGTGGAGAGAAAAATCTATCTAGCAAAAATGTTCTGACATAAAAGATTTTCTCATGTTTAAAAGTTGAATTTAGAAACTACTTAAATAAAAATAAATTTATACATTGCATGTCAAGTTATGCAGCAGAGAACCAAAGGTTAACCATAAAAATAATTAGCCATAGTAGCAAAAATGAGGAAAGTGAAAGATGCTTACAAAGTAGAATCACCCTTTGACAACTGACTTTGCCAATATTAAAAATAGTCAAATTTATAACTGACTCTACAGTGGACATTTTCTTGGCCTAGGAGTCAGAAAGCCTCATCTTAGCTCTACCATTAGCTAGTTGACTTCCTTCAGCCATCTGGGCCACAGCTTTCTTTTCTGTGAAAAGATGGTTTAATTTAGTTGGAGTCTAAGGTCCTTTTTAGCTCAAAAATTCTTTTGTTCAGAGAAGCTTTCTTTTCTTTTTCCTGCTACTGTATTATGTGGGATTTTTTTTTTTTACCTGCTGCATTTCCCAGTCTGACTTGAAGAGCAGATAAGGGAATTAGCCACCGGAATTTGAATGGGTCCAAGTCACCGTGAACATGTGAAGGTCGGGAACTGGAGGGCTACAAATGGAAAAACCATGAAAAGGAAATGAACGTTTTTGTCAAGGAAGAGCTGCCTATATTTCCTATCTGCAGTGAACTTTACCTTGCTTCTATTTCATCACTCAACAAATGGGGATGGAGAGGACTAAGAGGGAATAAGCACATAGAGCATGCCTACTGTGTGCCCCACACTGTGCTAAGTGCTTTACAAATATCTCATTTGATCCTCACAACAACTCCAGCAGGTAGGCACTGTTATTATTCCCATTTTAGCTTTGAGGAAACAAGCAGAGATTAAGTGACTTGCTCAGGGTCACAAAGTTGTCAAGAGTCTGGGGCTAGATTCAAACTCGGGTGTTCCTAACTCCAGACCCAGGGCTCTACCCACTGTACCACCTCACCACCTATAATATTGATGAAGCTTCTACTATGCTCAGGGTGAGAAAGAACTAAAAGATGAATAGGACATGGCCCCTACCCTACAGGAGCTTCCAGCCTATATGAATAGGAAGGACACACACACACACACACACACACACACACACACACACGGACATCCTGGATTGAGCAGGAGTTCATGTAAGGGAGTAGCAAGAGATAAACATAGAAAAGCAGATTACAGTTAACTTTTGGAAAGTCTTGAATGCCATATTAAAGAATTTGGACATTACCCTATAAACCCTCCAGAATCATTTAAGATTTTTGAAAAAGAAAAAGAAGACAAATTGCCAAAAGAAATGCTTCCCTCAGTGGTTCAGTTTTCCACAAGTAAATAATTTACCTTTCATTTCCTTTTTAAAAGAAAAATGGTAAACAGTTCTTCAGCATTGAAACACCTGAGTAAAACCTTGAGTAAAAGTAAAAGTTCAAGGGCATTGTCTCGGGGTTTTTTTTTCATTGTTTCCACTAAGATTCGAGATCTTTTATTTCTCCAAAAGATTTTTTTTTTGTATTTTGATTGCTATAGCACCAAATCTGTATCATTATTTTTATCATATTGGTATGGCTCAGTCATGAGCTCTGAATATCTCTCCATATTCAAATTCTTGAATTTTTTTAAAGAATGTTTTGGAATCATGTATGTGTGTATGTATCCTCCCTTATGACTAGGAGTATTTTCCAAAGCTCTGTCTTCAATCTTCTCTAATTCCTGTATACTTTCTCTCAGTGATTTAATTCAGTTCCCTCCCTTTAAAAGAGTTTAATTATCATTTCTATGAAGATGATTCCAAGATCAACATATCCATGTCCAATCTCTTTCCTGAGTTTTAGTGCCACATCACCAGCTGCTTGCTGGACACTTCAAACTGGATGTCCTGGCTATATCTCAAATTCAATATGATCAAAACTGAACTCATTATGTTCCCTGTTCCTCACCCCCAACTTCTCCCTCTTCCAAACTTCCCAATTCTGTCAATGGCATCATCATTTTTCTCCTCTCATGGGTTCATAACTTCAGCATCATCCTCAGTTCTTCTTCACCCCACACATCTAATCATTTGCCAAATCTTGTTTCTACCTCCACAGCACCCCTCACATCTAATCCTCTATTCAAACAGAGAGCACCATAGTTCAGGCCCTCATCATCTCTCCTCCAGACTAATGTAATGGTTTCCTAATTGGTCCCGCTCCATCAGGTCTTTGCCTATTCTAGTCCATCTCCCACATAGCTACCGAAATTATTTTCCTTAAGCTCAGTTCTGACCATGTCACTCTCCTAATCAAGACACTCTAGAGATTCCTGATGCATTTTGGATAAAATACAAACTTTTAAAAGTCCTTCATAATCTGGATCCAACAGATCTTTTCAGCCTTATGCATTATTCTTTCCCATACTTTATGGTCCGCCTAAACTGGCCTTTTCCGTCTTCTATGGGACTCCTTCTCCAATCTCTATGCTTTTGTACTGACCATCTGCCACGTCTAAATGAACTCCCTCTTCACCTCCACCTCACACAATTCCTCACTTCCTTCAAGCCCCAGCCCAGCCTTCTACAGGAAACCTTTCCTCATCTCCGTAACTGCTACTACACTTAATCCATAACACTTTGTGTTTATTTTTATGCATTCTGTACTTTTTATTATTTGTTGTATATTCATATATGAACATATTGTCTCCTCCAGGAGAATATCAGTTCTTTAAGGATAAAGGTTATTTAATTCTGTGTTTATGTACAAGCTCTCAGGTATGCCTCACAAATAAAAGACACTAATGCTTGTTAACTGATTGTCTCAAATGTCAAAATGGGCAAAGCAGCCACCATTTCAAATGAGGATAATATTATTTGACCTGCTACTTATGTAACCATTATTAATATAAGAAGTAAACTTAGAAGAGTTTACCATTAGATGATAAACCATTTTTAGTTTTAAGTAGTCTATAATAACAGTATTTGTGTCTGCTTTTGTTACATGTTATCTCACTACCTAGCGTGAAATATGTCATCATACTTTTTGTCAATGATGCTGTTACTTAGCAGCCAAGAACTAGGCTCTTCCTTGGCACTGTAGCAAACACTTGAAGCATAAGGGGGTACACAGGAAGAGGAAGAAGCTTATTTATCCTTCTTTTAGCCTATTATAGTCTGGCATAAATAGCGACCACTCTTCCCTTCTGTGACCTTGTCAGAGTTCAAGAAAGCCCCAGTGAAAATACAGTTTCTAAAGCCAAAAGGTAATGTCAACAGGAAAAAGACCTGCCAGATGTATTAATTATCTCAGCTATAATCAGGTCTAAAAGCTAACTGAATGTTAGTTTGATTCAGGAGACTGGCCTGTAATGAACCATTAATAAGGAAAACTTACAGATTTCACAAATATGGTTAAATTTAATGAACATTATATTTTATGTGAGTGAATAAGTCCTAGTTGGCCAATATTTTGTTGCTATGGAGGCATAGTCCACACTGGTGAATATTAGTCAGGAGTGTGTGTGTGTGTGTGTGTGTGTGTGTGTGTGTGTGTGTGTGTGTGTGTGTGTGTG
>CM053584.1:313980268-314018758 GCA_028627135.1 Pseudochirops cupreus | reverse complement strand
AAACTTAATAATAGATTTTACAGGGTTTCTTGACAGTGATAAAATTTTAACTCTGTATTTATGAACCAGACATTGGTCTTTATCAATCATCACTATTTTAAGAAATAACAATATGTTGCAAAGTCCCATCAATACAGATTGAAACCAGAGCAAATGGAACAGACTGACACGTTGCAATAACTCAGAGAAACAAGGGCGACTCAATTAGCTTCGTGCTTAAAGGAGCATGTGGGCACCCCCAGGGACCTAATGTCAGTCCTTACTTATGGTTCTAGAGAGGTATAATAATGGCAGAGTGGAAAGAACCCTGGACTTGGTGGGAGAAGAGAGGGCTTGAAGCTTAGCCCAAACTCACTGGTTGTGAGACCTTGCACAAGTGGGTTCATTTCTCTGATGCTCAGTTTCCCCTCTGCTAGATCCTAGTACACAACTGGCATCTAAGACTTAACTGGAGAAGAGGAATTCCTCTATATCAACAGTTCTCAACCTGGTGGGTTATGTTCAATTTATATACATCCTGCATATTAGATATTTACATTATGATTCAAAACAGAAGCAAAATTAAAGTTATGAAGTAGCAACGAAAATAATTTTATTGTTGGGGGTCACCACAACATGAGGAACTGTATTAAAGGGTTGTGGCATTAGGAAGGTTGAGAACCACTGCTCTATATGCATTAGGATATAAGTTTAATATTTTGTGAGTTCAGGGATTAGGGCCCTATCCAGTTGCCTCCTGACTCTTCTTGAAGAAAAGAGGCAGGGTGGTGCAGGGCAAAGAATGAAACACCAACTCAGGGTCAAACCTGCTTCCTCCACTGTGATTTTGGGCAAATACCTCTAACCTGCTGGACTCAGTTTTCCTAATATAAAATGAGGGGACTGGATGAAGCTCCTTGCTGCTTTACTTCTGTGGTCACGTAACTTAGAGATCGTTTAGAGGATTGTTGTGAGAGAAGTGCTTTGTGGAAGTTGAAGTGCCATGTAATCACATGGGAGCTCATGTTATTATTATTATTTTCACTGTGGCTCAGTGTTTAATTTGGCAGTAACATTTCTTTAAAAAAAAATTGCTTCTTATATAGAAACTTTTTAAAATGTCCTGTTTAAACACACACACACACACACACACACACACACACACACACACACACACAGTTTTAAGCTTAAGTAAAATTACTTTAATTAAGCTGTCTCTTAAGTGGGGACCTAGGAGACTGGGGCCTTGGTCAGTAATAACACTTGTGGGACATGAAACCTCCCCAGTGACCACTTACCCTTACCCAGGAGTGGGGAACCTGCAACCTTGAGGCCACAATTGGCCTTCTAGATCCTTAGTTGTGTCCCGTGTGACCTCAAGGTCGCAGGTTCCCCACCCTTGCTACCTCCTGCTAGCATTTTAAAGAAGGTAAAATCTACTTAAAATTGATTGAGAGAGTTTTGCATTAATAGAACTTTGTACAGGAACATCTGGAATCTTGTGAAGGGTAGAAGAAGCAAGAGGGCAGAGGTAACACAAAATAGTGTCATGAAAGAGTAACAAAGTGGTCTGAGAGAAAGTTAGTAGGGGAAGGTTTGGTTAGACCCCTCCTGTATTTATTTGGGGGCGGGGGAAGGGGCATGGAGCTGCAAGAGAATTCTAATTGTATTGATTGGGAACACATGTTTAGCTGCTGCCCCTCTCCCTGCCCCCATTGTATTGATTGGGAACACATGTTTAGCTGCTGCCCCTCTCCCTGCCTCCCCCTTGTAGTGGCCTCTCTTATTGGGTGGTTTCCAAAAGTCTCAGGCAGGAGTGATTTCTCCTGTTTGGCTTCCATATTATGAAAAAGGAGCAGAGATTCACTTTCTCCCCTCTGTTTTGCCTGAAGAGAGTATTTAACTACAAATGCAAGAGAAAGGTGTCTCTGGTTTTAGCGTTTACCTGTGGCTTCACCACAGAGGCAGGGAGGCAGCCCACTGCCACCAGGACTGAGTCCAGGAAATAAACACCTGTGCCTTACTGCCCAGCCTCGAATCATGTCTTCCTGTGAGGGCAGGAGGGGAAAGAAAGTGGTGGTTGTGGTGGTTGTGGTGGTGGTGATGGTTTGGCTTCATTTTGGAGGTTCATGTGGCAGGGTAACTGAAATTTGGGGGCTTGCCTATTGTATCACTTGTCTCTGTGGTTACCCTGTTGTCATCTTGAATTAGTAGTCGAAGCAAAATACTAGCCAGGGTCAGACTGGCATATTCCTGGCCCCTGTAAAAGGCATAAGAAGGAAATTATACAACAGTGGAATGGGACACGTAGAGATAGGTTCAGTAAATTTCTTTCCCTAAGATCTCAGTATTAATAGGATTTAGAGCTGGAAGAGACCTTAGACCAGTGGTTCTCAACCTTTCTAATGCCATGACCCTTTAATACACATATGTGGGCGTATCTGCATGTGGGTGGACCCACCTGGAGACGGATAGAGAAGCAGTGTCTCGGGTCCTAATACCATTGGAAATATGTGTTTTCTGATGGTCTTAGGCGACGTCTATGAAAGGGTCGTTAGACCCCCAAAGGGGTCACAACCCACAGGTTGAAAACCGCTGCCTTAGACATTATCCAGTCAAATATTTCATTTTACAGATAAAGAAAGTGATTCTCAGAGAAGTTAAATGACATGTTCCATCTCTCTGCTCTTTTTTGGAGACATGGGGGTCCATGAGTGTGGAATGTTATATATAAGATCATACTTTTTCAATGTATTGATGTATTTTGCTGAATTTTTTCTTTCTTTTTTCTTTTTTTCTAAAAAAACCCTTTATAATAAGAATTGTTTCTTTGGGAGAGAAGAAAGGGAAATCTAAATGATATAAAAACAAAAAATATAAAAATTTATTTTATTAAAACAAAACTCTTCTGAAGTTCCACTTGAGGTAGTACAGTCGAGTTGTTGGAGGGCTGGCTCTGCCATCTCTTGCCTGCCTTACTGTTACAATCGTCCTCTTTCTCTCCAATCCATTCTCTACATCCATGGTTCTCAAATTGTAGAGATCCAGAGATCCTGGGGGTGGGGGAGATGTCCTCTAAGACCCTCACAGGGGGATGAAAACTATTTTCACAATAATACTTAGATGTTTTAATTTCTAGTATGGAAAATATTAGTTGATATGACCCATATAAACAAAAGTTCTTTGGTGGAGTTCCCAATAATTTTTTAAGAGTGTAATCTTAAAATCCAAATGTTTGAGAACTACTGACCCACATACCTGCTAATTTGATATTCTCGGATCACAGGTCTGACTGTGTCATAAAGCCCGAATGGCTTCCAGTTGCCTTGAGTATAAAATGTAAAATCTCTTGAATTTCATAAGAACATAGATGTAGACCTGGAAGGGACCCAAGAAGTCACCTAGTTCACCTCCCTCCTTGTACAGATGAGGAAATTGAGGCCCATGGAAGTGAAGTCAGTTACGTATAGTTAAACAGGAAGAAAGCATTAGAGTAGGGCTTTGAACCCTGGTCATTTAGCTGCAGAGTGCTCCAGCCTCCTGTCTGGCTTATCATACATCACTCTCCTCCATACCTTCTGTAATCCAAATAGTCCACCTTGCTGTTCTCTTCTCCCATTCACGTGTCTCTGCAAAGGCTGCCCACCATATTCCCCACCTCCACTTGGTAGAACGGTCTAGCTCGAGGGCCCCTTTCTAGCTGAACCCTCTCCTGTTTCTCCAGCTGCTTGTACCCTTCTCTTTGTATGGATTGTAATAGTAATCATAATAATAGCTAGCATTTACATAGTGCTTTAAAATCTGCCAAATGCTCTACACATGTTGCCTCCTTTGATGCTCACAACTCTGTGAGGTAGGCGCTGTTATTATCCCCATTTTATAGATGAGAAATCGGAGCAGATAGAACTGCTAAGTGACTTGTTTAGGGTAACACAGCTATTAATGTCTGAGGCAGATGTGAAGTCAGGTCTTCCTGATGTTACCAGGCCTGGTGCTGTGTCCACTGAGCCACCTGCTGTCCTCGGAGTTAGATGCAGAGGGTACAAAGAAAAACGAAGAGTCTCTGCTTTCAAGGAGTTTATTTCAATTGGGGAAAAATGGCATGGGTACAAGTATATACAAAATGCCTGCTTCTTAGAAGGAGCTAAGTAAGGTCCTACAGCTAATGGGTGGAAGAGCCCACCCTCCTTCTTCTGTGTGTGGTGCTCATCCCACTGTGTCTGGCTGCCAGGGGACCCTAATTGGCTTGAAGATCTGATTGTAACAAGTCTGTGTGCACTGTGTAAGTAGAGGATAAGCATATTTTTATACAAGCCAGAATTCAGCCTCTACTTGGTTCTGCTTAATAAATAAAACATGTATTTAAAAATAAAATTTTAGCTAATATGCATAAGTGGAAAAGTTATGACAAAAGGAAAACCTTAAAGTTCTGTGATTCTGTTATAACTACTTAAACTTTGAAAAGTCAGGACAGGACTCTGATTATGACATTGGCCAGCAGGCAATCTACAAGCCCTTATTTGGTGCCTAGTATGTGCCAGCCATTGTTTGAGGGGTCCTAGGGAAAGACATATGGACTTTGGGGGTAGTCTCCTTTGGGGGGAAACTTCCTGTCTTGTGATGTTTTTTTATTTCTGTAATAAAACTCAGCATAGGCTTAGCTTACCCGCCAGATAGATATGTTAAAAGTTCAGTACAACATAGAGCCCAACCCTCCTTAGACTGAGCCTGCCAGCTGAAGATGGAGGAATAGCTATGTTGTGTTTTTTTTTTAAGTACTGTATTTTTTTCAAGAGGCCTGGGTTCAAATTCCAGCATTGACTCTTATTAATTGGGACCCAAGGTATATGGTGGGCAGCTAGGTGGTATAGTGGATAGAGTGCTGGGCCTGGAATCAGGAAGAATCATCTTGAGTTCAGATCTGGCCTCAGACACTTACCAGCTGTGTGAGCCTAGGGAAGTCACTTAACCCTTCTTGTCTCAGTTACCTCAACTTTCTGATGAGCTGAAGAAGGACATGGCAAACCATTCCAGTATCTTTGCCAAGAAAACCCCAAATGGGGTCACAGAGAGTCGGGCATGGCTGTATGACTGTACTTAATTTCATCTGAGCATAATGCATTTGTATCCTCGGTGTCTAGCACCATGCCTGGCACAGAGTGGACACTTCATAAATGCCTGTTGATTATGCCACTTCCTTCACATGGTGGCTGTGAAAAAAGGGGTCTGGGAACCTTAAAGGTTCTACTTTAAGTGCAAGTAGCTGTTATTTCTCAGGGAGAAGAGTTGCTCAATCATTTGTTATCAGTTTAACTCTTTAATCCCATAACTTTTCTTATCCCCATGTGCTTTTTATGAGTTGGATATCCTTTCAAAGCCATTTCCTAGTATAAATATGTTTATGTTGAGATAAGGTTGCTTAAAACTCCACATCAAAAGAAACAACAACAACAAAAGAGTACAGAGAATCTTTTGTCAATGTGGTCATTGCAGGTGTTGGCTTATGGAGGTTTGTGGGGAAGGAAGAGAGATTCCCAGTTAGTTACTGAGGTTGTGTTTTCTTTGGCATGTTTCATTGGGAAGGGCAAAAGCACCAGCTTTCAAAAGTAGTAAATCTAGCTAAAAGAATAACTCAGCAACTTGTTCCCACTATTTAATTTATATTAAATGCAGC
This sequence comes from Pseudochirops cupreus, assembly GCA_028627135.1. Classification (NCBI taxonomy): domain Eukaryota; kingdom Metazoa; phylum Chordata; class Mammalia; order Diprotodontia; family Pseudocheiridae; genus Pseudochirops; species Pseudochirops cupreus. The sequence goes on along the minus strand of CM053584.1, from coordinate 314,013,105 downwards.
TGTAGCCCCCCTCTCCTTGTGAAAATGAGAGATGGTTCAATATCTCTGTACAAAGATGAGGCATACATAATGTTTCATATGGAATCTCTAGTCTCTGGCAGTCTGTCTAATCCTTTGTATTCTTAGTACTTTGATGCTTGTATCTGTTGACAGTGACTTTCCTCGGTCTGTGAGTTTTATTTGTGCAGTGACATCCTATATTTCTATCAGGAAATATACTTCCTTAGTTAAAGCTTCTCAACTAAATCCTGAGAAAAGTGTACGGTGATACTATTGTAGATCTAATGATTTAAGGGATCTTAGAGGCCGTTATGGTCCAAACCTCTCATTTTATTGATGAGGAAACTGAGTCCTAGGGAAATTATGTGACTCTCCCTCTGGTCATACAAGTGGTAATTTTCAGGGATGGAATTTGAACCCAGGTCCTCGACTCCAGAGCCATGCATATTCTTTATCATCATATAGACAAGTTATTTGCAACTATTAACATAGAATCCAAAGAGGTATAAAGATGAGCTGCAGAAAAGGGTGGATGGGGGGAAATGGAGGCATCCTGATGTCATGGAGAGAGTACTCCAAGAGACTTGGTGCAAGTTCTGGCTTTGCTATTTAATAGCTGTGTGAACTTGTTCTTGTCACTTCTTTGTAGGCTTTGGTTTCCTTGTTTGTGATGTGATGGGATTAGACCAAAGTGGTAGGCCCCTTCTTGACTCTAGCATTCCATGACTTAGGCCCTAGAAAGGCGTGTACTTATGCACAGACTTAACCTTGAGGCAAAAGCACATGCACTGCTCCTTGCCTCCAGCTGATGCATTTTCTTTTTTAATGTCTGTCTTTAAGCAATAATCGAAGAAAAATGTGGCACGTGAATGAAAATTTGGATTAAAAAATAAATAACCAGCAAGGGTTTGAGAAAGTATCTTCTTGCCTCCTTTTGTAGCATATCAGTAACCTTGTTTGTTAGGATCAAGATGTCATTCTAGTGGCCTAACAGCTGACCTTTAAATGTAATTATTTAGAAATTTTTCATTACATATTATTTTCCTGACCAAGACTTTCAATTGGGGGAAAAGGACAGTTATTATTTTTTTTTTGCAGATCAATTGAGGCTTTTAGTTCACACCATTATTCTGAAAAGGAGAAGCTTATTCTCTGATGTGGCTTTGTGTCTCTATGCTGTATTAACCTTTTGCATTCAAAAAGCTCATCTCTGTCTGAGTTGTCATTAAGACATTAATCAGTCCTTAGATACACACATTTAAGGGTTTGCTGTTGTGTTTGACCTTCATTCTTGAAGAAGACCATGACATCAAGGAGATGATGACATGACTTGCATTTGACTTTGATTTGAGTGAGGCAAGGCTACGCAGTCACCAGCCCCACTTTCTCCTCCAGAGCCATCTGGGTCCAGTGGCCAAATATTCATCAGGATGATTGGAGATGGCCCAGGATACAGTGGGAGACCCTGGGCCTTTTAAGCTAAGGTCTTTTCAGATTCTCACTTTGAGTGAGGTAATGCCTATTCAGTGAATAGTTCTCTTTTAAGAAGTGAGTCAAGGGATAGCCCCTTTAATTAAAAAAAAAATCAAACTGGGAGGGGAAGATCCTCAGAGTTGCTGGCCAGAAGAGAAATAGTTACTATTTACTGAGCCACTTTGCTAAACACTTCTTAATTGGGCATCCAGGTGGGCAGAGCCAAGATGCAGGCAGGAACTTACCTCAGTCTCCCAAATTCCCCTCCAAATAGCCTTAAAATAATGTGCCAAATAAAATCATGGAATTGTAGAACCAACCAAAGGTCAGGGTAAAATGATTTTCCTGCCCAAGATAATGCATGAAGTCAGCTGGGAAGGTCTGTCATACCCAGGGGTTGGCAGGAGTATAATGCAGACTGAGCTCCAGCATTATCAGCAGCAGGCCCTGAAGGTGACTGCCTCAATGGTATTAGCTTCTGGAGCTCTCAGCCTACAGAGGGTAAGGAAGTTGCAAAACTGGCTGGAAAGAGATTACAAGGGACCCTTTGCTGGCGCTGGGTTGAGGATCTTGTTGCATTCCCAGGGTGAAGAAGAACACTAAAACTTGCAGCAGAGAGGTATAGGGGTCTTGGTCACAGTTCCAGGGTGGAGAAGAGTGTTTGTGGTGGCTCACAAGGGAGTAGGGGTCCTGGTCTTAGTTGCAAGGCAAAAAGGAGCACTAGCACTTGTGATTGCAGGAGAGCAGGGGACCTGATCACAGTTCCAGGGCCAAGTGCTGGCTACAGGGCTATCAGAGAACAAGGTTCCTTCCTAGGTAAAGACCAGAGTACAGGCAAGGAAAGCAGTGACCACGCCTTTCTTTAGATCACCCCATCTTGGAAGCAGTGGAAACTTATAGACCCCCCAGAACTGGCTCTGAAAGCAGCAGCACGAAAAACCCTGAAACTTGGGACAGTGCTCCTTTTACCCTGGGAGCAAGGCCAAATTTAACATAAAGTTAAAAGTCAAGAAATAGGCTAGAAAATGAACAAACAACAACAACAATAGAGAACCTGACCATAAAAATTTACTGTGGTGACAGGAAAGATCAAGACACAAACTCAGAAGACAAGAATGTCAAAACAGCTATAGGCAAAACCTTAAAGGGGAAGAAAAATGTGAATTAGACATAAGCCCAACAAGAATTCCTGGAAGAACTAAAAAAGGATTTTTGAAATCAAAGAGGTAGAGGAAAATTGGGAAAAGAAATGAGAGTGATACAAAAAAATTATGGAAAAAGCAGCTTAGTAAAAGAGGCACAAAAAAAATAACACTAAAGAAAAATAACATCATAAAAAGAGAATTGGCCAAAGGGTACAAAAATTCACTGAAGAAAAGAACTTTTTAGAAAGTAGAATTGAACAAATGGAAAAAGAAGTACAAACATTCACTGAATAAAATAATTCCTTAAACATTAGAATTGGGCAAAGTGGAAGCTAATGACTCAATGAAACATCAAGAAACAATAAAACAATGTAAAAAAAAAGAAAATGTGAAATATCTCATCAGAAAAAAAACTGAGCTAGAAAATAGATCTTGGAGAGATAATTTGAGAATTACTGGACTACTTGAAAGCCATGATAAAAAAAAAAGAACCTAGACATTTTATTGCAAGAAAATATAAGAGAAAACTGCCCTGGTATCTTAGAATCAGAGGGTAAAATAGAAATTGAAAGAATATACTGATCCCCTCCTGAAAGATATCTCCAGAAAAAAACTCCTAGGAATATTATAACCAAATTCCAGAGCTCCCAGGTCAAAGTAAAAATATTGCAGGCAGCCAGATAACAAGATTTAGCAGTTTCCACATTAAAGGAGTAAAGGGCTTGGAATATGATATTTCATAAGGCAAAGGAGTGAGAATTACAACCAAGAATCACCTACCTAGCAAAACAGAGTATGATCTGAGTATAAATAGAGTATAAATATTTAATGAAATTAAGGACTTTCAAGCAATCCTGACTTAGATTAGAGCTGAATAGAAATTTTGTCTTTCATATACAAGATGCATAAAAAGTTAAACATGAAAGAAAAATCATAAGAGATTCAGTAAGGCTAAATTGTTTACATCCTATATGAGAAGATGATACTTATAATTCTTAAGAACTTCATCATTTTTAGGGCAGTTAGAAGGATTATATGCAGATAGAGGGCACAGATGTGAGTTGACAGTGATGAGATGATTTTTAAAAATAATACAAAGGGATAAGATACCTAGAGAATCCTAGAAAATCAACTAAAAAGCTAGTTGATATAATTAACAGCTTTAGTAAAGTTGCAGGATATAAAATAAACCCGCATAAATCATCAGCACTTCTGTATTTTACTAACAAAACCCAGCAGCAAGAGATAGAGAAATTCCATTTAAAATAACTGTAGATAATATAAAATACTCGAGAGTCTACTTGTCAAGACAAATCCAGGAACTATATGAACGCAATTACAAAATACTTTGCACAGAAATAAAAACAAATCTAAAAACAGTTGGGAAAATATTAATTGCTTATGGGTAGGCCAAGCCAATGTAATTAAAATGACAGTTCTACCCAAATTAATTTACTTATTCACTACTATGCCAAAAAAAAAAAACTACCAAGAAATTATTTTATAGAGCTAGAAAAAATAAGAACAAAATTCATCTGGAAGAATAAAAGGTCAAGAATATCAAGGGAATCAGTGAAAAAAGATGTGAAGGAAGGTGCCCTAGCAGCACCAGATCTCAGACTGTACCACACAGCAGTAATCGTCACAACAGTCTGGTACTGACTAAGCAGGAGGCAGTGGACCAGTGGCATGGATTAGGCACACTGTACGCTGTAGGGAACAACCATAGTAATCTAGTATTTTATAAATGCAGAGGTCCAGACTTTGGAGACCAGAAATGACTATGTGACAAAAATTGCTTGGAAAAGGGAAAGCATTTTGACAGAAACTAGACATAGATCAACACCTCACACCTTTTACCAAGATAAGGTCAAAATGGGTATATGATTAGGTAGAAAGAGTGATGTCTTAAGCAAATTAGGGGAGCATGGATTATTTTACCTGTCAGATTCATAGAAAAGTGAAGAGTTTGTGACCAAGCAAGAGATAGAGAGCATTTGAGGATATAAAATGGGTCATTTTGATCATATTAAACTAAAAAGTTTCCTTATAAACAAACTAATGCTGCCAATATTATAAGAAAAGCAGGAAACAGGAAAAAAAATTTACAGTTAATTTTTTTTTCAAATTAAAGACCTTCTTTTTCAAGTACATGGAGAACTGAATCAAATTTATAAGACTATGAGTCACTCCCCAATTGATAAATAGTTAAACTATATGAAAGACAGTTTTTGGAAGAAGATGTCAAGGTAATATGAAAAAAATGCTCAAAATCATTATTGATTAGAGAAATACAAATTAAAGTAACTCAGGTTCCACTTCACACCTGTCAGATTGGCTAATGCGACAGAAAAGGAAAATGACAGGTGCGGGATGGGATATGGAAAAATTGAGACACTAATGCTCTGTTGGTGGAGTTGTGAATTGATCCAAAAATTCTGGAGTACAATTTGGAACTAAGTCCAAAGGGATATGAAACTGCATACTCTTTGACTGAGCAATACTACTACTACGTCTTGTCTCCCAAAGACTATTTTTTAAAAAAGGAAAAAGACCTATATGTACAAAAATATTTATAGCACCTCTTTTTGTGGTGGCAAAGAATTTAAAATCAAGGGGATGTCCATCAGTTGGGGAGAGGCAGGACAAGTCATGTGATGGTGATGGAATTCTGTTATTCTATGAAAACTGATGAGCAGGATACTTTCAGAAAAACCTGCGAAGACTTATATGAACTGATGCAGAGTGAAGTGAGCGATTCAGGAGAACATTGTATACAGTAACAGCAATATCATATAATGATCAAGTATGAATGACTTAGCTATTCATAGCAGTACAGTGATCTAAGACAATTCTGAACGACTTATGATGAGAAATGGCTGACTGCCTCCAGAGAAAGAACTGATGTAGTCTGAATGCAGATTGAAGCATACTTTTTTACTTTCTTTATTTTTCTTGGGTTTTTTTGTCTGTGTTTTCTTTTGCAACATGGCTAATATGGAAATATGTTTTGCATGACTGCACATATATAATCTTTATCAAACTGCTTACTTTCTCAAGGAAGGGGAGAAGGGATTTGAAACTTAAATTTAAAAAACATATTAAAAAATTCTTTACACATAATTGACAAATTTTTTAAAAATAACTCCCTCCAAAAATAGGAAAACAAATATGCATCAGGAATAGTACCCATATTTTCTTCTCTGAACCAATTATGCCTTTAAAACCAAAGATCCTATGAGTGCATGAGATTAGAGATAGCTACTGGGATGATGGGGCTCATCTTGAGTAAATTTCAATAAAGCTCTGTTGAAATACCATTATTTTATTTGAAAGAATCAGACAATAGAAATACCAGGATGCATTTTTGCCATCTTTGATAATGAGGGATACTTCTATTTTAATCTTGAATTCTAAACTCTGCCTTTTAAGTAAGGAAATTGAACAGAAGGAGAGAAGCAAGGAAATGCGAAATGGCCCCATTTCACCTCCTGTTTAACACCTGGCCTGCCTTACTATAGATCAGATGCTTAGTACAAATGGAGACACTGGCCCCCTGAGTCAGTTGAATAGCTTATAATCTGCCGAGTAGAATAAAATCAACACTGAATTTTAATAATGTGTGGTGTGGCTACTGAATACCCTTTTTGTTCATTTTTTAATGAAATGGGGTGTTGTCATAGCAATATATTAAAAAGCATTACCTGTGCCTTCCAGCAAATGGTTCTAACTCACTTTACAAAGTGGTTCATAGTACAGTGAAAACCTGTACATCACACACTATGCATAATGTTGTTTCATTAACAACTTTCACTGTCATATAGAGAAGTTGTTTATAAACCTCTCTTTACTCAGTACTTCCTGGAAATGATTTAGAGATGAATTCACTTTTTTTCCATTCCCACCATGCTGCTGAAAGTCTTCCTTCCAAGGTCAGTAATGACCTCCTAACTGTCAAATCATTGGAGTCATAGGATTTAAAGGGATTAGCCATCCTCACCAACTATCAACTGATTGCTACTCCCAGGGTAAGGTGAGCCAGCCAGCTGAAACAGCAAGGCACCCTGCGTGAGAGATAGGAGACTCTGTTAGCCAGGCAAGTCAGGCAACTACCACCACCTTGATTATGGTCTCCCAGCAGGTTCTGATAGAAACAGCTCAGGACCTTTGGGAATGGCAGTACCCCCAAAACATTCAGATCTTCTTCCTGATAAGTTCCCACAGCCATCGAGAGGAGAAATTATTGTGAAGAAGGTATCTGCCTTCCTCATCACCAATAGCAAGTGCTGACCAACTGCCACTAACAAGCAAAAAGCCACTGGAGTTCTGGGAGTGGCAGCCATCCCTTCTATGGAGAAGGGGCCAGCCAACCCCATGTAACCAGCTGCTTCACACAGACCTATGGATGAGATTTGAATCCAGGTCCCAATTCCCAGGCGAGTACTCTTTCTACTATGCCTTGTTGCCTCCAGTGACCACTTGACCTGCTCATTCTTCTGGCTCTGTCTGCAGTATTTGATATCGTTGATTTCAGAGTTAGAGGACTTTTGTTGGAATGTCATGCCTACCTGCGTGACCTTCGATAGGTCAGTAAACCCCTTTGGGTCTCACTTTCCTCATGTGTAAGAGCAAGGAGTTGACTTGGTGATCTTGAAGGTTACTTCCAGCTCTTAAATCTGTGATCCTAGGGTCTCATGAATCTTATTGACACCTCTTCTTCCTTCCATCCCCTAAGTGAGGCTTCTTCTTTGGTCTTCTTACTTTCTATCCTTTCCTTTGTGTTCCTATCCACTCCTGTGACTTCAGTGATTCCCCTCTATTTGTATGCCTCCCAGATCAGTTATCTCTGCTTTCCCTGACCTCCAGAGCTGTGCCTTACAACTGCCAACTTTTCATTGTTAGCTTGTTTTTCTATCATTTCTTCAGATGGAACAGAAATCCTCATCTTACCCTCTGAAGCTTGTCCTTTCTCCTAATTCTTTTATTTCCATTAAGAATACTACTGTTCATGGTGGCTAGGTGGCGCAGTGAATAGAGTACTGACCCTGGAGTCAGGAGAACCTGAGTTCAAATGTGACCTCAGACGCTTAACGCTCACTAACCTTGTGACCTTGGGCAAGTCACTTAACCCCAATTGCCCTGCCTTCCCCCTCCAAAAAGGAAAAAAAACAACCACAGTACTGCTGTTCTCACTGTCTATCAGGCTTAGAGCCTTGGCATCCTTTATGACTCTTCCTTATCTTTTTATCCTTAAGTTGTCAAAATTCTTTTATTTTCACGTCTGCATTTTCTCACATCTAATTCCCTTTCCCCCCACTTCACAGCTACCACCCTGGTATGTCCTCTTACCTACACTCTTCTTTTTTCTTTCTGGAGGGCAATTGGGGTTAAGCAACTTGCCCAATGTCACACAGCTAGTGTTAAGTGTCTGAGGGTGGATTTGAACTGAGGTCCTCTTGCCTCCAGGGCCAGTGCTCTATTCACTGTGCCACCTAGCTGCCCCTTCACCTACACTCTTATAATTTTTATAATCTCTTTTCCTTGTCTCCATCCATCATATCATTTCCAAAGTAATCTTCTTAATACACTACTGGGGTCATATCACCATTGCTTTAAAATCATCTTTGGATCTCCATTGCCAGCAAAATAAAGAATAGGCTTATTATTTTGGCTTCAACCTATCTTTCTGACCTCATTTTATGGAATTATCCTGTTGTATGTAGCCAAAGTAGACTGTTTCCTTTTTTCAAAGTCCCTTTCTGCCCCTCCCTCCGCTTTTGCATTTACACATTATAGTCCTTCATGCCTGTAGCAAATTTCTTCTCCCCTACCCTAATCTTTCCAGTTGAACTCCTTTGTCTTCAAGGCCCACATCTGATGCCACCTCCTCTTTGACAACTTTGCTGATCTCTCCGGGCAGAAGTAATATTGCCCCTGAATTTTCCATGCCATTATTTTTCCTAGTTAATAGTGATTCATTCATAGACATTTATGAATTCAATGCATACCAAGCGGTAAAGATTTTCTAACTTGTATTATAATTGTTTGTGTATATTTTTTACCCCCCTTCCATTCTTATTCCCAAGACCACACATTCTTGCAGGCAGGAACACTTATTAACTTTTTATGTGTAGTGCTGCACATTTAATACATAGCTATTGGACTGAATCAAACTGATGAAAAATTAAATATCGCCCCTGCAAAGCAGGTAAAAGCAAACTTTCAAGAAATTTTATTCTAAAGAATAGCGTGAAGTATCTTCTTCAAATGATCCTTTAAGATATTTCGCATATGATGACATTCTATAGAAGATCTGGAGTTCAGAAAGGTTGTAACTGAGAGGATGGTGATTATGTAATGGAGTATTGCTGTGCATTTGCATTCTGCCATCTCTTGTAATACTATCCATTACGGAAATGAGTGGTTAAAAGAAAGTACCCTGGAGTGTAGTAACTACTTTTCACTAAGCTTTAGGGAACTGGCATGTTCCAGGCAAACAGCCAGTGGATATTTTCAGGGGGTACATGTCTACTCTCAAGGCTTATGAAAGGTCTTTTTTTTTCCCTCCACAGAAGCATGATTACTATAAGGAATCTCATTTGAAATCAGATTAATTTTATGCTCCCAATTTGCACCCCACAGTGGGCAGCCTTGGAGACAGATTTGTTGAAGATAGGAGAAGATAGCTAAAAATGAAATTACAGGATCTACTGCCTTAATACTGCCACTGTTGGTACTAGTCTTATTATCACAGGTGTAAAATAATTCTGTTCTCAAGGCCTCAGGAGTGATTTGTGGCCATGATGCCTTTGACTTCCATTAGACCATCCCTGAAGATGTCAGAATGGGGAAGGGAACCTGAGCTGTAACTGCAAGTTCATTCTCTCCCTTCTTTGAAGAAATTAGGAGACTGGTTGTAAAACTTTGCATATACTGGCAGACTCAGTTGTTGGTATATTGCTTACTTTTGCTGATTTTTTTTTTCCTGTTCTCACACTTTATTTTTTTATTTTTATTTTTTGGAGGGGGGAAGGCAAGGCAATTGGGGTTAAGTGACTTGCCCAAGGATACAGTTAAGTGTCAAGTGTCTGAGGGCTGCATTTGAACTCAGGTCCTCCTGACTTCAGGGCTGATGTTCTATTCCCTGTGCCACCTAGCTACCCCTCACACTTTATTTTAAGGGCGTACTCTTTGAGGGGGGTTATTCAAGAAGAAGGGATCTCTTTGGCAGTAAAGGTATTTTAAAATTAAAAGTAATTTATGAAAAAATGTAAAAAGGAAAATAGCTGGAGGTGAAAACTTGGAAAACTTTGATTGTGTGCTGCCCTTGGAGCAAATTGACTTTCTTTATATCCACAAAAAATACCAGTACTAGCTGTTTCTTTTAATTAACCCTTTCAGGGAAGCTACTTAACTTCTCTGTTGGTCCTCAAGATGTTTCCTTTCAATAACAAGGCGTAATAACTAATGCAGACTTCCTTGGAGATGATTCATTAAGTTGATCTGTTGTTCAAAGTAAACCTAAAGTAGGCTAGATTATGTCGCAGTTAGGAGAAAGGATATTAGACAGTCTTCAGATAGCCTGACTTTTTTTTGTAAGGGATACTGGGATCCCTTACAACTGGCTCTGTTTTTTCTCCAGAAGATCAGTCATTGTTGGTTAAACTGGAATTAAACTGTTTATTTATTTGGTAATGCAGAGTCTTTATGTTTCCTATACAAAAAGAGTTTAAATATATTTAAGTATAAGTTTTAAGTATATTGTAAATGAAGTATAGATAATGGATCGAATATTTGGCTTTGAAACACAGAAATATACAGAGACCAGAACACTCAGTTTTATTGCCTAGATTGACCATTTTTTGTTGTAATTGTTTTTTTTTTTTCATTTAATTTCATTTAATTTTTTTGTAATTGTTGTTTTTCTGGAGTTGAACCATTCTCAAAGGTAACATGGCATACGTCTAGTAGTCTGTATAGTACCTTTCTACTGCTTTCCAAAGGAAAAAAGTAGCATCAGTGTGCTGTTTCCATTGGAAATGCTTCCCAGAGTACTAGCATCATGAAGATTTGTTGAGGTTCACATTCATACACATGCCTGCAGAGAATCTCAAAATCTGGAAGGGATCTGAGAGGCATGTAGCTTAACCTATACCAGAACAAGAACCTCTGTATACAATAGGCCTGGCCAGTGACTGCCCAGCTTCCAGGTGATGTTCTATGGTGATGGGGAGTTTACCACCTACTGAGAATCCAATTCTACTTATGCATAGTTCTGATTGTTATGGAGGTTTCCACTACACATTTACATTCATCCACTAGGCTGGTAGTCTCATCGAGAAAGCCAGTAGCCCATTCTTGATGAAACCATGTTGGCTCTTAGTGATCACTATATTCCTTTCTAAATGGTGAGCAATCCACACCTTTAATAATACATCCTAAAAGTTTATAAGGAATTTGGGCTAAGCTCACCAAACCATAGTTTAAAGACTATTATACTATGTGACATTTTTTGGGGTGGGAGTGGGGACATTTGCCTATCTCCTGTCCTATTTTGCCTCCAATTCTTAGTCAATGGTTCAGTCATACAGCTGCTGTTCCTTTCAATCCCTGGAAGGATTTCTTTTGTAACTGGTAACTTGAACTCATTTAAGGGCAGCTAGGCCAACTCTCTTGCCATATTTAACTTAACTATAGCCATAATTTTAGATTTGAGAGGATATGGACTGCAATAGATAACTTAACAGATGGATATGTTCTTGAATATCAGAAAGTTGACTCTTCATTATCACAAGTATCTTCAGCATGGAAGATCTCTTGAGCTCAGTTCTGAGCTACAGTGGGGCTATGCTGATTGACTGTCCATACTAAATTTGGCATCTATATAGTTAGCCTCCAGGTGTAGGATGGAGAGAGAGAAAGAGCCACCAACTTGTCAAAGGAAAGAGTGAAATTACCCTAAGTAGGAAACAGTAGATCAAGTCCCTGTGCCAGTCCTTAATGGGAAAGATCCCTTGCATTTCCAACCTGAGCAAGATGGGGATATTGTCTTTAAAAAAAAAAGGTTGTAGTTAGCTTGTCAGCTTCCTAAATGACTTGTTTTTCCTGAGGCTGACTTGCTACATTTTAAATGAGGAATATGTGACTGTGGGTACATTGTGGTGTTGTGGGGAGTGCACTAAACTCAGAAGGAAGACCTGAGTTAGAATCCCACATCATACCTTTGCTAGCTGTGATCTTGGACAAGTCACTTAACCTCAGGAGGGCATAAGTTTCCATACCTATAGAAAGAGGTACCTACCTCACAATGTCCTAAAGGTTTCATATGAGATAAAATCTAAGAGCATTTTCAAATTTGGAAGGGTTTACAGACATTCCAGCTATTACTATTACCGCGGCCACTGCCACTGCTTCCACCGTCAGCCATTATCATCTCTACTATCTTAATTACTTTTTCTGGAAACATTACTATAATGTTTTCTAAACTTTTCTAAATATTTTCAGCTAAGAATTCTCTTGGTTGGAAATATTTTCTAAGCCTGAAATAGAGTAAGTGGATTCCTTACAGCAGAATAGAATTTATGGTACTCAGTATCCCTAAATGGATGGTGACACCATAAACTAAAATATAGCCATCAGATGCTGACTGAATTCAACATCTAACAAGATAAAGAAGGACTCTTTCACAGAGCAGCCACCAAAATCTCAGTGATGGTATTTAAATGGTTCTACTAATTATGTGATATACTCTTTTTTCAATTAATTTTATTTGGGTTTTAAAAGTTATGGAGAATATAAAAAGCTTCAGATTGTGATTTCTTGAATATGAGCAAAACAAATAAAAAACCTGCTATTTCCAAGAGAAAGAGGTTTTCTTTATTCAACCTAAAAAGGAGGTTGTCATGAAATTTTCAGATTGAAAAGTAATTGCACATATTCAAGGTTAGGAAGAGTCACATTAGTGACTCAGAACATGGTTTGCTAAAAACAACAACCTTATCCAGCTTGAGCTGAGAATCTGAGAAAAAGGGCTTAGTTATACTGAACAGTTTTGTTGTTGCACTTAAGAAGTTACTTTGGGCTCCTTGCAAATGGAGACATTTATGGCTACAATATAAGAAAATGGAATTTGTACTCATATGCAGATTTCTAAAGAAGGGAATCGCCACTTATAGCTGAGTATGAGATTCTAGCTATAAATAGGATCTTGTTACTGTTAATAAGGATTTGCCTTACAATAACTTTTAAAACTGAAAACTTTTTTGCCAATATTCCTATTTTTCAACAAGGATTTTTTTTAAAAGGTTAGATTGTTTTTGTATACACACATATGTAAACATTGTGTGTATGCAAATGTATTCCAGTATACAGGATATTTGTTTTGAGTTCTCTTAGAACAGTGGTTCTCAACCTTCCTAATGCTGTGACCCTTTAATACACATATGTGGGCGTATCTGCATGTGGGTGGAGACGCATAGAGGAGCGGTATCTCGGTTCCTAAGACCATCAGAAATGTGTGTTTTCTGATGGTCTTAGCCGACCTCTGTGACCCCTGTGAAAGGGTTGTTCGACCCCCAAAGGGGTCGCGACCCGCAGGTTGAGAACTACTGTCTTAGAAGAAAAGCCATGTGTAAATCTAAAGTTTTTAATGCTTACCATTACATAGGAAAGTAGGTAATTGAAACAAGTACTTGACCATATCCAAATTAAAATTTAATTAAAAAAAAAGAAACAAGTACTTGAAGAGTGTATTTCCCTTCGTTATGCACACACACATAATTAGGCTGTTTAAGTTCCTTGCATAAGTCTAGCACTTCGGTCCTGAACATCTGGCTTTTGCTTTTACAGAATTACTTAAAGGAGCGGTAAATATAAGAGTCATAAGCTTTTCACATAGTCACAGGTCCTACAGTCCCATGAAGAATTGAACATCAAATGGAAATATGACTAATGAAAAATGAACATTTTTTCTGTACACAGAAGGCATTTAATACATTCTGGATAAAACTGTCAATGTCGCAACAAACCAGAACCCAAACCCCCAAAGTCAATATCATAAATTTAGAACCAACGAGGGTATATTGAGTTAGCCAGCAAGGGAGCCCCACACACCATAGGCAGAAACTCCCCAAAGGAACAAAAGGACAAAGTTTTAAATAGGTTTCAATTTAGGCAGAAGGTGAATTCTGCATGGGGTACCTTTTTGTGGGACAGGACTTCTGTCACGAGCTAGTAAGAGAAAAGGCTTTTCTTCAGGCTAGCTATCTCTTGTAACCCTGTCCTAATAGATATCCCTGTCCTTGCTGTTCCAGCAGTAAAAGAAGGTTATGGGATGGGCATCTTTAGTACAAACAAGGTCACAGGCAAGATAGAGGAACTGCAGACAAAATGAAGTGGCTTTAGCTTTCTCTGCTACCCACAATAGTTTCATCTCATGTTTATCCCAGTTCCCACTGGCACCAGAAGAGTCTTGAGCTTTTCATAATAATACCACACTTCAAGGTTTAAAAGGTACATTCCCTGCAGCAACCCTTACGAGGTAAGATTTTGCTAGAAGAATTATCTCCATTTTGTCAGTGAGAAAACTGAGACTTGGATAAAGTTGATGTCCCCAAATCTGTACTTTCTTATTAAGACTCAGGGCCTCATTTCTCTCCCAAGTCTCTCCTGATTCCAGAACTATGCCATACTGGCCCCGATTAGGAAGTAGCTTTGGAGTAGTATCCTGGTGTAAAGCATTGCTGAAGTGCTTGCAAGAAGCCCAGTGGACGGTTTCCTGGAAATGTCTCTGAAGTTTTAGGGATTGCTCCCTTGGCTCTCTTTTATAATGCAGGGCTTTTTTGAACAAGCATTTTCACATCTTTCCACATTTTAGTCAATACTCCTTGCCTCTATTCCATCCATGAGAAATGAGAAGATAAAGTAACATTTTTACTTCAAAGAGTCGTGATGACTTATTCTTTTACAAAAAGTTATTCTAGTGTTACATACTTATTGTTTCATTTGATCTTTATAGCACAACTTATGAAATGGATAGGTCAAATATTGTTATACCCATTTCACAGATGAATAAACTGAGGCCATGGGAAGTTAAGTGACTTGCCTAATATACTACAATTAGTTGGCAGAAAAACTGGGACTAAATCAAAAACAACTCTTTCAACTAAGCTTCTTGATGGAAAGGCTTATTTGTTTCCTTTTTTGATCAAGTATCCCATTCAACTCAAGCTCATATAATCATAGAATTTAGAGCTAAAAGGATCCTTAAAATTCCTCTAAGTCAACCCTTTGAGCAGTATGAGGTCACAGAGGCCCAAAGGGTATAAGTGATTTTTCCAGGGTCATGCATAGTTTTATGTACAATAAATATACAATCTTCCTTAAATTAAGTTCCTTTAAATATCTTACCCAGATGCACCAGAATTTGTCCTTAAACTTTGCAGAAGTTGTTTATCATCTTGAGTTCAGTAAGAACTGATATTTCGCGATGTATTCCAGTTAGCAAACCATCATGGAACGGTTTCTTTTTCTGGTCCGTACTTTCCCAACATACAACATGAAATTCTCAAACTTTTTCTAGAATCTAAACCAACCAGATTTTGAACATGTTCTGAAGTTTCATCTCTGCCTTTAACTTGTGGTGCCCCCAAAAAGTGTATTTTCTGTGGGGAAAAAATCTTTGCTAATATTATTTTGTAAATTGACCTAGTCCAAAAGGGTCTTAAAATGAAGATCTAATTTTACAAAATGGCAAGATGTTTTATTTTTGAAATCCCACTATTTCCATACCGTATTGTTAGGTGCGATTTTTGACATCCAGCGCGGCGAAGCTGTAATCTACCCAGATGCTATTTAACTTATGGTGCATTTTGTCAGATCCTATTTTATACAGTAGATGGAATGCCTAATATAGATTCTTTAGCCCTGAATCTGGCATTGTTCAGGATTGCATGTAAAATTGTCTTATATAAATTTATGATGCAGTATCCTTTGTAAGGAATTAAGATGAGTCAGGGAGGCTAGGTAGCACAGTGAAGGGGCGGCTAGGGGGCACCATGAATAGAGCCCTGGCCCTGGAGTCAGGAGGACCTGAGTTTAAATCCGGCCTCAGAAACAACACATACACATAAACCTAGCTGTGTGACCTTGGGCAAGTCACTTAACCCCAATTGCCCTCCAAAAAGCAAAAAAAAAAAAGAAAAAGATGAATGAGTCTTTGAATATTAGTAGACTGTATGTTGAGTACAGGGATTATGTTGTTTTTATCTTCGTATTCCCACTACCCAGGGTAACTTCAATTTTTTTTTCCATTGCCCTGTTGTTGTTTGTTTGTCCTTCATTTTCAAAGAGGACCAGTGATATCATGGGTAATGCCTTGACTTTCAAGTGAATTGGATTTAAGTGAGGCAGAGTTGCACAGAGTCATCACCTTTACTCTCTCTTCCAGTCATCGAGTCCAGTGCAGGAAAAAAGTAAGGAGGACTGACGTGGCCCAGGATGCAGTGGGTGACCTTGATGTCTTTGATCTCTGACCAAGCATTAAGGGCCTTATTCAGCTGCCTTCATGGCCACTGGAAGAAATTGATCTCATCCATCCATTCTCCCAGTGGAAGTTGTCATATGCTTGGCATAGGTATCCCCCTAATTCATTGATGGCTTTGAGACCCCTCTATTCTTCTCAGCCTGGGTTAGCCTGTCTGGTAAAATGGTTTACCAGGGCGTGACCACTGTGCATGCTATCTTCTTGAAACCACACGTAAGAGTTGGGAGAATCAAGTAGACGCCAAAAGTGGATGAGCAGCCCTGGAAAGGGCTATGCAGGCTCTCACACCACAGGTGCTGGTCCTCTTTCTGTAACCCTGGCCACCTTGCATTGCATGACTGACCTTGGTTATTCCAGAGAGGGTAATGAGAGGGAGGCTAACTCAGTGCAAATCCATGACCAACGCTGGAAGAGCCATATCGGCCACACACATCGTACTGCTGGTGGGTTCATCATCAGTGCCTTCCTTCCTTACATGGAGAGGATGCCAGCATGGCTACTTATATTATTTATATCTTTTATATTTTTATCTCCATATGAAAGGATAGGATATCATTGAAAAGTTTATATCGTAGGAAACAGCAGCAAGGTATCTTTCCATCAGCTATCTCTTGTAACCCTGTCCTAATAGATATCCCTGTCCTTGATGTTCCAGCAGTAGAAGAAGGTTAGGGGGTGGGCATATGCAGTACAAACAAGGTCACAGGCAAGACAGTCACAGGCTTAGTTGAAAGAGTGCCTAGCCAACTATGACCAGAAGACCTCCTTACATTTTGTTATGATGGTGTCTGAAAAAGAGAACATGCATGTCACCTGAATTCAGTTAGTGCATAGTATAATGTCACAAAGGGGTTCTGTGTGACACTGAAGCATTTGGGCTGTTTCGGGGAATGTCCAGTGTTGATAACCTAACAAAAAACTCCTCTCTGGGCCCAGGCTGGGCATCCTACCTAGGCATTTCACTCTCTTGAGCACAACCTGCTCCTACTTGCTTTTGTTCTTCTTGCCATGTCAATGGAGAAATAAAACAACTTCTGACCAATAGGAACAAGAACTGAGCTTTCCAAGCTATCCTTGTGGGAGCTGACGTCAAGGCTAACTGGTCTTCTCTTTATTGAAGCTGGCATTTTCAGTACAAGGATGGAGATACATTGCTGCCCCCATTCAGTAACAATTTAGGACCTTCTCCTCTAAGCTTCCTAGGGCAACGGTGATTCTGTGCCTCTTTTAGCATCTCCTATAGAGCTCTGCAAGCAGCACACGATTCATTGAGAATCACTACTTCTCAGATGAATTTGTTGAATTAGAGGCATGTTATCTGATGTTGAATTTCTTTAATTGAAGCTTTGATTGATGCTTTAACTTTGGAACTTAAATGACTGTTCAAACATTTGCAAAGGAGCATTTGTATGATATTTCTACAGTCACACACACACACACACACACACACACACACACACACAAAGTAGCCTTCTTGCTATTCCCAATGGGTAGCATTTTATTCTCCATCTCCATGACTTTGCACGATTTGTCCCCTATACAGGAAATTCTCCCTTGTTGGTATTACTGGATCCACTCAAGGCCTGACTCAAGTGCCAAGCTTTATGTGAGGCCATTTCTAATTCCATAATTGCTACAGCTTCTTATCTCCTACTTCCTGAAATCATTTTGTCTACATATTTATATTTCTGTACAAGTCTTTCACAGTCTCCTTGATGATCACAACTCTCTTTCTTTCCCCAGGGCTTAGCAGATTTGTTATTGTTGTTCGGTCATTTTAGTTGTGTCTGACTCTTTGTGACCCATTTGGGGTTTTCTGGGTAAACATACTAGAATGGTTTGCCATTTCCTTCCTTCTCCAGTTCATTTTTACAGATGACAGAAGTGAAGCAAACAGAATTAATGACTTGCCCAGGGTCATACAGCTAGTAAGTATCGGAGGCCTGATTTGACCCTGTGCTCTAACATACAATGGAGGCTAAATAAAGACTTGCTTCATTGAATTACAGATTTGGGCTCTCTCTGTGCATTTGAAGAATATACCTCGGCTCAGCTGTTCTCTGGCAGTCAGAAGTTCTTTTTGCTGTTTTTCATACATGAATATACATACACACATTATGGACTCAAAATTGTTGCTCATGCTGCAGCCCCATTTTGAATACCTCAATTCTACTTAGTCCAGAGTATTGTTTTTGTTCTCAGAATTCCTATGAATATTTTCAGTCTTCTCCTGGTCTTGTGCATATCTTGTAATAACTGTCTTTTATTGTATTCAAATTGTATGGTATGTCTCCTTTATTAGGTTTTAAGGTCTTTGAGGTCAGGGACTGTGTCATTTATCTCTTTTATATCTCCCCCTCCCTCCCAGTACTAAGTCTAGTACTAGGCATAGTGTAGATGATTAATAAATACTTACTGAGTTGAAGGGTTGATTTTAAGAATTTTGCATTGAAGAAAGAGTCTACTAGGAAGCCAATGTGTCAATATTGTGATGTTTTTCTTTGAAGAATTTTACCTTTGTCTGTTCATGTTTATGTGGGAAGAGCTTAGGATCCTAAGGTCAACCAACATCTTCCTCAGCTTTGTTCTTCCTTTCCGTTTTGCAGAGTTAGCAGAGTGTTTTGTTTTAAAAAAAAGTACAATCAAAGGAAAATCGTCAAAACTGAGATTCTGCCTTCACTTTAAGAAAGAATGGGTGAATACAATAATGGAAGAGGAAAGGGGGGGTAAACCCCTGAAACTGAGTGCCATATCGTTATAATGACCATTCTTAGCTCCAAAGAAGAGATAGGACAATGCACTTTCCTCTCTTCTTTGCAGAAGTGAAGGACTAAGAATGGGGGAAACAACAGTGGTGTCAGACTTGGGGGATGTTTTCACACGTATTTTTGATGAACTGCTTTTTTTGCTTTTAAGGGGGATAGCTTTTGTGATGGCAGAAGGGAGGAGATACATCCTGGGAAATGATGGTGATATAACAACCAGAGGTATTGATTAAAAGAAAAATGAAGTAAAGGGTGTTAGCAGATTGACAGAGAACTGAAGAAATGAGGTAAATTTTGCTTTAAAGTTAGGAAAGAAGTTAAAAGTGAGTAAGCGATATGTGGTAGCACAGAAGTTTCAAGCAGTGAAATTTCAGTTTGCTCTGAACCAGCACTTAGATGCCCTGATATTCTAGGTTGCAAGTTCTCAGCCATTCATGCAAATGAATTGGCTGTACTCTCAGGAGACTTTATCACATTGTGTTTAACTCTGAACTCAGAAGGAAAGTGCAGTGAGCTCCAAAATTCCTCTCTGTTTCTCAGTAGGCCTGCCTCTTGACATCTAAAAAAAAAAAACCACAGAGCTAAAAATGATACCAGGAATTTGGGTGCAGAGTAGGTCTCAAACTTGGGCAGCCAAGCAGACCCTAAAGTTCTGCAGTCCACCCTCACTGTCCCCAAGAGTTCTAAGGCTCTTGTCAAATGGGAGGTTTTAGACTCAAGTCCAGCTTGCCTTTGCACTAAGAGAATGGAACACATTGAACAATCAGCAAGCATTTACCAAGTGCCTTCTACCTGCCAGGCATTATGCTAAGCCTGGGGGATACAAGTACAAAGGACAAAACAATCTCTTGTAACAAGGAAATTTCCATTCTAATGGAGAAATGATAAGTGCCTATATAAACCATACAACATAAAGTGAATAAAAACACATAAAATAGTTACATACAAGGTTGTGCACAGTATTGAAGAAGGGCACTAGCATCTGGAGGGATTGAGAAAGGCTTAATTAATGTAGAAATATGGTATTTAAGCTGCATTTGAAAGAGAGGCACTCTATGAGGTGGAGGAAAGGAGCCAATGCACTCTAAGCATATGGGATGGCCATTTCAAAGGGGAATTTAGCTATCTCTATGCATGTATATGTATGTATATACATATGTAAGAGAGATACATGGTAGAGCAGAGACAAGATTTGTCACCTGGTCTAGACATGGAGTAAGGGAAAATGAGGAGTCAAGGATTAATGCCAAGGTTATGGACCTGGGAGGCAAATTAGGCTTTAGCTTTGATTAAATCACGCATAAAAATATGTACAGAGTGGCCTCACTTTTTTCTTACTTGCATTTACACATGAGTGAAATGCAAGATTTGCTTGTCTCTTTATCTTTTAAGAGATCTTTGTAAATACTTGTTCCCAGGGGCCTGGTTTATGGCAAATAGAGGATATCCTTACCATTCCTCACTGTCTACTCCAACCCCTATCTGTCCCCTGTAGTTGCAACGTTAAGATGTATATGGAAACACATTGGGCTCAATGTAAATATTATATGGGGATGTGGGGTGATGTTATCATTTGACATCAATGATAGTCAGATCTACAAATCTGTCTTTTCCATTGGCTAGATGTGTAAACATGGAATTACTCGACCTCCAAATCTGTTTCAGAATAAAGATAACAATTATGGTATAACCTAACTCAGTGCCATTTTGGAGAAAACGTGTGATAAGCCTTAAAGCATTGCAGAAATGTGAACTCTCATGTCAAATAATTTTTTTCTTGTGAAGGAGTCTTCTGGCAAACTGTGAACACTCTTGCTTTATGTCTTTAGTGGATAGAGGTGATAATGGAGAGAAGTAGCTTTCATTTTTTCCATTTCTCATTATTCCTCAGAGTGCTGAACAAATTGCTGTGCTGTGTAGGAGTTTTAACGAGACCCAGCCAAACTCAAACTCAGACGGCATGGAAGCACCCAAGGAGGCTCAGGAGCCACCCCCGAGGCCATTGGCCCGGCACCTTTCTGATGCAGATCGACTAAGGAAAGTTATCCAGGAACTCATGGACACAGAGAAGTCCTATGTCAAGGTAGCAGAATAAACCCCTGGTAGCATGGGCTTGTGTGCTTGTGAGATCTGTAATTCTGTCCCCTAATTCACTAAATAGAGGCCAATTGCTTGAGACTATGGGAAATCAAAAAAAGGGAAAGATCAGAGATGAAAAGGAGGCACTATAACTCTGAGGGGAAAAAAAGTTAAATTCATATCTCTCTTGGTTTCCAAGGTGATAAAAAATTTAAACAATGAAAAAAGATATACTAGACTGTTTTTTGCAATCAGTAGCAAGGAACACTCCAGTGTTGCTTTAGTAAGGTTTACCTGATGATGGGCAGTTAGCAAACTTTTAATACAAAGAAATCTACTGATACTGTTCAATTAAATTCAATTCAGTTTAATTTTACCAGCATTTATTAAGCCTACTATTGTGTCAGGCACTGAGCTAGCTGCTAATAATAAAATACAAAAAGAAAACAGTCCATGTCTTTAAGAAGCTTACATGCTACTGGTGGGATAGCTACATGGTTCAGTGGATAGAGCACTGGACATGGAATCTGGAAGACTCATCATCTTGACTTCAAATCTGGCCTCAGACATTTATTAGCTATGCAACTCCAGGCTAGTCACTTAACCCTGCTTGCTTCAGTTTCTTATCAGTAAAATGAGCCAAGAGAACCCCAAATGGGATCGTGAAGAGTCCTGGTAGACTCCAGAGCCCAAGATGCCACTTATAGCACCTATAGATGAGCTAAAGCTTGGGTGCATTGGATAGAATGTGGAAATAGTTTTATACCTATGAGAAGGGTCCTATAGATGCTGAGCAAGTGAAGTGCTAGGATAATAATCATGTACAAAGTATCTGAGAAGTCTCAAGGTGGGTCTTCATTTGAGGGGAATCCTGAAAAGAATACCAGCAGCCTGGGGACATTGATGCCTGAGCCACTATTTCAGTTTTCAGATTATTGGAGGTTGTGTGGCGGAGTGGGTAAAGCCCTCCCCATTTTCCTTATTTATTTTTTCCTTTTTGGAGGGGGGAAGGTAGGGCAATTGGGGTTAAGTGACTTGCCCAAGATCACACAGCTAGTAAGTGTTAAGTGTCTAAGGCTGAATTTGAACCCAGGTCCTCCTGACTCCAGGGCCAGTGTTCTATGCACCATGCCACCTAGCCACCCCTCAGTTTCCTTGTTTTTAAATCAAAAGGGTTGAAATTGGTTCTCTTTCCCACTCTAATGTTCTCACACTTTTTGTTAGTTAACTATCCTTGCCACATCTGCCATTATTCTCCTCTTTTTCTCCTCCCCCTCCCTGCCCCAACAACAAAACTTGAAATTGTATCTTCTCAGTGTCAGTTTTATTGGCCATCAGTCCTGGTCTTGGTCCTAAGAAATGATTGACATGTAGCCCAGGGGAATGTTTCCATTGCAGTTCTTGGGTCTCTGGGGAAATAAAACTCCTGAATGACCATTTGTCTTTCTTGCAGTAAAACAAATTGACCTAGAGCTCAATTTTCCATCATATCATTACGTCTGTATATCAGTTAGATAGTGGAGAGATACAGTGAGCACTCAGAAAGGGCAAGCTTGCTTTCCCAATTAATTACCTATATCCACTTGCTGCTGCTCCTTTTTATCCAGGTGGCTCAGAACTATCAGGTGCTATTGAGTTAGGCTTAGAAATCTCCTAGCGTTACAGGGTTGCAAGGGTAACATGAATCAGTAGCATAATGGGAGTTGAGCGGAGGGCCAAAAGTTAATGAAATTTTATGCTGCATTAATAGAAACATACTATCCACATTCAGAGAGGTTATAGTGTTCATTCTTAGTCAGAACACACCCAGAGTGTCTTATCCCTTTTGGGGTGGTATATTAAGGTCCTTGACAAGCTGACACATGACTAAAATATGGCAAACAAGTTGCTGAGCAGTGTACTAAAAAACAAATCACTGGAATAATAGTTGAAGGAATGGGGCGGATTTAATCTGGAGGGAAAAAAATGGGGGTCCATCTTTAAATACTTAAAGTGTTGTTGTATTGGAAGACATATTCTACTTGGCCTTGGATGGCAGATGGGTAGAAGCTACTAGGACAGGGGTGGAGAACTTAAGGCCGCAGGTTTCCCACCCTTGTACCATAAGATAAATTTTGTCTCAAGACAAGTTCCCAGTAATCGGAACTGTCCAAAAGTGAAATGAACTGCTGCAAGAACTGGACAGACCAGAAGTCTGCTTCAGGCAGAGGCTGTTTAGCCACCTGCCTGGGATGTAGTAGGGGGAATTCTTGGTTTGAGTTGGGCTGAACCAGATGACTTCTGATCTAGTACAGCTCTGATTCTATAAGCAGGACTGTGGGGCTCAGATTTCACAGAAAGGAAAAAGGCCTAAGAGTTTGTGTAAATATTCTCGAGTCCTTACCAAATTGAATAACAAATCTGAAAATAAACCCCATGCCTCTTAATTCTTTGACCACTAGACAATATTGGTGTTCCAATGTCTGTCTATACTTGTAACAAATTTAATTCAGTAAGCATCATTAAACAGCTGTCATGTCATGCTGGTCCTACGAGAGATAAAGATGAAGCCTAAGCTGGTTGTTTCACTACAACAGCAAAGGAGATGTTGAGTGTCCTGAAGTGATGCCCCACAGCAGAGGAGGCCAACTAAAAGAGAGTCTTCCTCCCTCTCTGTTTGTAACATGTCCTTCCATTCCTTTTTCTCAGGGTCCTAAGCGTCCTAGGACTCTGCCACAGCCTGTCCCTGGAACCTCTGCATGATGGATCTAATTACTCTTCCTGAGAAACACCACTCGGGAAAACACCCCTTCCCTCTTTCCTGGCAAAATGCCAAACCTCCTGGTGCCTCATGGGATTTGCACCTCCCCAGACCCTGATGAATTTGGTGTCTTTTTCTGTACTAATGTTTAATGTGGATATTTAGCGGTTGCTGGGACTGCTTGATGTAACCAGATCCCAGCATGTATGTTATGATTTTGAGTAACTGTGCCCTTGTCAGAATTACAGCCCCATGACTTTCCTGTGTCACCTTTCTCCAGGGTGTCCCAGTCTGGACTACATTCTAGCTACCCTAAGAGGCAGGAATGAGAAGGAGGTGAATTAGAAAAATGCAGCACAACCAGTCATATGAAGAGAAGTGAATGAGAATGAAAAGAAAAGGAATCCTATGGGGGAAATAGAGGGAAAGACTGAAATGATATTATGGTGTATTATGAATTAAAATTCATTTAAATCTAAAGTTACTAGTAAGTTTAACTGTATATACTGATGTTCAGTGTTTCGGATGAAACATTTAACAATGAATAATAAATTAAGATTATAAATTTCAGAGAAGGTATTGACTTAGTAGGGGAAGTTTTCTCACCTGGAATTTCCTAGTGTCAATGAAATCACAAGTCTAGAGACCTTATGTAGTCCCCTTCTCTAATATTTTTAATCTACACTTGAACCTGAATTCAAATCCAGCCTCAGCTGTGTGACCCTGAGCAAGTGAATTAAACTCTCACACCCTCAGTTTCCTCACATAAAAAATTGGAATAATAGTGAAATCTACCTCCCAGAGTTGTTGGGGAGTCCAGTGAGTTAACACATATAAAGTACTTTGCAAACCTTAAAGTGTTATATAAATGTTATACACATCATACAGCGCTGGATAGTTGCAAAACACTTTCCATATAGCATCTAATTTGATTCCCTTTTTATAATGCTAGGAGCTAGGTCAGTGTAATTATAATGGGATATAAGATCTTTCTTGCCCATTAATAAATAGGCCTCACATGGAGCCCATGTAAGCTTGTTTAGGGAAGCTGGCTTGTTGGAAGGCTTTCACACCTTTTGCTCATTTCTAATTAGGCACTGAGTCAGGAAGGTTGTGATGCCTTCTGACTGAGTAGTATATAAACTGTGAGTTGATATTTTGCTTTGGGCGCTGGCTTGTGAGAAGGATCTTGTTTCCTGGTTGAGGAATTCCTTGATTCCCTGGTTGAGATTCTGAGCTATGTTCAGAGCTCCCCAACTGCTCAGATGTAAAGACTTTCTTGATCTAGGGATGTATGTAAAGTGTATAGTTGATTCAGCAGTTAGGGGGCCTTTCTGTTGGTCTTTATTTCTCTGCTTGTATTTTGTCTGAAGTTCAGGGTGCTGACTTTTCCCCTGAACTAGCAAATGTGATTAGGAAGATTGTTGACCCCTTAAACAGCTATGTTTCCTAGTAAAGCAGATCTAAGAACCTATGCTAGCAGCCATCCTGGGTATGCCAGTGTAGCTACTGTTACAATCAGGCAGGTAGGACCACCCCTATTTTATAGAAGGAAAAATAGGCTTGAGTGGCCTATCCAAGCTCACACAACTGTAGACTCATAAAAGGCTAGGGCTAGAGTGAGCCTCAGAGATCATCTGGTCCCCTTCCTTTAAATGAGGAAATAGGGTCTCAAGGAGAGGATGGTGTCTGACCAGAGTGCCCACATTGGAACTTAGTTATCTGACTCTAAGCATGTTATTGTTTCACTCTATCACTGAAGTCAAGAGATGACATTCTAGTCTTGTCTCTATCCCTAAGTATCATATGAGGCAAGGCCCTTTGATTTTGGGGGCCCCAGTTTCCTCATCAGAAAATATAGGTGTTGCAGTGGAGCAGGGTGTGTGTGTGTGTGTGTATGTGTGTGAGACAGACATACACACACAGAAAGAGGAGATAAAGGTAAAACCTCTGTACCCATTATCTGATCCTGACCATTGACCATTTTTATAGTTCTAACAGTAATTTAGCTTCAATTTCTTCATGTATCAAATAAGGGTGTTAGACTATAGTGATCAGGGCTTCTTAACCTTTTTAGTTATCAATCCCTTTGGCAATTGGGTAAAACTTATGGGCTTCTAAAATACATAGGATTATAAAGGAAAGTGATTATATTAAATTGTAGTTATCAAAATATTTTTTAAAATTTCATGGATCCCAAGTTAAAAACTCCTGGTCTAGATGCTTCCTAAGATCATCTGAAAGAAAATGTGGTTTTTCACCCTTCCAGCTCTAACGTTGTTAAAATGGATCACTGTGGCTGAAGAATTCATCTCTTGTGGCCAATCTGAGATTGAGGAACCTCCCCTTCCTTGGCTAACCGGGTTCCCAGAGTGTAGCTATGCTTTTTATGAATAAATAAAATTAATAAGAAATAAAAGATTCATTCCAATATTTAATTGTCAGGATATTGCTTTCCTTTTATTTAAAATAGAGTCTCTACATAAAGTGCTTCAACTTATCTCTACTGTTGGGCCACTTGTGTGAGGTTCAAATGGCAGATAATCCAAAAAGATTTTTCCCTTTGACTCTGGAGATTTTATTTATCTTTGGATATGGATGTCCCCATTTATGAGACTTGTAAAAATCACATTGCTAACCACATTGTTAACCACATTTTCCAGCTTCCCCATTCTTTCCACTTTCCCACCCCCAATGCTGGGCCTCAAGTCAGCTCTCACTGATGCTGAGGGAGGCATAAAGCAGAGCTGGGCTCTTGAAAATAATAATGATAGTTAATTTAGATCAATGGTTCTGAAACTTTTTTTGTTTCATGAACCCTTCTGGCAGTGTGGAGAAGCCTGGGGACCTCTCCTCAGAATAATGTTTTTAAATAGAGAAAGGAGGGGGAAAAAAACCATTTATGAAGCACCTACTATGTACTAAGTACATGTTCAATGCTTTACAGATACCTACTTTGATCCTCAGAATTACCCTGGAATGTAGGTGCTATGATTATCCCCATTTTACAGTTGAGGAAACTGAAGCAGACAGGTTAAATGACTTATTTAGGGTCACAGGGCTAGGAAGTGCCTGAGGCTGGAATTTGAACTTAAGTTTTCCTGACCTTAGGCCCAACACTCTTTCCACTGTACTATCTAGCTGCATTATAATAGGATTACATATGAAACCAATTATATTAAAACACTGTTATTAAATTCTTTTAAAAAAAAACCCAGTAACAAAAACAAATTCATGGACCTCAGGTTGAGAAAGACTGGTAGACATTTCCCTGGGTGGGCAGGTTATTAACTTGCTGGTTGACTTGGAATCTGCTTTTCCAAGGTCCTGTTTGGCTAGCATAAACAGAGATCATATTTGTGTCAACAACAAGCCTAATTCAGCAACTCAGTCAAGAATTTGAATGCAGACAGTTGAGTGTATTTTTTTTTTCCAGAAAGATGAGAAACAACAAGCAAACCTAACAACAAGACATATAACAAGCTAGAGTGGGCACTGCGGGAGTGGCCTGATGCTTCGCTTTGTTTTCTGGTTTATATTTGTGGAGTAGATAAAGAATAAGTGGTTTTTGTTTTTGTCTTTCAGGATTTGACTTGCCTTTTTGAATTATACTTAGAACCACTTCAGAACGAGACATTTCTTACTCAGGATGAGGTGAGAAATCCTTCTTATCACAACAGAGCCATCACTCCCTGACAATTTATTAAATTTGATTCCAGGCTGATACTTATCAGATAAGCTGCTTATCAGACTTTGAAACTGGAAGCCTCCACAGAACCTTGGTTTCATATGTATGTTGTTAACTTTGGACGTTAGATTCTTATCAGAGTTATTTGGTGCAAATATTTTTCCCAAGTAGCATCTTTTTAGCTAATTTGATTTTGGCGATTTAAAAGCTTTTAAATTTCATGTAATCAGAATCATCTCTTCTCGTACTTGGTTAAGAATTTTACTCCTAGCCATAGTTGAGTAAATGAATAAAGCATTTATTAAGCACTTATATACAAAGTACTGTGACATTTGTTTGTGACAAACAGAAAAGATAGTCCCTGCTCTTGAGGCCTTCACAATTCTAATGGA
Source organism: Pseudochirops cupreus (assembly GCA_028627135.1). Lineage (NCBI taxonomy): Eukaryota > Metazoa > Chordata > Mammalia > Diprotodontia > Pseudocheiridae > Pseudochirops > Pseudochirops cupreus. The sequence continues at coordinate 313,985,280 of CM053584.1, read as the reverse complement.
TGATACAGGAAGCTTTCCCTAACCCCTCTTAATTCTAGTGCCTCCCCCGCATTCATTGCTTTCTATTGATCCCGGATATAGCTTGCTTTGTATATATTTGTCTGCCTGTTGCTTCCCCTCTTGGATTGTAGGCCCCTTTAAGGCAGGGACTGTCTTTTGCCTTTTTGTATCCCCGTTACTTAGCACAGTGCCTGGCACATTGTAAGTGCTTGATAAATGTTGACCTATCGATTGGCTATAACTCAGTTATGTAAAGATTCAGCTCAGCTGGAAAAGTCCCACAGTCCTTAGAATGGCATGAGAAAGCAGATGTTGATGCTTCTTCTTGAATGCCATTTCTGCTGACAAAATCACAGTTTTTGATGTTGAGAGATTTGGCAATGCCAAGGACTTGGGTGGCCAGGACTTTCTGGGTTTTTAGAGCTCTGGGTCTAGCACCTGTAGAAGCAGTTGCTAGGTTGCATCTCCATAGGCAATGTTTCTAAGGATGACAGATGGCTGCGGGTGATGGGCTTCAAGCATTGTTCTTCTCATAGCTGTTAGGTTCTGGTCCTGAGCTGTTCCCAGTAGGATCTGAGAGATGATGGTCAAGATGGTAGTGCTGGTTGACTTGCTTGGTATGTGCTCCCTCATCTTTCTCCTTCTGTGTCAGCTAGGCTGCCTTGCCTGCCCTGTTTGGGGTAGTTGTTAGTTTGCAAGCAGTTGGTGGGGAAAGCTGGCTCCTTTTCTGTAAGAGAAATGGCTGCATATTCCCAGGGCTCCTGTGATGTTCTGCCTTCGAGTGGTATTTGGTCAGCAGTTGATAAGCCATTTCTTCACAATAATTTTTCCCCTCAATGATAGCTGTTGGGGCTAGGCTAGAAGCTGGTCTGGTGGTTTGGGGAGCACTGTTGTTCCCAAGGGTCTTGGCCTGTCTCTATTAGGGTGGTGCTGGTGGTTTGACTGGTCTGGCACATACTGCCTCCTAGCTCTTCCTCTAGGTGTCTTCTTGGTTCAGCTGTGCTGGCTGAAAGATAGCACCATCCATTTTCTTCCCGATTTTTAAATGTTTTGACAAGTGTCTATTTGGAACTCATTGTAGTACATGGTGTAAGATGTTGGCCTAAACAATTTTTTTGGACAAATTGTTCTATTAGGAATATATTTAAAATGTATTGTAACTCAGAATTTGATTTTCAGATATTCATTTGGTAGCACCTCCATCAAGGTGTACTTTGTGGCATTCATTAAAATATAATTTATAAATTATGTATTATTTTATAATTTATAAAATAAATTTCCCTCTTTGGATGTCAGGATATATTTATTATCAGTTTTTCACCAAATGATATATTATTTGGTATGAGGTCTTGTGAAATAGTAGGCACTTAACAGATATTGGATCAGATTGAATTAAACCAGTCAATAGTAGATTCTGAAAATATAAAGTATCAAGATTATGGGGACTCAGTGTGATGTAATAGATAGAAAGTCAGCTTCAGAGTCACTAAGACATGAGTTCAAATCTTGACTGACCCATAGTGACTGTGTAACTCTGGGCAAGTCTCTCAATTCATGTTACCCCTAGGGAACTCTCTGCACTGTAACTTGAAGAGCAGGTGATTATCTGCATTGGCAAAGGCAGTTTCCTCACTAGGAGTTTCTTATATTGATGAAATTGTATCTACTGAAATGGAGAGGTTAGCAATTAATCTTTTGCTAAAATTCAACCAACCCTAAACACCTATTGTGTAGTATTTAAATAGTCATGTTCTATCCCCTGTTCTCATTCTGACCTCTTTGCAGATGGAGTCCCTTTTTGGAAGTTTGCCAGAAATGCTAGAATTTCAAAAGGTGTTCCTGGAGACCCTGGAGGATGGTATTTCTTCATCCTCTGACTTTAACATACTTGAAACTCCTTCCCAGTTCAGAGTGAGTATTTTGGATTTGCTGTTCTAAAGGAAAATAGTCAGATGGTTGTAGAGAATTCTTAAATAAAGACTTACATTTTTATAGCATTTTATGTTTTCTGAAAAGGTTTCCATACAACCCCATCTAAAAGGTGGTGTAAGTTTTATGTTTCATTTTGGAATTGGAGGGAACCCTGCCAATGCCCTCACTTTATAGATGAGGAAATGAAAGGTGAGAAAAGCCAAGTGACTCACCCAGAATCATACACCTGCTATAAGCGATGGAGTAGGAATGGGGTCCACTGCACTTTGGGTACAACTGTTAGGCAGAATGGAAGCCAGAAATAAGTGAGTGTGAGAGGAAAAAGATCTGTCCTACTGGATTGAATGATGGATAATTTGGCCAAGGTTTATTTAATCCTGCTTTAGACACCACCAGCTCTTGTGACTCTGGGCGATTCACTTTATCTCAGTTTCCTCATCTGTAAATTAGGAATAACAACAGCACTTCTCTCACAAAGTTGTGGTAAAGATTAAAGGAACTACTGAATATAATAAAGAGGTTTGCAAGCCTTAAAGAAAATCCTGAACAAAAATGTGAGCTTTAAAGAGAAATGCATGAGAAGCAGTGTGGTATAGTGGAAAGACTAGTGGACCTAGCTTTGATTGTTACCAGCTGTATGACACTGGGCAAGTTAACTTTGGAATATCTGGGCCTTAATTTCCTCATTTGTAAAATAACTCTATTATCTACTTCATAAGATTTTAAACCTTAAATTCATTATTATAGCATGGAAGAAAAGGATTGACATGAATAATTAAAACCTCTATTTAGTTATGACTACGTAGACTAAAGGCTGAAAAGTAGCTTTTCTATTGGAGGTGCTGATGAGTACTGAACTGTCTGAAAAATGGGCAGCCAGACTTAGAGGGAAAGAACAGAATAGGGCTTAGTTATTCCACAAACGGGATGAGTATCTCTAAATCAGTGGTTCTCAACCTTCCTAATGCCATGACCCTTTAATATAGTTCCTCATGCTGTGGTGACCCTCAACCATAAAATTATTTTTGTTGCTACTTCATAACTGCAATTTTGCTACTGCTGTGAATCTATCTGATATACAGGATGTATTTTCATTGTTACAAATTGAACATAACCCACAGGTTGAGAACCGCTGCTCTAAATGATTTCTGAACACACACACACACACACACACACACACACACACACACACACACACACACACAGAGATAGATTAGATATTCACTTTAGGTCGCTTCTCTGAATATGGCAACTATACTTTTAGGCTGACTATCCTGAATAAACACTTGATTGTATCTTCCTAACACTAAATAAACCTAATCTTACTGTGGGAAAAAAAAGTGCTCTAATATATTCTGCTTTTTTCCCTCCCCCCAGAAATTACTCTTCTCCCTTGGAGGTTCTTTTCTTTATTATGCAGACCATTTTAAATTGTACAGTGGATTCTGTGCCAATCATATCAAAGTACAAAAGGTTCTAGAGAGAGGTAAGTGGCAATTCTGGGCAATATTCCTATGTACTAATTTCTTTTACTGATGTGATAAATGGAAGATCTGCAGTTAGCAAGCTGACATACTAAGGAAAATAGGTAATATCCTTAAGGACTTAATCTTTTGCTCTGTTAACTTACCCTCCCCCTCCCCACTGCTGCCTATTTTTCAGCTTCTTTTTATGTGGAGTCTTTGTTCAATTAGAATGTAAACTACATGAGGGCTGGGACTGTTATTTCCTTTCTTTTTGTATCCCCAACTCTTAAAAAGTGTCTGGCACACAGCAATGCACACTGCCTTGATTTGGCTGTGGCTTTGGTCCTGAAAGTGATGTTGAACAGAAAATTTCTAATTAGCTTCCACTCAAAGGACAATTATTATTATCAGGTAGCAGCTAATAACTAAAAATATTTGTTCTCTCTCCTATAATGATGTTTATATTGGTCTTCCTTCTTAATATTCCCATTGCCTAGACCATATCTTAATCTAAATTCCCACCCAAATGTTCAGAATGGAAGTCATGTTAACCCTAAGTCTCATTTTTGAGCAATTTAAAGTCAGAACTTACAGAGGTATTTTTTAAAGGCAAAAAGGATCAGAACTAGCTGATTTTCCATTGCAGTGAAAAGTTCTTGTCAGAACTGTTTGGAAAAAAACTTACATCCATTATAGCCCACTCCATGATGGTTCTCATGAAGACTTTCCTTTTCAAAGGTCACATATGTTTTCATTTACTTAATATTTTGTAGGGAGAGAATAGTGCTTTTCAGGTAGCCATTTATGCCAAGGGACAGGGAAAATACAAAAGAATGTGAAGTCAACTAGTGTAGGAAATAATTTTTGTCTCAGTATTTTTTCTGTTTACTTATTAATTTCTCTACGAAGATACTTTTTCCCTTACTTTTTATCTATTTAAGATTCAGATAGCAAATTTTCCATGCTTGACCTATCTGAGGAAGCTGAACTTGGTTTTCACTCATTACTTTTTACTTTTGTGGCATCCTGTTAGATCCTGTTAGATGTCTTTTATGGCAATATTTCAGATGTTGAGACTTTGCTGATTGGATGCTGTGATACAGTTATGCATTGATTATTTTTTTCCACTAGAGTACATATTAGAATAAAGAAAATATCTAGTTAATGAATTTGAAAATACAAAAGTATACCAAACACTAAAAATAGCAGTACTAGACTCAGGAGGCCACTACTTAAATTGATTCATCAGTTTAGTTCAGGAAATATTTATTATTATGAACATGGCAACATCCCAGCCCTCAAGTTGCTTACGGTATAATTGGGCGAGAGATGTTATATGTCATACATAATGACTTTAGGGAAGTCATTACGTGTTTTTTGTTGTTATGATTTTCCCATCAGTCCCCAGAATGCCACCTAGAAATGTAGCCCGTGTAAGCTCTGTGGATGCTCACTTATCCCAACTTCCAGGCCCACTGGTGAGTCAGGTCCCTAGAGTTTGGCTGTATCTTCCCTGAGGGGTCAGGGATGATTGTTGAAAGACATCAGCTTCATTCCTCACTTGTGCATGCATGCCTCTATATACTATATATACATATATACTATATATACATA